>CM024762.1:116517282-116592762 GCA_014218235.1 Colocasia esculenta
TATAAAGAGCAAGACAGTGAGAAAAAGCACTGGCTGGATGGCCTGCACCGGGTAGAACTCCAGTCGTCCTCGGTGTTCCAGACCAACCAAGAGAGCTCTGCAAACGACTCACGTCACTATCCTAACCACTGTTTTCCCCTCAAACTCCGGAGTCCGTGAATTGAGTATGCTCGTCGCCCGAACGCTCCCCTAAGGCGCACAAGGATGGGCCCCAGGCAACCGTAATAACCTCTCTCACGGGACAAGCCCTCAGGTGCGGAGTACCGGACGAATGACTAGTGTAGGACCGTACTAGGGACTAGCACTGGTGCCACGGTACAGCAAGAACCGAAAATGGCGAAGACTCCACAGAAAATGGGACTCCGTAAGACTTACCTGTATCTGACACTGTCGTGAAGCTCCTGGCCGTCACGACACTATCGCGACGCCCCTGATCGTCGCGACAAAGTCGCGACGCCCACAGTGGCCGCTACCAGGTCGGCAACGCATCGCGACACCACTGTGACCCACGCTCGGTCCCATTCTCAGCTAAGGGGCGTCCTGGTACAGTCCTCCCAAGGACCACCCCAAAACCGTACAAACCCCCTATAGCTGTCACGGTTGGCACACGCGTCGCGACACCATTGTGACCCACGAGTCGGTCGCATTCGCAGCTAAGGGGCATCCTGGTACAGTCCTCCCTAGGACCTCCCCAAAACCGTACAAACCATCCATAGGGGGAGGGCAACACATGGGAAACACATAGGAAAGCTTATAGAACAACCAAACCACCGCAAAACCCGTAAAACATGGATTACAAGGAAATCTACTCTCGATGGAAACCTCACTCACCACGAGCATGATCCTCATGCCCCACAACCCTAAACCATGGGGAAACAACCGTCTCAAGGGGAAGGGAGCATGCTTAGAATGAGAGGAGAAGAGGGTCCCTACCTCAAGGAGTAGAGCCGACCGTTGGGGCCTTCACGTCAGAATGGCCACCTCTTCTTGCTCCTAGCACCACGAGCGCGCCACCTACACGAATGAGCGTCACCTCCTCACAAAGAACGCCCAAGAACAAGCCAAGGATCACCGAGAAGAAGAGGGCTCGGAGGGGAGAAGAAGAAGAAAGAAGAAGAAGAAAGGAAGGGGAAGAAGAAAGGGGTCGCCTACCTCGGTTTTGAACCGACAGCCCCCGAAATCGATGGGTTGAGCCAGTGAGACAGCAAGCATGTCGCACGCCCCCAGGCATCGCGACCATGTCACGACCGCTGAGCCGGTACGACACCAAAAGGCGGTCAAACCTCGAAGATCGGGAAACCAGAGCGTGACAGCCTTCCAGATCGCATCAACGTTGTACGCACCTGACACCCAACAAGGCCGTTCTGACAAAAATCACAATGGTCAGATCGGTCAGAAAAGCAATCACGTCGCTTTCAACGCCGCGACAAGAACGCGATGCCCACCCCTGTCACGACGGTCAATGTACCGCGACAAAAGCCTGTCGCGACAGGCTCCCTTGTGCGACCATGTCACGACCAGGGTGTCCGTCACGACCCGAGGATAGGGCTAAGGGCCAAGAGGGCGGGTTTACATCCTACCCCATAAGGAAATTTCGTCCTCGAAATTAATAGAAACTCAATTTCAATAGGAAGCAACATAAAAATGGGAAACAACATGCCGATTACTCAAACAAATACGAGAACTGCTCTTTGATCTCGTCCTCAAGCTCCCAAGTGGCGTCGCCACAACGCAGTTCTCCCAGACTACCTTGACTAGCGGAATCTACCTCCGGCACAACTGCTGCACTCTGCGGCCACAACTTGATCGGGTAGTTTGGCACTGACAAGTCTGGTGCTAACCTCAAGCTGTGAGTAGTCCAACATGTGCGACAAATATGCAACGTACCTCCTGAGCTATGACACGTGAAACACACTGTGCACGCCTACCAACTCTGTCGGAAGACACAACCTGTAAGCAACCTCGCGCGATCCTCTCTATAATAGGGAAAGGCCCAATATACCTTGGACTGAGCTTTCCCTTCCTGCCAAACCTCATGACACCCTTGGTCAAGAAAACCTGTAAAAAACCAAGGTTAGCTTTTCTGTCTGCTCTGTGCTGCCTAAAGCCTCTGCCTAACTAAACTACCATGTCTGCACACTACTATACCATCTCTGGCCCCAAAAGTTGCCTCTACCCACTTCAAACCAGTGAAGTGGTGTCCTGCACCTCCGACCATACAAAGTCTCGTATGGTGCCATTCCAATGCTCGAGTGATAACTATTGTTGTATGCAAACTCTACCATCAGAAGGTGGGACTCCCAGTTGCCACCCCAGTCCAAACAGCACGCTCTCAGCCATATCCTCCAAAGTTTGAATAGTCCTCTCGAACTAACCATCTGACTGTGGTGATACGCTGAACTCAGCCTCAACTCTATACCAGAGGTCTCTTGCGAACTGCGCCAAAACCCTAAAGTTGAACTCGGATCTCTGTCGGAAACGATAGAAATGGGGGTTCGATGCAACGGAACAACTCGGTAAACCTACAGTCTGGAAAGCCTTTCCACTAACCAAGACATCCTGACTGGAAGGAAGTGCGTTGATTTGGTCAACCTGTCCACAATCACCCAGACCACCATCATTGCCTCTGTGGAGTATGGGGCAAACCAATCACGAAGTCCATGATGATGTCGTCCCACTTCCACTCGGGAATGGGAAATGATTGCAGCTCACCACCCGGACACTGATACTTAGCCTTCACTGCTGACATGTAGGCACCGAGTGACAAACTCTGCCATGCCCCTTCATCCTGGCCATCAGAAGAACCTCCTCAAGTTATGATACATCTTAGTGGAACCGGATGAACAACATACTTTGACCGGTGTCCCTTAACAACAGCGCCTGGTAAGCATCACAGGGAACATACAATCTATCTCTGAACTGACCTCACTGTCCTCGTCCAGCTCAACATCTGACATCTGTAAAATATCTGCCAACTCTGTATCTACCTAGTGTGCCTCCAGCACTTGACGGTACACTAACGGGTGAACTGACAAACTGGTCAACACTGCACGGTCTTTGTATCTCGAAGGGCAGAAAACTCCCTGGGACAGGTCCTCAAATAGCCTCCACTCTCTCACTAGCAATGAACTCAGGCGAACCCATCTACTCAAAGCGTCTGCTACGAGTTAGCCCTACCCAGGTGATAGGAGAGGGTAAGGTCATAGTCCTTTAGGAATCTATCCATCTTTGCTACCTTAAGTTCAAATCCTTCTGAGTGAAGATATACTGCAAACTCTAAGATCTGTGAAGATCACGACACCTCGCCGTACAAATAGTGCCTCCACAACTCAAAGCAAACACTACTGCTGCCAACTCTAAGCGTGGATAGGGTAGTTTCCTCATGCTTCTTCAACTTCTGAGAAGCATAGGCGACGACCCCACCATGCTGCATCAGCACTGCACCAAACTTGACCTCGAGCATCAGTGTAGACACAAAAACCTCCACTACCTGACGGCAAGACCACACTGGTGCTGAAGTCAACCTCATCTTCAGCTCCTGAAAACTCCTCTCACAATCCTCAGTCCAAACAAACTTGGCCTTAAGTCTAGTCAATCTGGTCAACGGCTCTGCAATCTTGGAAAAATCCTGGATAAACCTCCTGTAATAGCCTGCCAAACCCAGAAAATTACGAACCTCTGACACTGAAGTGGGCTGCTCAAGACACACTGACTCAACCTTGGCAGGGTCCACTATCATACAAGAACCTGAGATCACGTGCACGAGAAAGTGCACCTCCCTTAGCCAAAATTCGCACTTACGAACTTGGAATAAAGTTGGTGACTCCGCAACATCTCTAGCACGATCCTCAGATGCTCCTTGTGCTCCTCTCAGAAGCTGAGTAGACCAAAATGTCATCTACAAAGATGACCATAAAACTGTCCAGTACTCACTGAACACTTTGTGCATCCAATCCATAAAAGTTGTTGGCGTGTTCGTAAGCCCAAACGGCATCACGATGAACTCAAGTGACCATACCTCGAAAGAAAGCTATCATGCCAATATCTGACTCTCTGATCCTCAACTGGTAGTAGCCTGATCTCAAGTCAACCTCGAAAGCCCCTTGGCCGACTGCAACTAATCAAACAAGTCATCGATCCTGGGCAACATTACTTGTTCTTCACTGTTACCTGGTTCAGCTACCTATAATCGATGCACATCTAAAGCTGCCATCATCTCCTCTCGAACTCAGACTGGGCGCTCCCCATGGCGAATGGCCCTGATGAATAAAACCCAACTCAAGCAACTCCTGCAACTGGTGCTTCAACTCGCAAACTCAGCCGGAGCCATTTGGTAAGGTGCCTTAGGCAAAGGCATCATACCAGGAAAAAGCTCAATAGAGAACTCTACCTCCCACTCAGGCGGCAATCTAGGTAGATCCTCTGGGAAAACATCAGAAAACTCACAAACAATAGGCACATCAAAAACCGACAACCGCTAGGATCTAAAGAACAAATAGAAGCATGATATGCTACGCAACATTGCGGATCAAACGACGAGATCTACAGAAAGAAATAAAAGGTCGATGAGTAGATCGGATATCTCGGAAGCTAAGAACGAGCACTGTAGGTATCTCAAACCGCACGGTCTTCAGCTGGGAATCCACCACATCTAAGTGACCTCCAACCAGTCCATGCCAAGGATGACGTCAAAGTCACGAAGCTACAACGCGTACAACCCAGCCAAAAACTAGTGTCCCTGGACCTCAACTGTGACACCCTCAAGGTAATCGAAAGAACAACATGTAATCACCAGACGGAAGATCAACCATCACGTCACACTGCCTTTAAGGTGTGTGACGAACTAGCGACTCGTAAAACTCCTCGGAAGTAAAACAAAGAGAAGCACCGGGATCAACTAGAACATGAGTAGCTCTACCAATGATAGGCAAGGTACCTATACCAGTTCGACACCTCGGCCTCCTCCCTGGTGAGAGCCATCACACGACCACGTCTGCGCCCATGCTGCGGCGCCTGCTTGGGCTGGTGCTGCTGCGGCGGCTGATGGTGCTACAAGAACTGATGCTGCTACTGCTGGTATCGCAGAAACTGTTGAGGCTGCTGATGCTGCTAAAACTGCTGAGGCTGCAAATGGTACTGCCCCTGCTGCTGCTGACGGGGTGCCTGATGCTGTGAGGGTACTAGTACTACGACAATTGCTAAGTGTACTTCACTGGATACTGTGGCTGCTGGACTTGCCCCATCAGGAAACCCTCCTAAAGTGGCCCAGCAAACCACAAGTGTAACAGACTGCCTCCTGCCTGCCCAGCTCGACTCCCTGCTAGACCGACTGCTCTGCAAACCTCGAGTGGCGCTTCTGCTGCATGCCTCGACCACCTCCACGAGTGGTCATCTACTTGAACATCGAGCGCAAAATGGAAACTGCCCGAGTTGCCTGAGCCGAAGAAGAGGAAGTCGCACTACCACGACTACCTGCGGGGCACTGGTACAGTGTGGTTCTAGAGGAAGCTCCTCCCTGCTACTGCTATTGCTGGGGCTCCCAGGTCCCTCTCTCTAAGGCGGTGGCCTTAGTCACTGCCACTCCCAAGGTGGTGCACATATGGGCGGTCACACCCACTCAAATCTGGCCTAAGTCCTGTAATAAACCTCTCTGCACAAGCCTGCTCACTACCTACCATGTGAGAAACATGCCTCAACAACCTGAAAACCTCTGGTGATACTGAGAAACTGTCAGATCACCCTGAACCAACTAATGAAACTGATCTCGCCTCTTACGTTGAGCATAATCAGGAAAATACTCGCCGTGGAAGACCTCTAAAAATCACTGCCAAGTAATCTGATCCAAACGCTGCCAGGGAAGTGAGTCTGCCTCTAAACTATCTACCACTCATGGGCTGGTCCCTTGAGCTGATACACTGCAAGTCTCACATGGTCCTCCTCGGCGCACTCCATGGTCTCCAAACATATGCTCCAACTCGTGCGTCCAACTCTCAGCTCTGTCTGGGTCATAGTCACAGTAGAACACTGGCGATCGGAGGTGCAAGCACCTCACAAGAGGGCGGTCCTGTCCTCAGCAACACCTGTCCTCCTCCTATCGACCGGGTACTCCCAATGCCCAACCTGCTAAACTATTGGCTGCTCTACCTGTTGATCTGCCTGCTACTCTGGTACGGTTGGGGGAGGTACTAGAGGCTGACCTCCCATTGCTGCCTGCCCAGGCTGACACGCTCCCCGGTACATGGTCCTGAAGAACTGCTCAGCCAAAGAAAACCAATCTGCATGCTGCTGTGGCGGGGGTTGGAACACTACTGCTGTGCTGCCCACTTGTTGCTGCTGCTACTGCTGCCTTTTGAGGTAGTGTCACAGCCTCCTCCGCTGACACCTCCTCCTAAACCTGACCCGACACTGGCATATCTGACTCACCCTGTTGCTCCATCAGCTCTCCGGCCTGCCTACGCCTACGCGGAGCCATATCCTGCATGGCACACAACCAACAAAGTTAACGATACCAACTTGAGCGGCTAGCAGTGTACTTGTACTACTGTTGCGACTTCTTTTTGTAGTTTAAATCCACTACAGGTCCTGTTAGACTCTCGCTCTGATACCAACTGTAATGACCCCAAGAACCTGACCCTCGGCCCAAGCCGAGGACCCAATTTTTTGCGGTCACCGCCCACGGATCTGAGGACCCGGAAGGGCTATAACACAAGTCTAACAGAATATGTAAGAGAAATAAACATCAACTACTGACCTAGAAGCACACACATGGAAGTAGAAAGAAGAGCGAGACCGCAGCGTATGGCTCTAGGTAAATTCCCAACACACGCACAACTAGTACAAGTAAAAAGGGAAGGACAGAGCCCTTAGGGGCATACCCCGAGGGTGACGTACAACTGAAGGGGGAAACCACTGCTAGCTGCGGGGATGACGACTACTGCCCCACCGACTCCGTTCGACACACGCCCTTCCGCTGCTGAGAAGTCTCACCTGGAAAAAGAAGGGATGAGCTTTACAACAAAAGCTCAGTAGGGACTACCAATCTCCTACTGGCTCTAACAGGTGGGAAAGAAATAAATGAACAATTAAATAACAAACAGTTATATATTCTACTCTACCATAGAAAGTGTGAAAGCAAAGCTACTAACTAGCAACGGTATGGAAGGACACCGCAGTCGGAAAATCCGTAGAACCTGCACGTCGTGACCACCACACGGCTGCCAATGCAGGCAGAGGGAACCCTGCCTGGATAAGAGACACTATCTAGGGAGACCGCTACCACTAGTCAACCGGTCAGGTGTGTCCCCTGACGTCTGATCCTTGACCCAAGTTCAAACCTCCACGTCTCGTTAGAGTGGAGGCAGGAGCACAAAGTACACAACAGTAACCGCCGTAGTCTGGCCAGACTACGGTCCCACGTGTGGCCTCTCTAGGTGGTTCCGGGGCCACAAAGAGCGAGGCAATGAGAAAAAGCACTGGCTGGCCTACACCGGGTAGAACTCCGGCCATCCTGGTGTCCTAGACTAACCAAGAGAGCTCTGAAAATGACTTCGACCTATGGCAGGTAATAGAACAAGGTGATTTCCAAATCATGGTGAGACCTCCTCTTCTGGTCTTTCACTAGCTAATAAAAGAAATATGTCATTAAACTACAAAGCTAAAAACTATCTTTGCTATGCACTTTCTAAAAGAGAGTTCAATAGGCTTTCGTCTTGTAGAACAGCAAAAGAAATGTGGGACAAACTCCAATTAACATATGAAGGTACTGATAGGGTTAAACAAACTAGAATAGATATTCTTGTGTCACAATATGAACAATTCAAAATGCTCCCAACAGAAAATATAACTCAGATGTACAACAGATTTTCAAACATAATAGTAGGATTAAGCTCTCTAGGAAAAGTCTTAACTAATGAAGAAACAGTTAGGAAAATTTTAAGGTCTCTTACTAATGTTTGGACTCCTAATGTAACGACCTACTTCCACCCGGTATGGTTACACCAACCCACATCGGATGAGAGCAAGCCGCTATAGGGGAGAAAACCCCAACGATATACAAGTGAGCTGAGATATATACGAATAGAATGAATAATGCAACGGAATTTAAATAATCTTATTCCATCAACTTTATTCACATACCACAGTCTATATAGTCCAATAAGAAATAACATAACAAAATATTCTCTAAACACATAGCAAACTCAAGTACATATAATCAAAGTTCAAATTACAATTTCAGCATTACATATTATCAAAATAAATTACAAATCTTCAATTCACTCTTCCAGCTCCTCCTCGGATTTTTCTAGCTCCTCGGCTTCTAAATTTCTTGAAATGTTTAGCAAGGGTGAGTCTACATAATAGACTCAGCAAGTAACTTAAATTTCAAACCATATACTTACCAATCATGCTTTCTAACAATTTAATACTATTAATTCATAGAATTCAGCAATTTAAATCCATACATGCTCATGCTATAACATAAATGAATAAACATGGAATCACATTAAACAATTTATCTAACACATGTAAAACAATATTCTAATCATAGATGCTAATAGCATGGTATCATTAACATGATTTCAACATACAATCACCTGCTCTCATACTTTATTATAATCATGTGCAATTCTACACATTTAATCATGGAAACAAGGGCAAGGTAAGCAACACTCCTAGCATGATTTCTAATGCGTTCCACATGCAAATATAACATTTTTCTCTGCATTTAGCTTGCTGTTTTTATAGAAAATTATCACACCCACATATAGATCACATTAGCCCTCTCAACATAACACTAATACGTGTACATCAAGTAGTTATAATTCGTGGATATGGAAACATGCACCTTTACTTGGTATTAAATATATCATCATTTTTATCATTTGTCAAGAACCATAAACACTTGTGCACCAAGAAATGATTTATTCATGGGTATTATATCACACATTTATACATGTACTAGATAGGATATCAATTAAACAATATTACATATACTTGTACTATTTTCTTATGACGTGCACATATATACTTATCCTTGGTTTTCACATACACTTACTCACGTTTTTACATTGCACATTCACGTATCACTTATCATGTCATAATGCACACATCATGTGCCACGTTCACATATCATTTGCACATACCTTGTGCCACGAATTCCAGTCACTTTACACTTTATACACATGTCTTGTTACACATTGCCAAGACACAGCCCAAGCCACTACTAGACAGATCATGTCACTTACACATACACTAACATTTACTTAATCACTTAGGCAATCGTTATCAAGTCTTGGTCACTGTAGAACCGAGGGAAGCACTCCCTACCATTACCAATGGAACATGTCCACCTCCAGGATTTTTCAAGACCGTTGCCTAGGGTATCACGTTTTACCATTTGAGCTTTCCTGTAGGGGCACTACTACAGTACAACTCCAAGAAGCCTAGGGTGGCAGTGTCTTATGGGCACAATTATTTATCTTATCCCAATTCACATTTTACCCACACATATATTTATTTTTCACTTTCCAAGCACATACACACACATGCGTTATGAAACATAACTTATCACATTTAGACCCTCAATCAATCATAAACAATCATTTAATAGTAGTTAAGTCATAATGCTAATCACATTCTAACATAATTAGGATTAATACAACATGGTACAAAGGCTTCAGAAATTTATAACATTATGCACAGTAATCAGATTTATATAAAATTTTAACTACAATTTCAATATAGCACAAAGATCATGTCTGTAATTTTTCACAATTTTCAGAATATTAAAACCATTTTTAATAATTAGCATAGATTACATGAAATTTAGCAAGATGATTCATTCTACAGAAATCAGAACAGGCTGAAAATTTAACCACAGGGTACATAAGTATCACAAAACATATCACGAAGTTTTCATAAATTTATCGGTAGTCTAACTATTTTTTTTTAATAATAAACAAGGCTTCAGACAATTTACAAGATAATTCAGTTTATACATGATAGACAGTGATCTAAGAGTTTTAACAGTTCTGTATCGTGCATACAATAGTGTTGGGTTCATGGAAATTTTCTATGAACATAACACGCATCAATTCTAATTATTCTGAATTTAAATAATATCAAATCATGTACATTTTATCAAGATAGAAATTTTATAAACGCCAATTATCATCGAAACTCATCAACATCTCATGGAATGATCTACTAAATATCATAGACAGGACCACAGTAATTAAACCATGCATGTGTGCACAAATTTTCCCCGGAAAATCACATTCCATATAGTCACAGATTGTTCTGGAAAAACAAGGGAACTTGGCATCCAGGGTCTGGCCGCCAACACAATAGACGGCAAGATACACTGCCATTTACTAAGAGCTTGGCGGCAACACTGTGGCCGCCAATCTCCTGCCTGCTCAAAATGCAGACCGAAACACAAAAACAAAGAATTTTGGGAGATCCAGGCATGGAATAAAAATCCATAAAATTGATAAAACCCTAAAAGATGAGTCTATGGGTTGAATCCTTAAGTACTTGCCTTCAATTAAATCCTGGAAGCGATGATTTCGTCGAGAAGCCCTCCTCGTCCTGTGCCAAGAAGGCGGCCAAAATCTGTCTAGATCCGGTCCTGTGTTGATGAAGCCTGCGCACCAAGATCGGGGAAGCCTTCCTCTACATATGGAGCATCTTCTAGTCGAAGAAGAATGCTAGGAGTCGCACCCAATCGCCAGATCTAAGCCTCTCAAGATTAGGTTTCGCACAGGTTTTCTAGGGTTCCTCCAGAGATCCTAAAAAGAACCTAATCCGTCTGAAAGGGGTGTATTTATAGAACTTAAGGGATTGGGGATGCAATAGGGTAGGTTATCCTCTCATTGGGGAAGTTTCCTAAACAAGAACCCGGCCAAACCGCAACCGTTTTCAGATCTGAAAACGCACACAGCTGGAAAAGTAGGCGTCCACATCAGGTGCCGCCACAGAGGTATTAGCATCCATCGATCTGGACGCCAATCCTGGCCACAGTCAGCGGCTAGGATCATGTCGTCAACTTGATATTTCGGCCAGAGAGAGACAAACATGAAAACAGTCGCACAATTGCATCATAAACGGCTTAATGGGTACAGAAATAAGTAGATATCATAGGTATCAAGTTAAACATATGCCTACACATGTACATAATGTAACTTCATACAAATGCATGTTCTTAAATAATAAAACATGTACATCAATAATTAGATAATGCATACACATTTATAATATATATATATATATATTTTTATATATATTAAGTTCAAAAAAAAGCTCATATGCACCACATCATTTAAATAGGTTATGTTTATAACAATAAATACAATATACACACCCAAGAATAACATATATTATACTCATGCATATAGGTGTAATATCTATAACATGTACCAAGTAAACATATTAAATGCACAAAATTCGGGGGCCTCACACCCTCTCCCCTTAAAAAGATCTTCGTCTCGAAGATCGGATCATGTACCTGCGGTGACATCGTCGGTGTCGTCTCTAATCATGCATATACTCTGGCCGATGCTTAAGTTCTGGCTGGCTGGCTCTGGCTGCTAGTACATCTTGTGCAACGAACTTCTTCAGATTCGAACACTCTCTAATCCGATGATCCTTGCTGCCATACTTTAGACATCTTCCCATGCCAGCCCCGATATTTAGCAGCGGAATAAATACCGGGGGCCGTGAACGATACAGATAGACATATCACAGTTGAATAGCGCAGAGTCACAATTGAATATAATAACACATTCGAGACTATAATATGGTCACCAAAAGTATACTTACTCCATTCCATTCAACTAGTTACAACCTACATAAGAAAGAACCAACTAAAGGATCCATTATTCAAATAAAACTTCCAGAAAGTTAACTATTACATAGACTACTCAATGTCTATTTCTAAACTATCATCGACTCATATGGAGGGTGCTCATCACTCTTGCCCTGCCCCATCGGACTCCAGGTTCTTCATCACTTCCTGAAAAAGGTAGGAGGATAGGGTGAGCGAACTAGCTCAGTAGGATTTACATCTCAATATGGTGCGGGCACTAGTATACATATTAACATTTTAAAAGGCAAGATATGAACATGATGGCAATGCATGCAATACTAACAGATCGAATAGCAAAGGGAACGGATATCATTTCAGATCAAAAGTCGAGATGCATATATACAGTGGACAGATATTTCAAGAATAGAATCGTATCAAAAGATTGGCCATATTCAGACAGATATCATGCGTTCACATGATCAGACGTATCATATCAAATCATATCATATCAGATCACATCAGACTTATCATATCAAACAAAGGCACATCCACACAAATCTTGTATATCGTATCAGTGCCATGCCACGCACCACAAGTCCATACTTTCGCGGTTAAAAAGTACGTTGGGGTGCTCCTCCCCAGGACCAGACAGGGCCCCTATTACACAGGCATTGGTTCAAATTTGGACCGGAGTCCCACGTTGTGGCAAACAAACAGATTCATATTATGGCCACAGAGTTTCAATAACAAGCTCGCAGTAAAAGAAACATGATCATTCATAGAGTCAAGGTATGACAAATAGCTCAAGAGAACAAGGTAGGATAACGACGTATCTTATGTTTCATAATTCATTAATGTCTTGACATGAGGATGTTTCAAAAGACAGATCATATGCAGAACATGTGCTCTCAATTTCCCAAGAAGGGTGTGTCTATTCGTGCAAATATGTAAGTGACGAGTACGGATCTTTCCTATCATGTATGCAATTGATAAATGATTATTTGAACACCGGAAAACATAAAACTATTGAAACTCATATGCAAATTATGACATTAACTCCACTAGCAAGTCCATACCAACATGTATTCATCCCCACATTCATATCATATTCTTATCTTATCAATTGACAATAAGCAAGATCACAAGATAATCCAATGGACATAAGATCAATCACAATTACACATTAGAATCGTATTCATATCATTACTATTTTTCAATGGGTTGATTTATTTTAGGTCCATGCATACCATATAACATCATGCACATGCTAGTAGACATCATGATTGATCAGACCCAAAATATGCAATTTTTTGTAAGGGTAGTGTCGACACACCCCTTACTGGTGTCGACACAATGCTTCAAACACAAGACAAAATAATGCAAAACTGGTCAAGTAGTGTCAACACTAGTTCAGGTAGTGTCGACACAATGCTTCAAATACAATGCAAAAAGGTCAAGTAGTGTCGACACTAGATCAGGTAGTGTCGACACTAGAGATAGCTCCCAGAACAACCTTCTGGACAATCTGGGACAATGTGTCGACACTAGCCCAAGTAGTGTCGACACTAGAGGCCTTCCCAGAACACCTTTTGGGCTATTTTGGGATAGTGTGTCGGCACTAGCCCAAGTAGTGTCGACACTAGTGCCCTTCCAGAACAAAACTTATAGGTCATGTGGAACCCGAAAACACATCTCATGCAGTAGTTTACTTACCCCACTTATAACTCTCTAACGATGAATTTAGATAAAATGTTCAACATGAAAGATGACTAGAACAACTAGTAGAAGAACTTTGATGTTGGAGGTTTGATATAATTGAGTCTCGAATTTCGAGAAAACATGTGAAGAACAAAAATTCAAGTGTAGCCCGAAATCGCAGTATCATGTAGAGACTCTCTCACCATGCTCATAACTCTCTAACTAAAGACTTTTGGACAAAACGTCCAACATAAAAGATTATCATGACTTCATTAGAAGAACTTTCATTAAGGAAGTTTAGTCAATTTCGATCTCGAATCATGTGCATAATAAGAAGAAGGGGAAAAGCCCTAACTGTGCGAGACTTCGGGAAAACTACGAATACACAACGTATACTCCATGAAATTGAGTCAAACCAAGTGCAAATGATCCTATACTCAGATCTACATGATGGTGTTGGTTTATTTAATCTTGGCCCGAGAACACCTACCTTTGAACGCTAAGAACTCTTTGCAGATTCTGGGTTGATGCAGAGCGAGGTTGAGGAAGACTACGATTTTCCCCAGCCGTTCTCCACTTCCCCAGTGCTCCAAACTTGCTACTCGCAACCCCAACTTGTTTCTAAACCTTCTCCAAGAGTTTAGGGACGAGTTCTTATAGTTTTAGGGTGTAGTTAAGAGTCCTAACGGACTAGGAAAGGGGCTACGAGTTCTGTTTCCCACTTCCCACACAATCTGGGATTCTCTCACCCAAAGAGGTAGCAAGTTTAGGAAACCACCAATTGGGGTTGGGTTCGGTTTTGGCTTACCTTGCATTACTATTACCTTAATTTTAACCCTAACTGCCTCTCCAATTATGGCATAATTACATACACGAATTTCTGAGAATTTCATGTCCTAGTTTATTTATATCCTTGGGCCAAATGTGCTCTATTGGCCCAATCTTGTTAAGGGTCATTATACATGGTGTTGGAAGTCTCTCTAATTATTTCATTTATTTATCCTCCTTTATTTCCAATGTTTTTTAATCACTAAATTTCGGGGTGTTACATCCTCCCCCACTTAAAAAATTTTGTCCCCAAATTTACACGTAATGGTGTAGTTCGTACCTGAGAATAGTTCTGGGTGGTTTTTCTTCATTCTTTCCTCTGTTTCCCAGGTAGCATTGATAATCCCTCTCGACTCCATTGGACCTTCACCATAGGTATGGTACGATTCCTGAGTCGTTGAATCTTCCGATCCAACAGTTTGATCGGCTTCTCTTCATAAGTCCGGTCCTCCCGAATCTCCAAGTCTTCATGGTTGATTACATGGTCGGCATCGAATAAATACTTCCTCAGCATGGATATGTGGAACACATTATGCACGTTCGCCAGCTGTGGAGGTAGTGCAAGTCTATACGCCACCTGACCAATCTTTCCAGAATTTCAAATGGCCCTATAATCTGGGACTCAACATTCCTTGATCCCAAATCTTTGTATTCCCCTTGAAGGTGAGACCTTCAAGAAAACATGTTCGCCAACCTGAAATTCTAGTTCTCTCCTTCTTGTCTACATAACTCTTCTGCCTGGATTGTGCTATCTTCAGACGTTCCCTGACAATCTGAACCTTTCTAACGTCGCCTCCACTAAGTCGGGTCCAACCCATTGGTTCTCCCCAACCTCATCCCAGCAAAGGGTTGATCTGCAACTCCTGCCATATAAGGCTTCAAATGGAGCCATCTTGATACTTGCCTGATAGCTGTTGTTATATGCAAACTTCCATCAGGTACAACTGATCATCCCATCACCCTCTAAAATCTAGCACCAGAGTACGAAGCATATCTTCCACAATTTGATTGGTCCTTTCGTTTGTCCATCGGTCTGAGGATGGAAGGCAGTACTAAAGTTCAGTTTAGTACCCATTGCTGCTTGCAATCCCTTCCAGAAGTGTGAAGTAAATCTAGGGTCCCGATCCGATATTATGCTAGATGGAACCCCATGCAGTCTAACTACTTCCTTAACATATAGTGCAGCCAATACATCCACTGACCATGTACTCTTAATCGACAAGAAGTGAGCTGATTTAGTCAATCGGTCAACTATTACCCAATTGCATCCATACCACCTCTAGTCTTGGGCAATCCCATGATAAAGTCCATACCGATGCTGTCCCATTTCCATTCTGAGATTTCTAGTGGTAGCAGTCCACCAGCTGTACGGAAATGCTCGGCTTGACTTTCATGCATGTTAAACAGTACGATACGTGATCGGCCACATCCCTCTTCATGTTTGGCCACCAGTACGACCTTTTCAAGTCTTGGTACATCTTTGTTGCTCCAGGATGAATCGTGTACTTGGATGGTGAGCTTCATTAATAACCTCTTCTTGAGCTCTCCATGATCAGGGACACATGTTCTACCTCGGAATAGTAATCTTCCCTCAGCTGATAGTGTGAAGTCAGGTCTTTGTTCTAACTTCTCCCTGATCTCAACTAAGAATGGATCCTCTCCCTGTTTCTCCTGATTTTCGGTCAGTAGATCGGATTGTATCTGGAGATTGGAGATCATTACTTGTTTTTCCTTCTTTCCCTGTCTAAGTTCAAACTTGCAAATTGCTCCAATAACTTCCATTCGCCCAGCATCATACTAGCTAGCATAGCTCCTGGTTGTCTACTTAAAGCATCTGCCACTACATGGCTTTCCCAGGGTGATACTGGATGGAAAAGTCAAAGTCTTTTAGGTACTCTAACCACCTCCTTTGTCTCATGTTAAGCTCCTTCTGTAAGAATAAGTATTTCAAACTCTTGTGGTCAGAAAAGACTTTAAATTGCTCACCATAGATATAATGCCTCCAATCATCAAGGCGAATACTTCAACTGCTAACTCCAGGTCGTGAACCGGGTAGTTCACTTCGTGGATCTTCAACTATCTTGAGGCATATGCTATTACCTTCCCTTGTTGCATTAAGACGCATCCCAGTCCTGTTCCAGAAGCATCTGAATAAATTTCAAATCCTCCTCTTCAGTGGGTAAGGCAAGGACAGGAGCAGTAGTCAGACACTTCTTCAGGTTGTTAAAGCTTTCTTCACATTCATCAGTCCACACAAACGGATTTTCCTTCTGGGTCAGCTTGGTTAATGGCACTGCAATCTTTGAGAAATCCTTTATAATCCTTCGATAATATCTGCCAATCCTAGAAAGCTCCTGATCTCTGTGACTCTGTCGGTCTTTCCCATTTCAGCACAGCCTCAACCTTTGATGGATCAACAGCGATACCATTCATGGTTACCACATGTCCTAAAAAGGATACCTCCTCAAGCCAAAATTCACATTTGCTTAGCTTGGCATATAATTATTCTCCCTTAAAATCAGTAATGAGATCCTCAAATGCTCCTCATGCTCTTCCTTCGTCTTGGAATAGATCAATATATCATCAATGAATACCACCACAAATTATCAAGATATGGGCGATAAATGCTATTCATCAACTGCATGAAAACTGCAGGGGCATTCGTTAGTCCAAAAGGCATAATCATGAATTCATAATGCCCATACCTGCTTCGGAAGGTTGTCTTATGATTGTCTTCTCCTTTGATCCTCAATTGATGATACCAGATCTGAGATCTATTTTAGAGAAGTATCTAGCTCCAGATAATTGGCCAAACAACTCATCATCCTTGGAAAGGGTATTTGTTCTTGATGGTTAACTGATTTAGTTGCTGTAATCTATACTAGCCTCATCGACCCATCTTTCTTCTTGACGAAGAGGACAGGTGCACCCCATGGCGATGTACTCGGTCGGATGAAACCCTTCTCTAACAGTTCCATCAATTGCTCTTTTAATTCCTTCAGTTCTGCGGGGGACATTCTATATGGTGCCCTAGATACTGGTGCTGCTCTCCGGGACCAACTCGATGGTAAAATCGACCTCTCGCTCAGGAGGAATTCCTGGCAAGTCTTCGGGAAAAACATCAGCGTATTCGTTGACAACATGGATGTCCTCACTTGACTTCTTCCTTGTGATGACAACAGCAGCAAGAAAGGCCATACAACCTTTCCTCATCATCCTTTTGGCTTGTAGTGCAGAGATAAGTGACAATCTCCTGCGGTTTCTATCCCCTGTGAACACTAGTTTTGGGTAATGGTTAAGGTTACCCGACTTCTCCTGCAGTTGATACTAGCCCCATGTTCAGACAACTAGTCTGCTCCCAGTATCACATCATACCCCTCCATATCCATACATATTAAATTTGCTGGTAGGTTCTGAGTTTCAATCAACACTTCACTAGAGGGTATTGGTTTGTAAGATTGGTGCCAGGACCAATCGGGGTTGACACAACTATTTTCGGAATTTATTGGACGGGTTTCACAGTTAGGGTATCAACAAATGTTTGAGATATAAAGGAATGTGTAGCTCCCGTATCAAAGAGAACATATGCGGGTCGGGAAAGAATAGTGAGTGTACCTTCCACGATACCTCCTTCTTCAGCAGCTTCCGGTTCTGGATAGCTTGCAATCGGCCTTGCCTCTTCTGTCCATTCGGACGCTTGTCCTGAGGAGCTTGTTCTTTCAGTATGGGCAGTCCGAGATCCTATGGTCACGACTACCACAGCGCAGGCATCTCCCTTGCGCTCTCCAGCATTGTTCAGACCAGTGACTAGCTTTGTCACAGTGTTTGCACCTTTCTCCCGTTGCCACCACTATCTGCTTACCTAACTCCTTTGGCTTTTTATCACCTGGTTCATTTACTCCGCCATGGGCCTTTTCTTCCCAATGCTCGGCTGATACCTTCCTGTAGAAGACACTTGCTCCCTTTTCGCGGGTTCCCATAATTCTTCAGCAGTCTCCATGGCATCTTCCAGTAATGAGCCTTTTACCATGTCAGCATAGGTTTGAATGTCCATTGGCGCGAGTTGAGTGATGAACTGGGGCCTCAAGTCATTCAGAAAGCGTTTCTCCTTCAACCTTTCTGTCCCAATTAAGTGAACAGCATATCGGGACAGACGAGAGAATTGGGCCTCATACTCAGCCACATTGAGTCCTCTCTGCTTGAAAGCCGCAAATTCGACTGCTTTCCATTCTTGGACCTCTCAGAAAAGTATTTGGTGTTGAATTGCTCAATGAACTGAGCCCATGTTAGTTGCTGGACATTCAATGTTGCTTCTACCGACTCCCACCATGCCTGGCATCCTTTTCCAATGGAAAGTCGCCAGTAGTACTTTGTTATGGTCTGTGCATTGCATGACCCTGAATATCCTTTCAATTCCCTTAACCCACTTTCAGCAACATCTGGGTCAGTACTCCCTTCAAACCTAGGCGGATCCATATTCCGAAAATTCCAATGGAGATCACCGGCTCTGCGGTTACCTCCACCCTGGGTGGCTTGTAGGATAGCCTGAGTCAAGTTCTGTATTGTTCGTTGCATGTCCCTAGCCTGGGCACGTTCAGCGGCCATTAAGGTAATAAGTACCTTCAAGATAATAAATATAGTCAGTCATCTAAATATATATCACATGTGACTTCTATTCCCATGGTTCTACCAAGCTCACATTAGGTACGACAGATTTTGACTCGTGTGATCTAGTTCCATTCTATGTTCTTATTCTCTCGGAAAGTTTAAGGGCTCTGATACCAACTGTCACGCCCCGATATTAGCAGCGGAATAAATACCGGGGGACGTGAACGATACAGACAGACATATCACAGTTGAATAGCGCAGAGTCACAATTGAATATAATAACACATTTGAGACTATAATATGGTCACCAAAAGTATACTTTATTCATTCCATTCAACTAGTTACAACCTTACATAAGAAAGAACCAACTAAAGGATCCAGTATTCAAATAAAACTTCTAGAAAAGTAACTATTACATAGACTACTCAATTGTCTATTTCTAAACTATCATCGACTCATATGGAGGGTGCTCATCACTCTTGCCCTGCCCATCGGACTCCACTGGTTCTTCATCACTTCCTGAAAAATGTAGGAGGATAGGGTGAGCGAACTAGCTCAGTAGGATTTACATCTCAATATGGTGCGGGCACTAGTATACATGATTAACATTTTAAAAGGCAAGATATGAACATGATGGCAATGCATGCAATACTAACAGATCGAATAGCAAAGTGGAACGGATATCATTTCAGATCAAAAGTCGAGATGATATATACAATGGACAGATATTTCAAGAATAGAATCGTATCAAAAGATTGGCCATATCAGACAGATATCATACGTTCACATGATCAGACGTATCATATCAAATATCATATCAGTCACATATCAGATCACATCAGACTTATCATATCAAACAAAGGTCACATTCACACAAATCTTGCATATTGTATCAGTGCCATGCCACGCACCACAAGTCCATACTCCACGGTTAAAAAGTAATTGGGGTGCTCCTCCCAGGACCAGACAGGGCCCCTATTGCACAGGCATTGGTTCAAATTTGGACCGGAGTCCCACGTTGTGCCAAACAAACACATTCATATTATGGCCACAGAATTTCAATAACAAGCTCGCAGTAAAAGAAACATGATCATTCATAGAGTCAAGGTATGACAAATAGCTCAAGAGAACAAGGCAGGATAACGACGTATCTTATGTTTCATAATTCATTTTGTCTTGACATGAGGATGTTTCAAAAGATAGATCATATGCAGAACATGTGCTCTCAATTTCCCAAGAAGGGTGTGCCTATTCGTGCAAATATGTAAGTGACGAGTTACGGATCTTTCTATCATGTATGCAATTACAAATGATTATTTGAACACCGAAAAACATAAAACTATTGAAACTCATATGCAAATTATGACATTAACTCCACTAGCAAGTCCATACCAACATGTATTCATCCCCACATTCATATCATATTCATATCTTATCAATTGACAATAAGCAAGATCACAAGATAATCCAATGGACATAAGATCAATCACAATTACACATTAGAATCGTATTCATATCATTACTATTTTTCAATGGGTTGATTTATTTTAGGTCCATGCATACCATATAACATCATGCACATGCTAGTAGACATCATGAATGATCAGACCCAAAATATGCAATTTTTTGTAAGGGTAGTGTCGACACACCCCTTACTGGTGTCGACACAATGCTTCAAACACAAGAAAAAATAATGTAAAACTGGTCAAGTAGTGTCGACACTAGTTCAGGTAGTGTCGACACAGTGCTTCAAATACAAGGCAAAAAGGTCAAGTAGTGTCGACACTAGATCAGGTAGTGTCGACACTAGAGACAGCTCCCAGAACAACCTTCTGGACAATCTGGGACAGTGTGTCGACACTAGCCAAGTAGTGTCGACACTAGAGGCCTTCCCAGAACACCTTTGGGCTGTTTTGGGATAGTGTGTCGACACTAGCCCAAGTAGTGTCGACACTAGTGCCCTTCCAGAACAAAATTATAGGTCATGTGGAACCCGAAAACACATCTCAAGCAGTGGTTTACTTACCTGCTTCTAACTCTCTAACGAATGACATTTAGACAAAACGTTCAACACAAAAGATGATGAGGACAACTAGTAGAAGAACATTGATGTTGGGGGTGTATCTAGTTCAGTCTGAATCCCGAGAAAACATGTGAAGAACAAAAAGTCAAGTGTAGCCCGAAATCGCAGTATCATGCAGAGACTCTCTCACCATGCCATAACTCTCTAATGAAAGACTTTGGATAAAACGTTCAACATAAAAGATGATCATGACTTCATGTAAAAGAACTTTCATGCAGGAAGTTTAGTCAATTTCGGTCTCGAATGACGTGTAATAAGAAGAACGGGAAAAGCCCTAACTGTGCGAGACTTCGAGGAAAACTACGAATACACAACGTATATCCATGAAATTGAGTCAAAACAAGTGCAAATGATCTAGACTCAAGATATACATGATGGTGTGGTTTTTAATCTTGGCCCGAGAACACCTACCTTGAACGCTAAGAACTCTGCAATGCTAAGATGCAATCTGATGCAGAGCGAGTTGAGAGAAGACTACGATTTTCCCCAGCGTTCGTTCTCCACTTCCCCAGCGCTCCAAACTTGCTACTCTCGACCCCAACTTGTTGCTAAACCTTCCCCAAGAGTTTAGGGACGAGTTCTTATAGTTTTAGGGTGTAGTTAAGAGTCCAACGGGACTAGGAAAGGGGCTAGAGTTCTGTTTCCACTTCCCACACAATCTGGGATTCTCTCACCAAAAGAGGTAGCAAAGGTTTAGGAAACCACCAATTGGGGTTGGGTTCGATTTTGGCTTACCTTGCATGACTATTACCTTAATTTAAGCCTAACTTGCACTCTCCAATTATGGCATAATTACATACACGAATTTCTAAGAAATTTTCTGTCCTAGTTATTTATATCCTGGGCCAAATGTGCTCATTGGCCCAATTGTTAATGGGTCATTAATACATGGTGTTTGAAGTCTCTCTAATATGTTTATTTAAGTTATCCTCCTTTATTTCCAAAGTTTTTAAATCACTAAATTTTCGGGGGGTGTTACATCCCGTCCTTGTCCAACACAAATCTCTGCCATGTCTCTTGTCGCAATGTACACACTCGGGCTTTACATTGCTTTCAGATACTTCTGACTGGGGTGCTGATTCTACTGGTACCATAGCTGATTGCTGACTTCCATGACCTTCTTCATCTTCTTCTTTTGCCGCTGGAATGGTTCTGGTAATCCCTCCAATCGAGCCTTCTTCTCTTCCAAGTACAGCATCATCTCACTCTCCTACCTGCACGCCGCACTAAGAGCTGCATCCATAGTCCTATGGTCAAATGCTATCAGTTTGGCCCTCAATGACTGCCTACGTCCCATCACAAATTCTTCGCCTTGCGCCTTTCATCCGCAACTGTATGGGGTGCATACCTCGACAGCTCCACGAATCTAGCCTCATACTCTAAAACTATCATCGATCCCTGAGTCAATGCCAAGAATCCTGCTCTGATGATCAGTCTGTCCTCATGTAATTTTAATTAATATATATATATATATTGATGATTAACAAAACCAAACAAGAGTTTATCAATTATATCTAATGAATATTTCATAAGTCTTAAGTACAGGAAAAATACCAAGGTCAAACAAGCCAATAAAGGTATGCATTACTTCTCTGAAGCTTCAATCTTTTCAACATGATATTTCTCTAAGTCCATATCGACTTTTGTTGAAGTCATAATGATTCCTTATAAGACTGAAAAGTCATGTTGTTACAAACAAATCGATGTCGTAACGATTCTGTAAGTGATCGCAACGATTTCCTTATAAGACTGAAAAGTCATGTGTTTTAAACAAGTCGATGTCAGAATGACTCTATAAGTTACCGTAACGATTTCTTTAGAGCTCGTAATGACTTGCTCGTCACAACGACTCTATAAGTACCGTAACGATTTCTTTAGAGCTCGTAACGACTTGCCTGTCGCAACGACTCTATAAGTGACCATAAGGATTTCTTTAGAACTAGCAACGACTTGCTCGCCGTAACGATTCTATAAGTATTCATAACGATTCTTTCGAACTCGCAACGACTTGCCTGTCATAACGACTCTATAAGTTATCACAACAATTTCTTTAGAAAGTGCAACGACTTGCTTGTTGTAACGATTTCATATTTACCGTAACGATTTCTTTAGAACTCGCAACGACTTGCTTGTTGTAACGATTTGCCCTCTATAATGACTTATTAGTATTCATACGATTTTCTTGCACAACGATTAATTTAGAGTTCATAATGACTTGATAAGTGTTCATAACGATTTTCTCTCTATAATGACTTGTTAGTATTCATAACGATTTCATAAGTCATATAGCCATCGATTTCATATCTGATATCTTATTCATCTTAAAGCGTTGAATAGTCAAAGTCCATGTAGACATCTCTCTGACGCTTTTGCATTTATGAGATCTGAACGTATCTCTGCATGCATGCACACTATATCATCCTTTATCGTGCCTACTCTGATTACGTCTTAAGATTAAGCTATTGGCATTACTATCTTCATGTCTATTGCTACTGACGTTGACTGACATCAGAGACAGCTTAGCTATCTGCTATTTGAGATTGACATTTATGCAGACCTCTGAACTAGCTTCATGGTACAACGTTAAACAAAATAGAAGCCAACGGATATTACTGAAGATCTCATCTCTTTGCGTGCTCAAGTGATCAAAAGACTGTGACTGGAAGCTTCCAAGACTCCAGATGTCATTCAGTCTAACGTACTCAAAAGAGAGAAAACGTACACTTCAACGTCTAGATTTCAAATTGAAGATATAAATTCTAGTCAGAAGAACAGAAGAATGATAGAGATCGCGTATTCAAGCATTCAAATTCTTCTGAAGAAGCCAGAGCAAGAACTTCATTCCACTTAGTTTTTGCTCTTTGCTCTCCACTAGTTTGTTAAAATCTTGAGAGAGCCCGTGTAGTTTGAGAGTGTGCCTTGTTTAGATCATTGCTCTCAGTTCTTGTTGCTTCAGATCCTTGCTTGTCAAAAGCTTGATCTAGGGGCTTGAATTTCATCATTCTCTTCGTGTTGTTCCCTTCAGTTGTGAAGGAAGACCTGGTGGTATCCAGGGTGTGTTCCCTTCGGTTGTGATGGAAGACCTGGTGGTATCCAGGGTGTTGTTCCCTTTGGTGTGAAGGAAGACCTGGTGTGGTATCCAGGGTGTTGTTCCCTTTGGTTGTGAAGGAAGACTGGGGTATCCAGGGTGTTGTTCCTTCGGGTGTGAAGGAAGACCAGTGAGCTGGGTGTTGTAGCATCCTTAGGGGGACTGTACCCTATTTAGTGAAATCCTGAGTTGTTGCTCAGGGACTGGATGTAGGATCCTAAGGAAAGGAGGTCCGAACCAGGATAATCCTTGTGTTGTGTGATTGTCTTCTTTGTGTGTTTGATATTTAAACTAACAGTCACTAACCTACTTCGAAGAACGTTTGTGTGAATGTTTTAGTTACAGGTATCTTCTAGATTAATTTAAAGACCCATTCACCCCCCCCTCTGGGCTCGTCAACTGGGCAACAAGTGGTATCAGAGCGAGTCTCTTCGACAAAGAAAGGATCCAACGATCTGAAGAGTAAAGATCCATGGCAGCCCAAGATAACTTTGAAGTCAGTCTGTCAACCGACCCCCTCTCTTTGATGGTGAAGATTATCCTTACTGGAAGACCAGAAAGGAATACTTTCTACAAGGGCACGACTATCAAATTGGTCCATATAGAAGAAGGTGATTGTTAGTCACAAATGAGAAAGCTCAATGGACAGATGATGACAGAAGGAAGATTTCCTGAATTGCAAAGCAAAGAGCTTCTTATGGTGTGCTCTAAGTAAGAAGGAGTCAACAGAGTCTCAGCCTGCAAATCCTCAATGGAAATGTGGAAAAGCTCAGGATTACTTATGAAGGCACAGACAAAGTAAAGGAAACAAGAATCGACATTCTTGTCACTCAATATGAAAGATTTCAGATGCAGTCAGGTGAGTCCATAACTCAAATGTTCAGCAGTTCACTGACATCACAAATGGACTAGCTAGTCTGGGGAAAACCTATGAGATGGGAGACATGGTGAGGAAGATACTTAGATCCTTACCATCCTCATGGACCCCAAAGGTCACAGCAATAGAAGAAGCTAATGACCTGAAGAGAATGTCTGTAGAAAAGCTCATTGGGTCCTCATGGCCATGAGATCAACATGGAAAGGCTAGGAGAGTCCTCTAGCAGAAAGAAGCACTCCAACCCTTAAAAGCCGAAGAAGATTCACAGAAGCAAGTTCAATGAAAGTGAAGTGATGCAGACAGCGAGAATGAGGAAGCTATGCTATCTAGAAAATTACAGCGAATTTTCGCTAAGAAGAAGAAATTCCAATCTGGTAGAAGGCACTTCAAAAGGAACAAGGAATTCAAGAAGCCAGATGGAAAAGAAATAAAAAAGGAGAACCCATCGGCTATGAATATAAGAAGCCAGGACACATTAAAACTGAGTGTCCAAAATTAAAGAAGCGGAGTTCAGGAAGAAGGACAGTTCCAAGAAGTTCAGAAAGTACAAGAAGAAGGCGATGGCAGCAGCATGGGAAAACAGTAGGGACTCATGCAGTGAGTCAAGTTCCTGCAGTGATGAAGAAAAAGCCAACTTGGCTTCATGGCAAATACTGAAGATAACGTAACTTCTGACTCCTCTTTGATTCATGCAATGATTCAGATTCCGTAGTTTAGAAGAGACTTTCAATGAACTATATGAAAAATATAAAGAAGTAACCAAATTATTAAAAGTAAACAAGAAAAACATAGTCTGTATAGAAAATAAAACTCAGATCTAAAATCAGAAAATGAACAATTAGAAAGTCAAATAACTGAACTTAAAAGAAGAATGAATTGTTATGTGAAGACCTAAAGGCTAAGAATGAACAAATAACTAAATTAGAAAACAAGTAAGTTCAGATGAACTGAAAACTGAAATCAAAACACTAACAGAAGAAAATATACAGTTATCTAGCACATTAGAAACATTCACTAATGGTAAAAACTCCCTCATATTAAGAGGTGCTAGAAGATCAGGTAAGAAGAAAAATAGATTAGGATATACCCTCAGATAATGAAGAAACCATAATTATCTAAAATATATCCAACACCAAAATTTGTACCTGAACTAGATACACATACAAAGCTGATTTCAGATATATAGAAAAAGTAACCAAATTATCTTGCTGTAGTCATTGCAACAAGTTAGGACATTCATAACAACATGCCCAACAAGACATAAGAAATGGATAATAAAAGGCAAAATAAATGATACTAACCCATCAGGACCCAAAAGATTTTGGGTACCTAAAACTTGATGTTTTTTATTTCAGGACATCTCTCGAGCATCCAAATGGTATTTGGATAGCGGGTGCTCAAGGCACATGTCAGGAAACCAAAAGTTATTCTCTCATCTCCAAGCTGAAGAAGGAACAGTCAGTATGGAGATAATGGAAAAGGAACAGTGATAGGAAGTGGCTCTGTGAATAAAAAAGGAAAAACATTCATAAAAGATGTGCTATTAGTCAAGGGATTGAAGCACAATCTCATTAGCATCAGCCAGCTATGTGACAGAGGCCATCAAATCAAGTTTCAAGAGTCGAAGTGCAGCATACTGAAGGATGGAGCAGTCATCATTGAAGCTAATAGAGAAAAGAATCTGTATGTGCTCTATCTTGAAGAACTCAAGGTTCAGAATGTTTGTCTGGCAGCAAATAAAGATAAATGTACTGAATTATGGCACAGATGGCTAGGACATTGCAGCATAGATGGCATGAGAAAATTGCTGAAGAAGAACCTTGTGGAAGGTCTACCTAAGGTTAATACAAAATTAGATGGTGTATGTAAACCTTGTGCTAAGGGAAAGCACACCAAAGGCTCCTTCAAGTCAAAGACGGTGGTGACCACCTCAAAACCCTTAGAGCCTCCTATGGATCTATTTGGGCCAATGAGGACTACCAATCTTGGAGGAAAGAATTTTGGATTTGTCATAGTTGATGACTACTCATGATTCACATGGGTATCATCCTAGAGCATAAAGATGACACCTTTGAAAACTTCGTCAGCTTCAGTAAGAAAGTTCAGAAAGATCAGAAGTTCAGCATTGTGTCTATCCGATCAGATCATGGTGGTGAATTTCAGAATGAAAAGTTTGCTAGTTCTGTGATGATCGGGGAATTGAGCATAATTCTCAGCGCCAAGAACACCACAGCAAAATGGTATCTCTGAAAGAAAAATAGAACCCTATTAGATATGGCAAGAACTATGCTCTCAGAATATGATCTGCCAAGATACTTTTGGGCCGAAGCAGTCAACACAGCAAGCTACATTATCAACCGAGTAATGATCAGGCCAATCCTGAAGAAAACTGCATATGAACTATTCAAAGGGAAGAAGCCAAAGATCAGCCACTTCAGGATTTTTAGATGTCCTTGCTTCATTCACAACAATGGAAAAAGGGACATTGGTAAGTTGGATGCAAAATCAGATGAAGTCATCTTTATGGGGTACACCTCTAAACCCAAAGGCTATAGAGTATTTAACAAACGTACTTTATTGATTGAACAGTCTGTACATGTTATTTTTGATGAAAAAACCCTTCCTTGAGAAAGGAAGTAGATAGTGATAATGAGGAAAAACAGATGAACTGTCCAATAAACTAAAAGACTCATCAATTGAGGACAAGGATGATCCACCTGGAAGACCTTCAACAAGAAGAACTTACTCATGAAAATTTCAAAAGGAGTGGAGATACAAGAAAGATCACCCACTTGAGAATATTATTGGCGATCCATCCATAGGGGTAAGAAAAAGAGGTAATGTTATTCCTTGTGATTACCTAGCTTTTGTTTCTCAAATAGAGCCTAGGACAGTCAATGAAGCTCTTTCTGATGAATCTTAGATAGTAGCCATGCAAGATGAATTAAATCAATCAAGAGAAACCAAGTATGGTCACTTGTTCCTAGACCATCAGACCATCCAGTCATTGGCACCAAATGGGTGTTCAGAAATAAAATGGATGAAACTGGTGCAATCTTAAGAAACAAGGCCAGATTGGTAGCTCAAGGCTATTCTCAAGAGGAAGGCATAGATTTCGATGAAACCTATGCACATGTAGCTAGACTTGAGGCCATTAGAATATTACTTGCCTATGCATCTGCTTTGAATTTAACACTATTTCAAATTGATATTAAATCCGCATTTTTAATGGTTTTAAAAAGAGAAAGTTTATGTGGAACACCCCCGGGTTTTGATGACACAGAATTTCCTAATATTGTTTTCAACTTTTTTTTTTTTTAAAGAAGGCCGCCAATGGGTCAGCGACAGGCAGAGTGCACCCCCTCCCAGCAGGAGAAGGTTTCTCACTCCACCCGGCGAACGCCAAAGGGGTAGATTTTATTCCCATAAAATAAGTGAGGAAGCTTACACCCGACTCCAAGAGAGATCTCCACCACAACCAAATGATAAACCAAGAAAAAGAATGAAGATCAAGGCTGTCTAAAACTAGGTAAGCCTAGCTGATCCACCAATAAGGCACCCGAGCATTAAAAGGAAGCTCACTAAGCTCGGAGAAAAACTAGACAGGACTCATTAGTACATGCAAAGTTGGCTACCGAGTCAGCTACCTGGTTACCCTCCCTATAGGTATGCACCAATTTCGGATTGAGGATACGGATCATGTCACAAATACCGCGCCACCAAGGGAAGACCGCCCAATGAGGAGCTTGCCAACTGAGATAGCTCTAAGAATAACAGCAGAATCAGAATATAATACCGAAATCGGATAATGTCGCTCCAAGGATAACCGTAACCCATCATGGATCGCCCTTGACTCTGCCACAATACTGCTACCAATACCATACGAAAATGCAAAGGCACATAAGAGATTGCCTCTAGAATCCCTGACACAGCCGCCACCCCCACTGATGCCGGGTGCCCTTCGAGGCACCATCCACGTTAGACTGTAATCAGAGGACGGAGGAACCCACTTGACCAAAATGGAGCCTTCTGGTAGCCGAAACCTGTAAGTTGAAGGAGTGAAGAATCTGAACCTGGTTAAAAGGTAGATCACCAATGAAATTGACGCCTTCCAAAATTCTGCGCACCGATATCGTAATAGTACGCTTGATGGAGTCCACAGTCCGGAAAGAGCCCTCCATGCGAGCAGAACACCTGAATTTCCATATTTCCCACAGCATGAGAATACAAAGACAAAACCAGCAAAAAGAACGGGAGACTTCATACGGGTTGAAACAGAACACTCCATAACCGGTTGAAACGTGGTTACTCCAGTTTAAATGATTACTTAACAGCGGGGCAATCCACTTCCACAAGACCTGAGCAATCTCACTGTCAATAAATAAGTGGTCCAAAGATTCCTGCTTGTGGGAAGAACAACAGCACATTTTTGAAACCATAGAGAAACCACAATCCCTAATCCTGGAGTCAACAGGCACCGCCCTGTGAAGAAGCCTCCAACCAAACAGTGCTGCCCGCGGGGGGATCAAATGATGCCACAGTTTCCACCAAACATCACGAGGAACTCCATGATCAGCAGCAATATGATATGCAGATTTAAGAGAAAAAACTCCCGACCAAGGCGACCAGACAAATGTATCTGGTTTGTCTGAAAGCAAGCTTTTCACATATTGAGTGTAGCAGTCAAGGAGTCCCATATGACATTACCCTCACATTCACCATATCCTTAAGGGTAACATTAGGCTATAGCATACTGGCAGCGGAGTTGTGAAAGCATGACGAAGAGAAGATGACCCAGCAGATATCTTTGAAGAATCTAACTGAGGAGCCATCCCCACTCGTCCATCTAATATTCGACTGAAGAACCTCCTGAGCTCGTAGGAAAATTCATTTAGAAATACCCATAGGAAAAGGGTTGATAACATCACTAAAATGCGAATGAGATAGAAATCTTTGCTTGGCATACCTGGACCAAAGGGAATCCCATTCAAAATGTTCCAAATTTATTTAGCCGCCATGGCAATTTGGAGAGCACCAGATCCCTAAAATTTAAACCACCCTCAACAAACGGCTTTTGCAAAGAAGACCACGCCACCAGTGGCGTCTATGCTGTCCATCTGCACCCTGCCAAAATTTTTTTGCACATATATGATTAATCTGTTGCAGATGGCTATGGGGATAGACATTGAGCTAGCCAAGTATACAGGAAGGCTATGAAGCACAGAGCGGATAAGGACAGCTCGACCAGCCTGTGAAAGAATTTTCGAACGCCACCCTGCGAGCTTACGAGTAACACTATCCACCAAAAATTTAAAATCATGAACCTTTAATCTGCCTTCTTCAAGGGAATGCCCAGATACTTGATAGAACCAGATTGGTGTTTATACCAGGTGACTGAAGATAGCCGGGATACAAGAGCAGGCGGCGCCTTTTCAGAGGTGTGGAAACAACTTTTTGCCGCATTAACCAGCTGCCCCGAGCTGAGCTCATACGACTCCAGAAATCTTAAAAGAGCTTTGACCCCAGAAATCTCCCCTTCATGAAAACAAGGGTGTCATCAGCAATAATAGATGGGACACCTGCAAACCCCCTCTAGGGCCACGGAAATACTTAATTTCTCCCTGAGAAAAGAGATTAGACCCCCTGCTGAGGACCTCAGATGCAATGATAAAAAGAATGGGAGCCAGAGGGTCACCTTGTCTAATGCCTCGAGTAGATTTAAAATAACCGGAAATGGCACCATAAACATGATAGAAGACCAGCAGTTAGACAGAAGCATACCTACAAGGGAGGTAAATCTGGGAGAAAAACCAAACTTCCTCATCACCTGAAAAATGAAATCCCATTCCATACGATCGTAGGCTTTAGCCATATCCAGTTTGAACAAAATGTTGTGGCCTCGAACCTTACGGTGAATGTCCCTCAGAATATGCCGGGACAAAGCAACATTATCAAGAATAATCGCCCTTGAACAAAGGCACTTTGATTCTCCGAGATGAGGAGAAGGCAGCAAGGGTGTTAAACGGTCGCATAAGATCTTGGAGACAATTTTGAACACAAAATTGCTAATGTTATCGGCCGAAATCAGCAAAGGAGCTTGGGAGTCCACCTAGGAATGAGAGTAATAATAGAAGAAGAGATCCCTCTAGGAAATGGGTAGCTAGCAAAAAAACCTTGAACAGCCTTGATGACATCTGAGCCAACAATATCCCAACAATGAGAGAAGAAGACCCCTGGAAACCCGTCAGGACCAGGCGCACTGTTACCATTCATAGAGAATACCACACCTTTTATCTCCAAGGCATTAATGGTTATATGGTTTAAAGCAAGCACCTAGAGCCTGGTATGAAAGGCTTAGCTCTTTTCTTTTAAACCATGGTTTCAGTAGAGGTCAAGTAGATAGTACTCTTTTCATAAAGTCAAAGGTCAAACACATTCTATTAGTCCAAATTATGTAGATGATATTATCTTTGGGTCTACTGATGAATCCCTTGCAAGTACTTTGAAAAGTTGATGCAGGGAGAATTTAAAATGAGCATGATGGGAGAATTAATTACTTCCTTGGACTACAAATCAAACAAGGAAAGGAAGGAATGCACATCTGTCAAGCAAAGTACACAAAAGAACTCTTGAAGAAATTTGGATTCGAAAATACCAAGCCACTGTCAACACCAATGAGTACATCAACAAGAATGGACAGTGACAAAGATGGTAAGAAAGTAGATCAAAAGACTACAGAGGTATGATAGGTTCACTCCTTTATTTAACTGTCACGTCCGAGAATTACGCAGCGGATATTAATTCGAAGAATTCGAGTCGATATTCCGAGACGTGGACAGTCGGCAAATAAGCCTCTAGCTAGCACGCACTAAATGTATATCAACACAACATCACAATAGGGCCCATATGTTGAACTCAATATAAATTGTATGAATCTCAACTCATTGTATTTCAAATAGAAACTATTACAGGACTAAGACTCAATGAAAGGGAAAGTACATTTAATCCTCACTTCCTACTACATTGATCTAACACAACTATAGATAGACTCATGTTGGGACGCTCTTCACTCGGACGCATTCCCATCTCGACTTGCTCTTCCTCTTGCACTTCATAGTCACCTAGATTGGGTAAAAGTAGGGAATGAGCAAACTAGCCCAGTAGGATTTATATCTCAATGTGCGGGCAATGATATAAGTGATTAACATTTTAGAACTAGGCAGTACGATGAATGATATGCATGTACGAAAAAAACTCGTTAAAACATGATATAAAAACAAGCTAGAGAGAGAGATCATGATAGAATAAGATTGATGAACAAGATGACAAGAGAGAACTAGAAATAGATCACTTTGTACAAGCACGCAAGATTTCACTTGATGTTAATAGCTTTCAAGAACGCAAGATATCACTAATTGCATTAAATGCAGGATGGCATATCACGCAAGCAAGCAAGCAAGATTTCACAAGCACGATCAAGTAACACTAATCAGGCACGTAGACACCAATGTACACCAAGAAAAGATCCATCAAGAATGTACACCAGGACACGTGTATGTGGTTATGTATCTATCATTCAACACGCACGCACGATTTTCCCAGCACAGATGCAACGCCAGTAATCATTATACCCCATGGTTAACAGTATATCTATGACTCGCCGTCATTGGGGCTAGATTGGAGCCCTTGGACACACGCCGTGCCCTGTCAGCATCTCACTTAAATTTTAAATGTAGATACCCACAGTCATTAATAATGGCCAATGAGAGTTTCAAAACGTAGCATGTGTAATGTCATGTTCATGATGATGATGAGAAGAAGTAATAATTAAATTGAACAGATTTCATGAGAACAATGGTCAAGATAAATTCGGCAGCATAACGGTATGATTTATACTTTCGTTCAATCTTTACATTAATGGCTTTAGTCTAGATTGTAAGTCACACTCACGAGAACAAGAAGAGAAAGGAAGTGCACGCTATCTCCAGGGAACTTCAATGGTACAACCAACTCGTCGGCCATGTGGGAATCCATGGTCAGAGGAGATTTACGGAGGCCTTGGTGAAAAGTCGCTAGTCTACCGATTCGGAATGACCGTAGAGAGTTTCTAATTTTCAAGAAAAGGCTACCTAACAGTGCTAGTGTCTAGTGCGGTACGCGTGTCTCAATTCTCAAACCATCGGTCTCAAACTCGCAGGAAGCACTTGACAATATAAACATGGAATAAACTATGCACTTTAACTCATCATGGTTTGCAAGATTTTATGATACTCTTATCATTTAAACGTGGAAGAACAGTAGGAAGATTAATCACAAGTAGCACGAATGGATCATAATATTTAAGGAGCACTTAGAATAGCATTCATGTAATTAAAGCTTTTAAATGGGTTAATCACTTTTAAGCCATTAAACAACAATCATGTAAGGATTAGACCCAGACATGCAACTTACACAGTAAATATCATTTAACAGATCTTGGGTATATGCGAAAAACTTTGTAAGAAAACAGTGGTTTCAGGTAAAAATCTGAGAAGGCGACAGGGCTATATAAGGAAGGCGACATGGGTGTCAGATTGCGACAGGACAAGGGCCGCGAAGAGATGGCTAGAAGGTGACAGAGGGTGTGAAGAACGCGACTGGGGCGGTCAGATTCAGGCAGCATGATCGCGACAACGGTATTGTCGCAATTAGGTCACGACATGTCGGGCTGTCGCGACGAGACCTCGGAAGGCGACACATCGAGCCGTTGCATTCACAGGATCTGCGCCTGAGTCCGACTGGGATCTGACATGCTCTTGGTTCAGACTTACCATGTTTTGACACAGGAGTGATATTCATGAAACGCCTATATCTCTCTATATGCTGACCTTTAGACAAAACGTTCAACATAGAAAATGTCAAGGACATCTATTGGAAGAACTTTGATGTTGGGGATTTTACCTAATTCGGTCTTTACCCTTGTGAAAAACATGAAGAACTAAAGTTAAATGCAACCAGAAAAAACGTAGTATCATGCATGACTTTATTACGATGTTTATAACTCTCAACTAATGACATTTACACAAAACCTTTAACATGAAAGATGACCCTAACGACAAATAAAAGAACTTTCATGTTGGAGTCTTGACCTACTTCGGTCTTAAATCTCAAGAAAAACAGGAATAACCTAAGGCTAACGGCAAACCCGAAAACACAATATTATGCATGACTCTCTTAAGGGCTTCATAACTCTCTAACTAATGAGATTTAGACAAAACGTTCAACATGAAAGATGATCGTGACATCAATTAGAATAACGGTCATGTTAAGATTTTACTCTAATTCGGTCTTGAATCACGTCAAACATATTAAGAACGGGAAAAGCCCTGACAGTGCGCGACTTTTGCAAAACGCTTATAAATCAAGATCTACTAAATGAAATTCGATGAAAATAGTGGGAAATGAAAGCTAACTTGATGCTCTACACATTGGTATAGGATATGTTAAGGTTGGCCCGAGAAAACCTACCTTTGGTCGACTTCAAGTGAGTGGTTTGTGCAGGTCGCAGCAGATGAGAAGGGTAAGAAGAACGGCTTCTTGTGGTCGTTCCACAGCTCCTCAGCCACCAAGAGCTCCTCCCACGACCCTAGCAAGTTCTAAATTCGTTCCTAGGGTTTGGGTGAAGAGTATTTAAGTAACCATGGTGTTTAGGAGTCCTATTATAACTAGGAAAAGAGGATTTCGGGATGGCATGTTTGGTTTCTTTTTTGATGATTTCCTCCTCCCTTGAGTGTGTGAGGCATTAGGAAACCTACCCTCATAGTTAGGCACGAATTTGGGTGCCATGAATGCATGATTGCATCCCAATTCAACTCTAATTGCCTCTTTTTAATTTCAGCTTATTATGGTTACGAATTTCTATGTATTTTCTAGCTTCATTTGATTTTTGGGCCAAATGTTGTCCATTGGCCTGATTATGATAATGGATCATCAATATATAATGTTGGAAGTCTCCCCAAGACTTTTATTTAATTTTTGATTGCGTCGTATTCCGTGTTAACAGTTTTCCGACTTGTTTCCTTATTTAGATAATCGGTCGCAATAACTCTTAAACCTAGTCCAATGATTTTTATTGAACCAAATTCTTGATGGGTCATTAGAGAATATTATTTGAAGTCCATATATGATTTTTATTTAATTTCTGACTCATCCAGTACGCGTGATAATGATGTTACGACTTATTCATGAATTATGAAAAAGTCGTGAACACTTTAACTTGGATGATCTGATTTTTCTTGCACAAATTTCTTTGTGAAACATTTAGTAATAATATTTAGGGTTGATTATAATTTTATGAAATTTTCTGATGTGTTTTAGCACATACGATAATGGTACGTATGTTTAATACTCCGATATTATGGAAATTATTTATTTCCATTTATGAATTTTATGTAATAAAATTTTCGGGGTGCTACATTAACAGCTAGTAGACCTGATATTTTATTTAGTGTATGCATGTGTGCTAGGTATCAGGCAGATCCTAAAGAATCACATTTAGTTTCTGTGAAAAGAATATTTAGATATTTAGCAAGATCTCATGACTTAGGTCTATGTATCCAAAACATTGTGAAATTAACTTAGTAGGTTACTCAGATGCTGACTATGCTGGATGCAAACTAGATAGAAAAAGCATCAGTGGTTGTTGTCAATTTCTACAAGATGTTAATATCTTGGTCTTCAAAGAAGCAAAATTCAGTAGCACTATCTACAGCTGAAGCTGAGTATGTAGCTGCTGGAAATTGCTGTACACAACTCTTATGGATAAAGCAACAACTTGAAGATTTCAGATTAAACATCAAATCCATCCCACTGTTGTGCGACAACACCAGTGCCATAAATCTCACCAAAAATCCAGTTCAGCATTCAAGGACCAAGCATATTGAGGTTAGATATCATTTTATTCGTGATCATGTAGCAAATGGTAATATTGAAATATCCTTTATTGATACAAATGGTCAGTTAGCAGACATTTTCACAAAAGCCTTACCCAAGGAGAGATTCACATCTCTTAGAAGGGAATTAGGCATGTGCAATTTGTGAAAAAGTTTTTTGTTTACAACTGGCACATTAAATTTCAGAATTAAGCAATTTTTCCCTCCATGGCTTAAGCAAAAGAAATTCAAATTATCCTTTGTAACCGCTCTCTCATTGAAGTCGGTTTGAATAGTCAAACTCTTTTGTCTTTTCTACCGCCTTTTGGCGCCTCACTTTCCACATCGCATTAATTTATTTATAAAATCAACGACAGAACGATTAGTATCTCATCGTCTAACTTTTCCCCTTTTCATCCTGTCACATGAGCCGATGCCCTAACAACTCATATCTCAACCCTCTGCAAATTTGAACCTTTCCTCTCCGCCCGCAAAATTTCTGAGGATTCCTTCTCTTCTCCTTCCGTTTCAACCCTCCAGAGACTTTCCCACTGAATCCATGGCCGCACCAGTCATCGCCGGCAGTTTGGGAGGCTACAGCGCCGAGTTTCTCAGTCCTGAGCAGCAGGAGAGGTTTACCTTTGTGAAGACGAAGCTCTGTGGCAATAAAGAAGTCGATGTTGCTAATCTAAGGAAAAATAGAATGAGCAGTGTGGCAGACTTGATCAATCAGATGCAGTGGACGGGAGTCACCACCTTTTCGGAGGTTAGTTATCCAGACCTGGTAAAAGCATTCTTCATTTGTATGAGATAAGAGGAAGATGGGTCCCTAGTTTCTTCACTGAAGGGAACCTTGATTAGAATAGACCCTGAGTTGCTGAAGATGTTGTTTGATGTGAAGACTTCCGGATTTAGTGGGGTTCACCACTGTGAACGCCCAAGTGAAAGGTTTGGAATTGTAGGACGGGCTTCAAGCTAAGGGACGGCAAGCTTGATATAAATCAACTATCTGCTTTCAACCGCCTCCTTCATTTTATTGTTTCAAAATCTTAGTTCCCAGAAGTGCAACATTCTCCTCTTGCACAAAGGCCGACTCAGACATGATGTACTGGGCCATTTAAAATAAGGAGATAAATATGGTCACATTAATGATGGAAAGAATGAAATTTTCCAGAGATCAGATTTGGGACACCAAGAGTAAGTTAATGTGTCCCTGCCGTATGCCCATTTACTTACCAAGATCTTCAAGCCTTCGGTTGTTGATCTCTTGGGGCAGTTGTAGAGAAAATGGGCCAAGCAATCAGGTCCAGGAACCTAAAGAAGAGTGGCTTCTCTGTGGAAAATGGTGTCTGGTTCAAGGCTTCTGTTGATGAAGGCGAAGCCATCATCGACATCATCTCAGTTGTTCATCAGGAGATGGGATCAACAGATATAATTCTAGAATTGCCAGTGGAGTCAGTTTCATCTCCAGCAGTTGGAGCAGCAGAATCATCAAGCCCCTTTTTAGCAGAAGTTCAGTCTGAAATTGCAGTGAAAGAAGAAAGAATATCAGCACCAGCTTCAGAATTTCCAGAAGAATTAGCTGTAAATTTTCAGAAAGGAGAATTGATGTATTCTCCTAGAGGATATTATTTCAGTTGAGGACCCATACCCTCAACTGTGGTTGCATCTATTCTTTCAGACATTATTGATTTGATTCCTTTCACCTCTAGTGCTCTAGAAACCAGTGGCAGAGCTGCAGAAGAGGTGTGGCATCAGGCCACATTGATGAACCAATGGAAGATGTCCAAGTAGAGGTAGAGCACCCAAATGCTGGTGACTCTGTAATGGAAGATGCTCCCATTCAGGGGGAGCAAGTATCAAATAAAGAAGATGCTCCTATTGAGGGGGAGCTATCAAAAGAAGGTTCAGCAGAAACAACTCCAGTTGTTGATGGTCAGAAGGAAAGGCATAGAGATTCTCAAAATTTGGATGACAGAGAAGGAGAGATTGCAAGCTCTTTGAGCTCAGATGATGATCAAACTCCTCCTGCAAAAGAAGGCAAGAAGAAAGGAAAAGAAGTTGCCTCTGAAGTTCCTCTCCTGCTGATACACCTTTTGAGAGGCAGGTCAAGCAGAGAATTGTCATAAATTTGAAGCCAGTGATTGAAAGGCTAAATGTGCAAGGTGAGCTATTATACTCTCCAGTCAGATGTACATTCTATATTTCTGAGCCAAGCTTCAGCCAACAAAGAGTAGGACAAATAAGAAATGCTATGAAATGGTTTAATAAAGAGATGAGTAGCATGAAAGGCATGCTCTCGGATATTATCAAGGCAGAGTGGATTTCAAGCTCCTCCTCCTCTCCTCCTCTCTAGAAGCTCAGGAGCCTGGAGAAAATATGTCTGGGCCATCAGGGCCAGCACCAGAAGCAGCAGCAGCACTAAAAGAGGTAGGGACAACAGGGCCAGCTGATCAGGTTGAAGGGCCTCCATGGCCATCAGAGCAAGGGTCAGGGCCATCAGGGCCATTGGAGAGTGAGTCTGTGCAGATAGAGGCAGAAGTGTTCTTGGCACCCAAGCCCCCAGCTCCCTCTTCTCCCTCTCACACACCTATTCCTCCAACTCCACCCTCAGCTCCTACAGCACCTCCTGCTCCTCAAAAATTCAAGAAGCCTCAATCTAGACCAATTTCTTCTCCTACACCATTTCAGTCCACCTCATCTCCTGACTCCTCTACTTCCATTCCTTCTCCTTCTCCTATACATGAGGCCCCTCCAGCATCCTCAGCTGGAGCATCCTCCTCCTCCTCTGGTCCCTCCCTTGGACCAGTTGATGACCTCCCTATTACTTCCCACTCTTTTATTCATCCTACTCCTCCACCCTCTTTCATCATTATCATACCTGAAAGAGCCCAACTTAACTCTCCCTTTATGGAACAAATAAAGGATGAGTTTGAGGAGGGATCCTCAGGTCTGTGTTGAAGGTTGGGGAACATGTTCATAGGGCAGACCCTTCTAGTCCTGCCCCCAAGAAGAGGAAGCTTACTTCTACTTCCTCCCTTTCCTCTGAACCTAAATACCCACCTTTGTGGTTTTCTCTCATAGTGGACAACAAACATCCCTCACTGTACAGAGAATATCTCTCAAAAGTTGTTTTTGCAACCATCATTAACCTTCCTTTCTTGATCTCACAGATCATTTGAACACCATTCTACCTACACTTCTCTTTCGAAATCTGAAAAATCCAAAATCTTCTCTCTTGCCCACTCCAAAACTGAAGAGCAGTGGGGCAAAGGTCACAAGGATCTCCTAAAGAAATTCATTCTTGCCAAATCTGCTAGATTCCCTCCAAGGGACCACTCCCTAACCTTATCAGAGTGGTTCAGGATCTATCATAGGGAACTTTGGGCACCCAATATTCAAAAGGAAATCAAAATGATCAGGCACCTCATGCTATTCAACAACTACAGATATATTCATAGACTTCCAAAGGTTCAGCTCAGTCAGTTCAAAAGGCCATTTCAGCTCTGACTCTGGATATCTCTCAAACTTCCGATGTTCAGGTAGATTTTGCTACCCTCCTAGTACCTGAAGAGATAGCCCTTCCTCAAATTCACTTTCTAGTTATGGAGTCCTCTGTAGGATCCATCATCTTTGAACGTTTTGCCAGAGTAATGGGCAGAATTAAAGTACAGAAAGGCTGCCTGGTTGCTTTTCCTAGATTCCTGTTTAGGGAATATCACCAGGGGCATGTAAGTGCTGAAGTTCTAGGCCCTATTCTGTCTGAATGTGAAAGGCTGACATCTTCTGAATGGTCCAAGTTCTACCCCCTGTCAGCTCAGCAGCTGTTTGAAATCAATGAAGCTCAAGCCAGAGAAGGCAAACCAGCCATTTCTCCAGCTACTTTCCTAGATATGAACTCCATTCATCTTGTTGATGACCCCTTCAAGGTCTGGGAGGAAAGATACAAATGTATGTGGCTATGCACAAAGCTCTCAAAGATAACCACAACCACTATCCTGTCACCATGGACCAATCCTCACCTGTGCCAGCTTTGGGACTCGTCGATTCTCAAGATGAACATGAACAAGAATGCATATGCTGATCTTCTCTATCAGCACCTAGATCTTCATCTCAAAAGGATGCTTCCACCATGGGACCATCCTACTCTGTATCCTTTGGAGACTTCAAAACTTTTTTGAAGAGCAGGAAGCACAGGCATGGGAAACCATCTCCCATTTTGCCTCTCTTCTGTCTCCTGCCTTCTATTTACCAGTACCTCCAAAGTTAATGAAATGACCTTCTTTGTATAATCCTATTCTCTTTCTCTCTTCTTTCTTTGTCGAAGATTGTCTTTTTGCTCAATGACAAAAAGGGGGAGAAAATTAGCATGTCTAAAATACAATTTTTTTTAGGGGAGAAAATTAGCATGTCTGAAATACAATAATTTTTTAAGAAAGAAAATTAGCATCTTCACACTAATTTCAAATATTTTCATCCATGCTTATTGTTCAGTTTTGTCATCACCAAAAAGGGGGAGATTGATGATCAGTCTGTCCCCATGTAATTTTAATTAATTACATATATATATATTTTTGATGATTAACAAAACCAAACAAGAGTTTATCAATTATATCTAATGAATATTTCATAAGTCTTAAGTACAGAAAAAATACCAAGGTCAAGCAAGCCAATAAAGGTATGCATTACTTCTCTGAAGCTTCAATCTTTTCAACATGATATTTCTCTAAGTCCATATCGACTTCTAGTGAAGTTCATAACGATTTCCTTATAAGACTGAAAAGTCATGTTGTTTCAACCAAATCGATGCCGTAATGATTCTATAAGTGATCGCAATGATTTCCTTATAAGACTGAAAGGTCATGTTTTTTCAAACAAGTCGATGTCACAACGACTCTATAAGTTACCGTAACGATTTCTTTAGAGCCCGTAACGACTTGCCGTCACAACGACTCTATAAGTTACCGTAACGATTTATTTAGAGCCCGTAACGACTTGCTCGTCACAACGACTCTATAAGTTACCATAACGATTTCTTTAGAGCTCGTAACGACTTGCCTGTCGTAACGACTCTATAAGTGACCATAACGATTTCTTTAGAACTCGCAACGACTTGCTCGCCGTAACGATCTATAAGTATTCATAACAATTTCTTTAGAACTCGCAACGACTTGCCTGTCATAACGACTCTATAAGTTATCGCAACGATTTCTTTAGAAAGCGCAACGACTTGCTTGTTGTAATGATTTCATAAGTTACCGTAACAATTTCTTTAGAACTCGCAACGACTTGCTTGTTGTAACGATTTTCCCTCTATAATGACTTATTAGTATTCATAATGATTTTCTTTGCGCAATGATTTCTTTAGAGTTCATAACGACTTGATAAGTGTTCATAACGATTTGCTCTCTATAATGACTTGTTAGTATTCATAACGATTTCATAAGTCATATAGCCATCGATTTCATATCTTGATATCTTATCATCATAAAAGCGTTGACTAGTCAAACTCCACGTAGACATCTCTCTGACGCTTTTGCAGTTATGAGATCTGAACGTATCTCTGCATGCATGCAGACTATATCATCCTTTATCGTGCCTACTCTGATTACGTCTTTTAGACTTAAGCTATTTGGCATTACTATCTTCATGTCTATTGCTACTGACGTTGACTGACATCAGAGACAGCTTAGCTGTCTGCTATTTGAGATTGACATTTGTGCAGACCTCTAAACTAGCTTCATGGTACAACGTTAAACAAAATAGAAGCCAACGGATATTACTGAAGATCTCATCTCTTTGCGTGCTCAAGTGATCAAAAGACTGTGACTGGAAGCTTCCAAGACTCCAGATGTCATTCAGTCTAACGACTACTCAAAAGAGAGACAACGGACACTTCAACATCTAGATTTCAAATTGAAGATATAAATTCTAGTCAGAAGAACAGAAGAAAGATAGAGATCGCGTATTCAAGCATTCAAATTCTTCTGAAGAAGTCCAGAGCCAAGAACTTCATTCCACTTAGTTTTTGCTCTTTGCTCTCCACTAGTTTGTGAAAATCTTGAGAGAGCTCGTGTAGTTCTGAGAGTGTGCCTTGTTTAGATCGTTGCTCTCAGTTCTAGTTGCTTCAGATCCTTGCTTGTTAAAAGCTTGATCTAGGGGCTTGAATTTCATTCATTCTCTTCGTGTTGTTCCCATCGGTTGTGAAGGAAGACCTGGTGGTATCCAGGGTGTTGTTCCCTTCGATTGTGAAGGAAGACCTGGTGGTATCCAGGGTGTTGTTCCCTTCGGATGTGAAGGAAGACCTGGTGTAGTATCCAGGGTGTTGTTCCCTTCGGTTGTGAAGGAAGACCTGGTGGTATCCAAGGTGTTGTTCCCTTCAGGTGTGAAGGAAGACCAGCTGAGCTGGGTGTTGTAGCATCCTTAGGGGGACTGTACCCTAGTTAGTAAAATCCTGAGTTGTTGCTCAGGGACTGGACGTAGGACTTCTAAGGAAAGGAGGTCCGAACCAGGATAATCCTTGTGTTGTGTGATTGTCTTCTTTGTGTGTTTGATATTTAAACTAACAGTCACTAACCTACTTCGAAGAATGTTTGTGTGAATGTTTTTAGTTACAGGTATCTTCTAGATTAATTTTTAAAGACCCATTCACCCCCCTCTGGGCTCGTCAACTGGGCAACAACTCCATCTTATCCTGTATATGCTCGGGAATATACTTGGCCTCAAACAACCTCACGAACTCTTCCAAGGTTACCTCTAACTCCACTCCCTCAAACTACGTGTGAAGAATGGAAGACCACCACACATCCGCTCGCTCCTGAAGCATGTATGTCGCCAGACTGACCTTGCCATCCTCTGCACACCTGATGGCTCTAAATATCTTCTCAATTCCCTGAGCCAACTCTCTGCAACCAACGGCTCACTCTCCCCCTTAAAAGAGGTGGATCCATCCTTCTGAACCTCTCCATGATTGATACTCCTCCTATACCATGATCCTGCTGAGCTAGTGCCGGAACATATGCCTGTAGCTAAGTCTGAAGAGCTGCTTGCATCTGCACTTGAGTCTGCACCACTTGCACCAATCCTTGCATGAATGTGCCGTAGTCAACCAACGGTGGCGGGGGTGGCGCAGGTGGTCCTGAGGTACTGGCACTTCCCACTGCTCATTTCCTGTCCCCCTTGGTTCTTCATCCTGACAGGTATGCTCGAACGTCGGGTCCTTCCAGCCATTGCTACAAAACAAACACAAAGTCAAACTCCACTTATCACTACACCTAACATATTATCATGCATTCATCTTATCACTTTTCTAATCCTATCTTAAATATTCCTTGGATCTGGCTTTCCACTATAAAGACTTAGAGATATGATTTAGTTGATGGCTATTCATGTATAATCTCACCCTGTATCTCTGATACCATTTCTATAACGAACCACTTCCACCCGGTACGGTTACACCAACCACATCGGATGAGAGCAAGCCGCTACAGGGGTGAAAACCCCAATGATATACAAGTGAGCTGAGATATACATGAATAGAAATGAATAATGCAACAGAATTTAAATAATCTTATTCCATCAACTTTAATTCACATACCACAGTCTATATAGTCCAATAAGAAATAACATACACACAATGTTCTCTAAACACATAGCCAACTCCAAGTACATATAATCAAAGTTCAAATTACAGTTTCAGCATTACATACTATGAAAATAAATTACAAATCTGCAATTCACTCTTCCAACTCCTCCTCGGATTTAGCTAGTTCTCAGCTTCTAAATTTTCTGAAATGTTTAGCAAGGGTGAGTCTACATAATAGACTCAGCAAGTAACTTAAATTTCAAACCATATACTTACCAATCATGCTTTCTAACAATTTAATACTATTAATTCGTTAGAATTCAGCAATTTAAATCCATACATGCTCATGCTATAACATAAATGAATAAACATGGATCACATTAAACAATTATACTAACACATGAAAAACAATATTCTAATCATAGATGCTAATAGCATGGTATCATTAACATGATTTCAATGTACAATCACCTGCTCTCATACTTTATTCTAATCATGTGCAATTCTACACATTTATCATGGAAACAAAGGCAAGGTAAGCAACACTCCTAGCATGATTTCTAATGCGTTCCACATGCAAATATAACATTTTTCTCTACATTTAGCTTGTTGTTTTTATAGAAAATTATCACACTCACATATAGATCACATTTGCCCTCTCAACATAATACTAATACGTGTACATCAAGTAGTTATAATTCGTGGATATGGAAACATGCACCTTTACTTGGTATTAAATATATCATCATTTTTATCATTTGTCAAGAACTATATTAACACTTGCGCACAAGAAATGATTATTTATTGGGTATTATATCACATTTATACATGTACTAGACAGGATATCAATTAAACATATTACATTTATACTTGTACTATTTTCTTACGACGTGCACATATACTTATCCTTGGCCTTCACGTACACTTACTCACGTTTTTACTTTGCACATTCACGTATCACTTATCATGTCATAATGCACACATCATGTGCCACGTTCACATATCATTTGCACATACCTTGTGCCACGAATTCCAGTCACTTTACACTTTATACACATGTTCCTGTTTACACATTGCCAAGACACAACCCAAACCACCACTAGACAGATCATGTCACTTACACATACACTCACATTTACTTAATCACTTAGGCAATTGTGATCAAGTCTTGGTCACTGCAGAACCGAGGGAAGCACTCCCTACCATTACCAGTGGAACATGTCCACCTCCAGGATTTTTCAAGACCGTTGCCTAGGGTATCACGTTTTACCATTTGAGCTTTCCTGTAGGACACTACTATAGTACAGCTCCAAGAAGCCTAGGGTGGCAGTGTCTTATGGCACAATTTATTTATCTTATCCCAATTCACATTTTACCCACACATATATTTATTCTTTCACTTTCCAAGCACATACACACACATGCGTTATGAAACATAACTTATCACATTTAGACTCTCAATCACTCATAAACAATCATTTAACAGTAGTTAAGTCATAATGCTAATCACATTCTAACATAATTAGGATTTAACACAACATGGTACAAAGGCTTCAGAAATTTATAACAATATGCACAGTAAGTAGAATTATATAAAATTTTAACTACAGTTTCAATATAGCACAGATAACATGTCTGTAATTTTTCACAATTTTCAGAATATTAAAACCATTTTTAATAATTAGCACATATTACATGAAATTTAGCAAGATGATTCATTCTACAGAAATCAGAACAGGCTGAAAATTTAACCACAGGGTACATAGGTATCACAAAACATATCACGAAGTTATCATAAATTTCTGGGTAGTCTAACTATTTTTTTTTAATAATAAACAAGGCTTCAGACAATTTACAAGATAATTCGGTTATACATGATAGACAGTGATCTAAGGGTTTTAACAGTTTTGTATCGTGCATACAGTAGTGTTGGGTTCATGGAAATTTTCTATGACATAATACGCATCAATTCTAATTATTCTGAATTTAAATAATATCAAATCATCTACATTTTATGATGATAGAAATTTTATAAATGCCAATTATCATCGAAACTCATCAACATCTCGTGGAATGATCTACTGAATATCATAGACATGACCACAGTAATTAAACCATGCATGTATGCATAAATTTTCCCCGAAAATCACATTCCATATAGTCACAGATTGTTTGGAAAAACCAGGGAACTTGGCATCCAGGGATGGCCGCAACACAATAGACGGTAGGATACACTGCCGTTTACCTAAGAGCTTGGTGGCAACACTGTGGCCGCCAATCTCCTGCCTGCTCAAAATGCAGACCGAAACACAAAACATAGAATTTGGGGGATCCAGGCATGAATAAAAATCCTGAATATTGATAAACCCTAAAAGATGAGTCTATGGGTTGAATCCTTAGCTGCTGGCCTTCAATTAAATCCTGGAAGCGATGATTTCGTCGAAGAAGCCCTCCTCGGCCTGTGCCATGAAGGCGCCCAAAATCCATCCAGATCCAGTCCTGTGTTGATGAAGCCTGCACACCAGGATAGGGGAAGCCTTCCTCTACGTATGGAGCATCTTCTAGTTGATGAAGAAGGCCAGGAGTCGCACCCAATCGCCAGATCTAAGCCTCTCAAGTTTAGGTTTCACACAGGTTTTCTAGGGTTCCTCCAGAGATCCTAAAAAGAACTTAATCTGTCTGAAAGGTGTGTATTTATAGAACTTAAGGATTGGGACGCAATAGGGTAGGTTATCCTCTCATTGGGGAAGTTTCCTAAACAAGAACCCGGCCAAACCGCAACCGTTTTCAGATCTGAAAACGCACACAGCTGGAAAGTAGGCGTCCACAACAGGTGCCGCCCACAGAGGTATTAGCGTCCATCGATCTGGACGCCAATCCTGGCCACAGTCAGCGGCATAGGATCATGCCGTCAACTTGATATTTCGGCCAGAGAGAGACAACATGAAAACAGTCACACAATTGTATCATAAACGGCTTAATGGGTACAAAAATAAGTAGATATCATAGGTATCAAGTTAAACATATGCCTACACACATGTACACAATGTAACTTCATACAACATGCATGTTCTTAAATAATAAAACATGTACATCAATAATTAGATAATGCATACACATTTTATAATATATATATATATATATTTTATATATATATACATGTTCGAAAAATGGCTCATATGCACCACATCATTTAAACGTTATGTTTATAACAATAAATACAATATACACTCCCAAGAATAACATATATTATACTCATGCATATAGGTGTAAATATCTATAACATGCACCAATTAAACAAATTTAAATGCACAAAATTGGGGGGCCTCACACCCTCTCCCCCTTAAAAAGATCTTCGTCCTCAAAGATCGGATCATGTACCTACAGTGACATCGACGGTGTCGTCTCCAATCATGCATATACTCTGGCCGATGCTTAAGTTCCAGCTGCTGGCTTCTTGGCTGCTGGTACATCTTGTGCAATGAACTTCTTCAGATTCGAACACTCTCTAATCCGATGATCCTTGCTGCCATACTTAGACATCTTCCCGTCCTTGTCAAACACAAATCTCTGCCATGTCTCTTGCCGCAATGTACGCACTCAGGCTTTCCATTGCCTTCAGATACTTCTGACTGGGGTGCTGATTCTACTGGTACCATAGCTGATTGCTGACCTTCCATGAGCTTCTTCATCTTCTTCTTTTGCTGCTGGAATGGTTCTGGTAATCCCTCCAATCGAGCCTTCTTCTCTTCCAAGTACAGCATCATCTCACTCTCCTGCCTGCACGCCGCACTAAGAGCCGCATCCATAGTCCTATGGTCAAATGCTATCAGTCTGGCCCTCAATGACTGCCTAAGTCCCATCACAAACTTCTTCGCCTTGCGCCTCTCATCCGCAACTATATGGGGTGCATACCTCGACAGCTCCGTGAATCTAGCCTCATACTCTAAACTGTCATCGATCCCTGAGTCAATGCCAAGAATTCCTGCTCCATCTTATCATGTTTATGCTCGGGAATATACTTGGCCTCAAACAACCTCACGAACTCTTCCAAGTCCCTCTAAATAAATCCACTCCCTCAAACTACATGCGAAGACGAAGACCACCACCACATCCGCTCGCTCCTGAAGCATGTATGTCGCTAGACTGACCTTGTCATCCTCTGCACACCTGATGGCTCTAAATATATTCTCAATTTCCCTGAGCCAACTCTCTGCAACCAACGGCTCACTCTCCCCCTTAAAAGAGGGGAGCCATCCTTCTGAACCTCTCCATGATTGATACTCCTCCTATACCACGATCCTGCTGAGCTGGTGCTGGAACCTGTGCCTGTAGCTGAGTCTGAAGAGCTGCTTGCATCTCCACTAGAGTCTGCACCACTTGCACTAGTCCTTGCATGAATGTGCCGTAGTCAACCAACGGTGGCGGGGTGGCACAGGTGGTCCCTGAGGTGCTGGCACTTCCTGCTACTCATTTGTTGTCCCCCTTGGTTCTTCATCCTAGACAGGTATGCTCGAACATCGGGTCCTTCCAGCCATTGCTACAAAACAACCACCAAGTCAAACTCCACTTATCACTACACATAACATATTATCATGCATTCATCTTATCACTTTTCTAATCCTATCTTAATTATTCCTTGGGTCTGGCTTTCCACTATAAAGACTTAGAGATATAATTTAGTTGATGGCTATTCATGTATAATCTCAACCCTGTATCTCTGATACCATCTCTGTAACGACCCACTTCCACTCGATACGGTTACACCAACCCACATCGGATGAGAGCAAGCCGCTACAGGGGAGAAAAACCCAACGATATACAAGTGAGCTGAGATATACACAAATAGAAATGAATAATGCAACAGAATTTAAATAATCTTATTCCATCAACTTTATTCACATACCATAGTATATATAGTCCAATAAAAAATAACATAAACACAATGTTCTCTAAACACATAGCCAACTCCAAGTACATATAATCAAAGTTCAATTACAATTCAGCATTACATACTATGAAAATAAATTACAAATCTTCAATTCACTATTCCAACTCCTCCTCAGATTTTGCTAGCTCCTCGGATTTTAAATTTCCTAAAATGTTTAGCAAGGGTGAGTCTACATAATAGACTCAGCAAGTAACTTAAATTTCAAACCATACACTTACCAATCATGCTTTCTAACAATTTAATACTATTAATTCATTAGAATTCAGCAATTTAAATCCATACATGCTCATGCTATAACATAAATGAATAAATATGGAATCACATTAAACAATTTATCTAACACGTGTAAAACAATATTCTAATCATAGATGCTAATAGCATGGTATCATTAACATGATTTCAACATACAATCACCTGCTCTCATACTTTATTCTAATCATGTGCAATTCTACACATTTAATCATGGAAACAAGGGCAAGGTAAGCAACACTCCTAGCATGATTTCTAATGTGTTTCACATGCAAATATAACAATTTTTCTCTACATTTAGCTTGCTATTTTTATAGAAAATTTATCACACCCACATATAGATCACATTAGCCCTCACAACATAATACTAATACGTACATCAAGTAGTTATAATTCGTGGATATGGAAACATGCACCTTTACTTGGTATTAAATATATCATCATTTTTATCATTTGTCAAGAACCATATTAACACTTGCGCACCAAGAAATGATTTATTTCATGGGTATTATATCACACATTTATACATGTACTAGACAGGATATCAATTAAACAATATTACATTTATACTTGTACTATTTTCATATGACGTGCACATATATACTTATCCTTGGTTTTCACAAACACTTACTCACGTTTTTACTTTGCACATTCACGTATCACTTATCATGTCATAATGCACACATCATGTGCCACGTTCACATATCATTTGCACATATCTTGTGCCACGAATTCCAGTCACTTTACACTTTATACACATGTTCATGTTTACACATTGCCAAGACACGACCCAAACCACCACTAGACAGATCATGTCACTTACACATACACTCACATTTACTTAATCACTTAGGCAATCGTGATCAAGTCTTGGTCACTGCAGAACTGAGGGAAGCACTCCCTACCATTACCAGTGGAACATGTCCACCTCCAGGATTTTTCAAGACCCTTGCCTAGGGTATCACATTTTACCATTTCAGCTTTCCCATAGGGGCACTACTATAGTACAGCTCCAGAAGCCTAGGGTGGCAGTGTCTTATGGGCACAATTTATTATCTTATCCCAATTCACATTTTACCCACACATATATTTATCTTTCACTTTCTTTCCGAGCACATACCACACATGCGTTACGAAACATAACTTATCACATTTAACTCTCAATCACTCATAAACAATCATTTAACAGTAGTTAAGTCATAATGCTAATCACATTCTAACATAATTAGGATTTAATACACATGGTACAAAGGCTTCAGAATTTATAACAATATGCACAATAATCAGAATTATATAAAATTTTAACTACAGTTTCAATATAGCACAGAGAACATGTCTGTAATTGTTCACAATTTTCAGAATATTAAAACCATTTTTAATAATTAGCATAGATTACATGAAATTTAGCAACATGATTCGTTCAACAGAAATCAGAACAGGCTGAAAATTTAACCACATGGTACATAAGTATCACAAAACATATAACGAAGTTTTCATAAATTTTTGGGCAGTCTAAATATTTTTTTTATAATAAACAAGGCTTCAGGCAATTTACAAGATAATTCAGTTTATACATGATAGACAGTGATCTAAGAGTTTTAATAGTTTTGTATCGTGCATACAGTAGTGTTGGTTCATGGAGATTTCTATGAACATAACACACATAATTCTAATTATTCTGAATTTAAATAATATCAAATCATGTACATTTTATCATGATAGAAATTTTATAAATGCCAATTATCATCGAAACTCATCAACATCTCATGGAATGATCTACTGAATATCATAGACAGGACCACAGTAATTAAACCATGCATGTATGCACAAATTTTCCCTGAAAAATCACATTCCATACAGTCACAGATTGTTCTGGAAAAACCAGGCAACTTGGCTTCCAGGTCTCGCCGCCAACACAATAGACGGTAGGATACACTACTGTTTACCTAAGAGCTTGGCGGCAACACTATGGCCGCCAATCTCTTGCCTGCTCAAAATGCAGACCGAAACACAAAAACATAGAATTTTGGGGGATCCAAGCATGGAATAAAATTCTGGAAAATTGATAAACCCTAAAAGATGAGTCTATGGGTTGAATCCTTAAGCTACTTGCCTTCAATTAAATCATGGAAGCGATGATTTCGTCGAAGAAGCCCTCCTCGGCCTTTGCCAAAAAGGCGCCCAAAATCCGTCCAGATCCGGTCCTGTGTTGATGAAGCCTGCGCACCAAGATCGGGGAAGCCTTCCTCTATGTATGGAGCATCTTCTAGTCAAAGAAGACACCAGGAGTCACACCCAATTGCCAGATCTAAACCTCTCAATATCAGGTTTCACACAGGTTTTCTAGGGTTCCTCCAGAGATCCTAAAAGAACCTAATCCGTCTAAAAGGGGTGTATTTATAGAACTTAAGGGATTGGGGATGCAATAGGGTAGGTTATCCTCTCATTGGGGAAGTTTCCTAAACAAGAACCCAGCAAAACCGCAACCATTTTTAGATCTGAAAACGCACACAGCTGGAAAGTAGGCGTCCACATCAGGTGCCGCCCACAGAGGTATTAGCGTCCATCGATCTGGACGCCAATCCTGGCCGCAGTCAGCGGCATAGGATCATGCCGTCAACTTGATATTTTGGCCAGAGAGACACAAACATGAAAACAGACACACAATTGCATCATAAACGGCTTAATGGGTACAAAAATAAGTAGATATCATAGGTATCAAGTTAAACATATGCCTGTAATCACGGGATTGTGCTCCCTTTTTGAAATATTGTGAATATGTAAGGGATTAGGAACTGACCGTGATCGCCACCAAGCAGTCGCTTTTTTGTGTTCAGATGGAGGACTGACTACGTTGGAAAGGAAAAGTGAAAAGGAGGCGTACCTGATAAAGCGACATATGGGGCGTCGCAATGCTTTTACCTGAACGCGACGTAGGCGTCGGTGCCTTCTTTATCACGACGGCCGCTATGTCGCCTTCCTCTTCTGTGGATGGAAGTTGGGGTTCTTGTCTTCCTGCACCTCAGCCGGCCGAGGGGCAAGAGCCTCACGTTGCTCTGATCTTCAAACACCTGCCAAAGTGATTTAAACAAGAGAAACACCCATTAGAATTCGTGTGTATGAGATCTATTCATTGAAAAGCATGTGAACATGAACTAACATGGGGGGAACTCATAGGATTGGGGTTTTTAACCCCTGTGGGTGTTAAATATGGGTGTGTGTGTCGTGATCTAATGCTAATCTATGAAGAAAACGAGACTATGCATGCAGAAATTGAATGAAATAAGGCGAAGAAGGGATGAGCAATTGTGTAGCCGATGGGAAAACGCCCTGGGGGGCTCTTCTGAGTCGTCTGGGGGAGAAGCTCTCTTCGTGGAAGATGAAGCTCTCTGGAAGAGGAAGAAGTAGACTCTGGCCTTGCACCAAAAGATGCAGAGGCGAGGTACTTATGGGTGATTATTCCCAACTCGAGTCTGAGAGGAATAATGGGAAGGAGTCCGACTTTGGTTAAGTATGGTTGCGTATACGCAATTGGAACTTGGAAAGGGACATGTTAGTAAGGTCTCCTCCAAATTTCAAAGGATTTGGACGTGATTTGGATGTCTAAATGAAGCAATTACCATCTTTGGCATGTGTCCAAGTTGGCCTCGAAAAGGGTTTCCTGTTTAAGGTCCTGAATGCGACGGCCTTTGTGTCGCCTTCCTGAATGCGACAGCTCGATTCGTCGCCTTCCTCATAAGGAAGGTGACTTCAAGTCATTTTGTGATTTTTCAAGGATTTAAAATATGGATTTATTATCGCGACATAGGGGCTGTCGTTTTCAGGAACGCGACATAGGGCCTGTCGCCTTCATGACTTTTCTGCATTTTGGCTATGCAATGTGTCCAATCTCCATGCGCAGCCTTCAGGTTGAAACATTGGACTCCTGACTCAGAGAGCTATAGTGAGAGAGATTGATTTGACCGGAAGGTCCTCCAGGGCGATGAACTAATGGAAATGATGTCATGACTGGAGAAAGCCAGCTTGACGATGATGAGCCAACGTGGGGCGTCAATGATACGACAAGGGATTTTACTCGACTTATGGGTCAGAAATGGGTGTCTACAGATTGCCCCTCCTTGATGCCTGCTTTGCAAGGGAGTGGAGCGGTGATGGAGCGAAGATGGTGTGAAACAGCGATGTAGCGGAGTGAAACGGAATGAGCTGAAAAGCGGGCATCAAGGTAAAGAGACACTCATTCTGGACGAATAAGCAGCGAGAATTATCTGGCTAACCTCGAACATGGCTGGGAACAGAATTTGCTGGATGGTTCCTATTTGGGACGAATAAAAATCAAAAAAAAGAAATGATCAACCTCTCGATTCAAGAGGTACCCTGGCTATCTTTACCGTGCAGGTTTCGTTCATTAGGGGATAGTGCTGCCCGGCGAGTCGATTCGACTCTAGCCTTTGAAAGGGTCACGACTAATGAGTGGATCAGGGATAAAGGAATGACTGTTTTAATGAATGGGGATGAGGGATCCTTTACAGGAACCATACTCTCAAACTGGACCGAGCAACTAGCTCGAGGAAAACTTTCAAATTCAGAGTGGAATTCTCGTCTGAAAATGAGGATCTGCGTTGGGACATCATTAGGAAGCTGGCTTTGACAAATCATGATTCATGAAGCTCAAATTCCTATATGATGCATGCTGGGCTAAATGGAAAAAGAAATCATAAACGAATGCAAAGAAGAGAGAAAATAACAAGTATTCAAGGATAATATTGCTAGACAATATAGGCAAGGGTCAAGACACTTCGCATCCCTGACGTGCGATAGAATCCGTCGACCCGAGTCATATCACCCAACGGCCTATCCAGCGATTAGCAGTTTCACCTAGATCATTCTTGTTTTTGGTGAAGGGGAACTCAGATCCTGGAACACACTGGGAACTAGTCGGTCCTTGAGCTGATATAATAGTGTAATATCATATAGTAATGCGGAGGGATTAGGTTAGAGATACTTACCTGACTTACCTAATGGACGTCGCTTTTGATTTTCTGAATTTTTTGATTTTTTATGGTTTTTCCTGCATTTTCTGATTTTTATGGATTTTCAATAATCAAAGTAGTAAAGATACATATGATACAATGCACCAATTAATGGACATGAAAGCATATGTGCAAACATTCTGAGCATCACAGAGAAATAAGCATGACAGTATAACTGATCAGAAGGCGACATAGGGCATGTCTCGACCCTTGATAGAAGAAGGCGACGTAAGACTTGTCGCCACCTTGAAGGCGACGGGTCGATATGTCGCTTTCACAGGTTTCTCAGCCCAAGCTCAAAACCTTTCAGCCCCAAGCTTGAGTTTGACTCCCATTTGGATTCCAATTGCTCTCCACTCAAAGTCCCACTCCTAATGGGTCCTCTACCCTTTCCTAGGAGGAATAGGAGTGTTATAGCTCTATAAATAAAGGGGATGAGAAGCCAAATTCGTAGCTCTCTCCTCTCTCTCTTTTCTTCAAGTTTTGCAAGCTCTCATGGCCATGAAGAGAGCTCATCTTGCTCCCATAGATGGAGAGGCGGCTTATGAAGGTCCCAAGCGTGCTCGGGCGACTTATGAGGCTCTCATGAGGTTGACGGACGTCCCCAACCACTTGAGCAGGAGCAAGGAAGTTAGAGAGGTAAGCTTTTGGGTGTTTTCAATTTTCAATGGATTTTTGCTACGAATTTCTTCATTAATTTTTTTTTCTTCTTCCTCCCTTTTCTCTTCTAGCTCTTCCGGGCTCTCGCCGCTATCTAAGCTTACATGGATCACCCCCATGATTAAGGCCTTACCCTGTTTGTTATCCGGTTCTTGAGAGAGTGGGGTTTTGATAGCGGCCCATAACTACCATAAAATTTCTTTTGACTGGCATAGCATCTCAGCCCTCATAGAATGATGGCACCACAAACCCATACTTTCATTTTTCCCAAGTTCGAGGTGACCGTCCTTCTAGAGGAGGTCGAGGCTTTCCTAGCTCTTCCTAAGACCAAGCCGGGGGACGAGCAAAGTATATGCTACACTGTTGAGCCCATCAACCCAAGGCTTATTCTAAGGGAGTTCATGACCGATCCGGGGGATGTACACACCATGATTAGCCCACAATTCATCCATTTAGTCCCGTTGTCTAAGTGGGTCATCCCCAATGTAAAACAAGAACATGGACCACCGGAGATAGCAAAGGCCGTGGCCATATGTTTTTGTGGGGGTGGTCCTCTTCCCATCTGGGGATCACCTCATAGACTACGTGAGCCTTAGTACTATTAGTGGGATATGGCGGGGACTTTCACTCTCTCACGCCGTCTTGGCGTATCTTTACTCGGGTCTTACCTCGGCTTCCACGGAGGGTTTCCTTTATGGCTCCATGATCCTTCTGGAGTGCTGGTTGGGTGTGAGAATAAAATTTAAACCTGTTGACAACCCTACCACGACAGTCGGATCTTTGGGTGCCATCCATTGAACTTCATTGGCGGGGCGGCCAAATTCTTCGACAAGGTTTTATGCAGGACGGCGGACAAGAAGACGAGGAGTGCATGGAGCCTCTATTTCAGTACCCTGCCGGTGGAGCACTTCGCTTTGGGTGTAGCCACTTCGCGGAGCGGAGATCTGGCTACCACTTGGACACGGACTGGATTTGCAATTGATAGGGAATATGGCGACCGTACTCTACAACCCGCAGCGGTGCTACCTACAGATCGGGAAGCTGAGGACGAGAGTGCTCCCGCCGTCACACTTGTCTCCCTTGAAGAAGCAGCGCTTGGGGAACCCGGAGGACGAGCAGGCCGTGCGGAGTGCTTTGGCCTTGTGGAGGGCGTGCGCTACCCATGCACTCCCACCGAGACTTGATGAGGATCGGGAGACGTACCAGGCGTACCTCTGGGAACATGAGAAGCTTCGGCCGCTTGGGGACCATGAGCCAGAGAGCGAGAGTTAATTGTACCATTGAGCTTCTATGAGAGACTTGACGTGGGCTTGATGTAATGGGAGACATGTTGATTTTTGTTTTTTTTTTTTTTGTTATGACTTTATTTGATGTGAGCATGGAGTTATTTGCAATGGGAATTGATTTTTAGAGATTTTTGTGCACTGGGTTGAGAAGGCGACGTAGGGTATGTCGCTATCCTGAAGGCGACTGGTCAACGGTCGCCTTCAGTAAAGTGAAGCGACATTGGCCATGTCGCGACCTGACAGAAGGCGACACTGGTATTGTCACTTTCACAAAACCCGAGGCGATTTGAATTTGCGGCCGAGCGCCTTTCTTTCCTCGCGCCCTCTTCTCTCCCTCCTTCTTACCTTCTTCTTCTCCGGCGATAACTCCCTCCTTTCTCCCTTCCTCTCTTCCTCTTCCGGCCTCCCTCTCCCCGCCGATTGTCGGTGACGGCGGCGGCCTCATCCTCCTCTCCTTCTCCTTCTTATTCTCCCTCGGTGGTCCGGCGATGGAGGGCGGTGGAGAGGGCCAAGGCGGTGACGGCGGTGGTAGGCGGCGCAAGAAAACCATCCGGTGACGACAACCGGGCGAGGGCCATCCACGACGGCCCAGGATCTTCCTCCGGTCACCCGATGGAGGAGGAGATCGCGCCGGCGGAGGGGGACGAAGACGAGCCCGTCGGGCCCAAAAAGTTAAGATCTTTAGCCCTAAACCTTGTGTGCATGGGATGGGGGTGTAGAGCACCCCATTGTAGGGCGATTCGCCCCAATGGGAAACGGTCGGGAACGAGAAAATCCCGTTTCGGGCGACCCTGGTAATGCGACAGGGGGCCTGTCGCCTTACCAGAGGGAAGGCGACTGCCACCCTGTCGCCTTTTAGAAGGCGACAGGATGCCTGTCGCGACCCAGTTCATGAATGCGACCGGGACCATGTCGCCTTAAGAAGGCGACAGACCCCTTGTTGCCTTGCCAGGACAGAGAGTAGTGTCGGGCATTTCCCTACTGATTTTTGATCTTTTGATGTTGCTTTGCGGAGTGAGTTGCGGTCCCGACTTGGGTGGTCCGTCATCCGGTATCTATGACGGATTGCCGGACTTCCAGAGGCGCCGACTAGAGGGGATGGGTTTTGGGCCTTACTTGCGGTTGGAGGAGCTGGCGCCAGATGTGGCACTTATCCAGGCGCTGAAGGAGAGGTGGGACCCGGAGTGCCACGCGTTCCTCTTCCCGTGGGGACACATGATCCCCATGCTAGAGGATGTGGTACGGATCACCAGCCTGCGCGTGGACGTCCAGGTGGTTACCGGGGTCACCTATACCAGTTATCAGGAGCCGGTGGAGAGATTGCTCGGTTGGAGGTGAGGGGTGAGAGATCATCGCTGGTGCAGCGGACGCGCTGCAGGCGAGCTTAGGGGTGGCGAACGCGCGCCACCGGATAGGAGAGAGCCAGGCGAGTACATGGCTCGGTTGACAGAGGATGCCAGAGTGGTGCTGGCGGGAGGAGGGTGAAGCAGCTGATAGAGATTTGCGGCGTTTCCTGACCTCGTGATCGAGAAGCTGATCCTGGGGACAAGAGGGGATCCAGTCGGCTGCTGATGCTTTCCCCTGCTGAAGGACCTGCCCAGCGTGGGCAGCTATGCATGGGGTGCGGCCCTCCTGGCCACCTCTTTGACAGTCTGGGCACCTCCAGCCGGGAGACAGGTGTGGCCGGATTCTTCCCACTTCTGCAGGTACGTTTCTACCCTTGCGCTTTGCTGCTTTCATGTTTATTTTTATGAACTGTGGCACTGACTTGTGTTGCTCTTGCAGGTGTGGCCATACTACCACCTCCCTCCCTAGGTCGCGGGGTGGCGAGGCGACGCGGCGCTGTACCTCTCCTGCAGCGCTGGCGGTTTTGCCATGACGAGTGTTCCCTACGGCGGCAGGTGACGCTGATCCATGTATTTTGGACACCATTCCTTTTGGTCATGTGAGTACTTCTATCCCTACCTTTCCTTTGCTTTGCTTTTTTGACAGTTGACTGACAGTCTTTGCTTGTGGTGTGCAGGTTGGTGGACTCCTTATGTCAGGGAGAACGACGCCGCCCAGCCTGGTGGAGTGAGCGGGGCCGTCCCTACTTCGATAGGGACATTTGGCTTCATTGTTTCAACACGGTGGTCCCGCCCACCACCGGCTAGTGGCGCGTACTCAGGGACATCATCAGGAGTGGTGGAGTTCCCCACCCGACAGGCCATGGGAGAGACCGGGCAGGAGCTTTCGGGATCTAGCGAAGACCGACTGGATGGTCTGGGTCCGCGAGCAGCTCATGATTTGGAGCAGCGTGGCAAAGAGGTGGTCTCGGAGGTCACTAGCGACGAGGACTACTTCTGTGGCTATGCACGGAGGTACGGGGCCCACGTTTATAAGGGGACCCGATGACCGGTGATTATTTTACTGCTTTCAGTCTCTTTGAGTTCTTATTAATTGTGTGACTGACTTGGCTTATGTTTGCAGCTTGACCCTGAGGGCGGATCTCCTCGCTCGAGGGTATCCTCCACTCCACCATCCAGAAGAGGATGACCTCCGGGCGGTGGTGGACCAGCTGGTGAGCACTTTTGCACCCTACCCTTTTATTTATAGTTTCGGTTGACTGACCCTGTTGTTTCTTTTGCAGCGGGCAGAGTTGGACAATGCCCAGCAGATGGTGGGAGGTGCCTCCTCTTCCCGAGAGGATCCTTGCCGCTCCGTTTTGGAGGGCAACTAGCGTCGGCGGCGGCCCGAGCAGAGGACGCCCTCGCCCAGTTGCAGGAGCGAGTAAGTTACTTACTTAGATGCCCCTGGTTTTTGTTTCTTTTGTGAGTTCTGAAAAAATGTTTGATATTGCAGGAGAAGAGCTGAGGACCACCCTGGCGTGGACGACCACGCTGGAGGCGGAGATGGCGGAGATGCGGAGCTACGCCTACGCCCTGAGGCGCGGAGGTGATGCGGTGGCGTGAGGCAGCGGAGGAGGCGTCGCGGTGGCGCCAGGAGGCAGAGGCGGTGGCGCACTGGTAGCAGGAGGCAGAGGAGGCGGCGCGACTACGCACCGAGGCCGAGACCTCTGCACCCAGCTGGGGGAGGAGAGACACCGCTGCGACATGCTGCGGTCTGAGATGAAGGGCTTGGAGAGGGCCATAGCCTTGGTCGGACGCAGCCGTTCGGCAGCCAGTAGGAGCGGTATCCCGAGCGGGTCCGCTGGGCATTATTTGACGGGTTCCTTCGGACGACGGAGGAACGAGGAGGAGGCACGGCGGCAAGAGAGAGCGCCGGAGGGTAGTGAGACAGGGCCGAGGGCGATGGCCCCTCGTCTCCCCACCCTCCTGAGGGAACGGGGGAGAACGGTTGAGGGTTTGTACTTTTTGTTTGCCCCTTTTGTTATGTATATGATATGAATGGAATGGAATGGACCTTTTTATCTTATGGTTTGCGACTGAGTGACGGGTGAGAGCGACAGGTGAGATGTGAGTGTCGCCTTCTTTTTTTTCTTTTTCTTTTTTGTCTTGCACACTTAGACAACCACAAGACAAGTTAGATCTGTTCTTAGGCTTAGCCCCTTGCTTTAAATGCGATGAGTGACGACCTTCATAATTAGTCAAGGAGCTAAGCCTTATTAAATAGGCAAAAGATGCAAATAAACAAATGAGATGCATGGATGCAACAGCTTGGAATTATGAAAATTTTTTTGGAATTTTGATTATTTGATGTTTTTGAGGTTTTGTTTAATATTTGATGTTTTGGAGTTTTAAGAATATTTGATTTTTTTTTTAGTTTTGAAATACTTGATTTTTTTGAGTTTTGAAAATATTTGATTTTTTGAGTTTTGAAAATATTTTATTTTTTTTGGAGTTTTTGGCGAGCGCAAAAACCAACGTTAGCCCTTCCTAAAATAAGACGCGCGAGATGGAAGGTACTCGCACCTTCGGGCCACAACACTTAGACCGGTTCGAGCCACTGGTTTAGACCTTGATCACCTCCAATTTTTTCTCGCACAGACCTCACTAGGATAGGGTGTGCGTTGAGAGGTGACAATGCCTTGGGAAACTACCCTTAGTTGATGCTGTGACTAGTTATAGCTAAGCCGTACCGAGAGTGACTCAGCCTTATAGGGAGAAACGAAAGATTATTTAAGGAAAGTCTTGCGTGGGTTTAGGAATGTTTGGTTTTGACTACTTCCTACAGCATACCCTTCGAAGATTAGCCTGTTGTGGAGGGACTCTATGGTCTTTTACTATGGACTTGCACTACTTTGGGCATGCGTACGACCGGACTCATAAGCGTCCCGCGGGGACTTTGCCACTCTTTGTCATGCCCCTGTTGTACTATGGATTTTTTCTTTTTCTTTTCGTTTCTTTGCTTCTTTGCCCTTTGTTATTTTGACCGTCCCTGTTTGAGACTTCCTCTCGTCGGGGATGCTGTAGGTTGACGACCTCACCCTTACAACCCCTTTACCCTAAACTTCGACCGATTAGAGAGAAATGACCGATGCATCGCTTGAGTAGAGCCCGCACAGTTGCAGCATCACCAAGTGCTTTATCCGGGCTTGCCGTGGTTGTGTGTTAATCCTAACTTAGAGCGATCCTTGACGATTAGGGAGGGATTTTAGACTTTGAACACGGGGTTATTCCCCGGTCTAGTGTTGTGGCCTCACACCTATAGGCCTAGGATAGAAACGTTTGAGGTACAACCCGTTCCATGGATGCGGAAATTCGACGCCCCAGCATTGACTAAGCGGTGAGCATTTCCGGGGTAGACTTCCCTCACAACGTACGGACCCTCCCAGTTAGTGCAGTTTGGACCTAGGACCTCCGGGTTGTTGGGTTGAGTGTGAAAACAATCATTTTCCCTCATATTTTGATGATGACAAGCTGTGATTTTAATGCATAAAAATTTGAACATGTAAATATATCACCTGAATTACCAATATTCAAAGCATTTTTCCAAGCACATTTATCATTTATTCATGATAATACATTTAACTAATGATTTATGTGTTATTTTCTCAGGGACAACATTTTCTTGCAAAGGTAGTGTCGACCAAACACAATGGTGTTGACACAATGGCTCAGAGCAAGGCAGAAATGTGAAGAAAAGATCCAACTAGTGTCGACACTAGTCCAGGCAGGTCGACACTAGAGACAGATCCCAGAGAAATATGTTAACAGGCTTCCTCTCTCAGGTCTACACTAAATCAGATAGTGTCGACACTAGAGAGCCTTCACCAGAAGGCCTGTTGTTCAGATAGCTAAAGCAGGTTGACACTATAGGGCTCTCCCAGAAGGCCTGTTTGTCAATGGCCAAAGCAGGTCGACATGAGATGATATCAGGTCGACACTAAGAGCCTTCCAAAAGGCCTATTTTGCAGTCTGGGACATGGTGTCGACACTGAATCATCTCAGGTCGACACTAGAGACCTCTCCCAGGGAATTGATTTGCCAGTCTGGGACAGTGTGTCGACACACCTCATGGGCAGTGTCGACACACTCCAGAATCTCTGTGACCTTAAACTTTGTCCTGGACACGTAGCACCCTAGGGAACTGTTGGATTAGCCTTGGATCGTGTGCCCACGTACCCTAAGGTATCTTTGGATATTTATGGGTATAAATACCCTCCTATGGGCATCAATCCAAGAAGAACCCTTTGAGAGCCTCCCAGAAGTCTTGTTGGGGCTAGAAGGTTCTCTTCCCTGTTCTTGCATTCCTGGTGCATCCTCGAGCCCTATTCTCATCTGCTCAAGCATGAGAAGTGGCAATTGATCGTTGAAGAACCAATTGGATCACCTCAAGGAAGCAGATCAAGTAGAAGCCGACTTCTGTGAAGAATTCAAGGAAGATCCTGAAGATCAGATTGCAGAGCATCGTCCAGGAACTTCCAGAGATCAAAGCACTTCACAATTCGCCTTCTACAAGGGAGTACATCTGAAGAGAAAAGCTTATCAATACAATTCTCATTTTCCTTTTCTCTTCTGAGTGATTCTGAGATTGTGCATGGGTTGTTGCATAAGTCTCATGAATTGACTCTTGTTGGACTAGATCTGTTGCTAGAGGATCTGAGTCTTGTGTTCTTCTAGCAGGTTGTTTGTGAGCCGTCGAGCTCAGTAGTTGTGAGTCGTCGTACTCACTGTGTGGTTTTGAGCCGTCGTGCTCAATTTGGAGTCGTCGTACTCCGGTTGTTGTTTGAGCCGTCGTGCTCATTTGGAGTCGTCGTGCTCTAGGTGTTTCTTGAGTCGTCGTGCTCAAGGGTGTTTGGAGTCGTCGTGCTCCTGTGTGAGTTGTACTCGGGGTTTTGAGTAGTGTGGCCTCACTGTGTGAGGGGTGGACGTAGGAGTCACTGGAGGTGATTTCCGAACCACCTAAAAAATCCTCTGTGCATGGTTTGATTTGTGGTTTGCCTTTGTATCTCGCTAGATGCATGCATAGGGATTTCGTTCACACTACTAATTGATTTGCTCACACTCTAATCACACTTCAGATTAGTAAATTGATTGGGTGATTTGATCTCTGATTCGAAGTAATTTTAAATTGCTTAAGCTTCCGCGTTAATTGTATTAGATCTATTCAACCCCCCCCCCCCCTTCTAGATCTGATCCTTCCACCCATCCGTTCCTAACAATTGGTATCAGAGCGGGTTAATGTCTGTTACTGATCTGATTTGATTGCTTCTGGCTGATCTCTGTGTTAATTGCTTGAACTGTGTGCTTAATCGCTCTGATTCCTCATTTTGGCATTAGAGCAGATTATCCACTCTAATTGTTAGATCTAATTCCTTGTCACATTGATTCACTGTGATTAGATCTAATAGTTTTTGTGAGTCTTGGTATAATGGCAAATCTATTTAATCTGCATGAATCTCCTGTTATAATTTTAGAGAAATCACCAGTCTCACCTTCATCAAGTTTTTCAAAGGAAGCACAAAGAAAAGGAGCAAAAGAAATTCACAAATACTTTATGGCAAAAGGAGCCTCAATGAATCCAGAAAATCAACAATTCATAAGGTTTTGGCTCTAACAGCACATTCTAAGAGCTCAGAGCATTCTTCATCCTCTTCAGAAAAAAGAGTTCCAATGGGTCTAAAAGGTCAGGTAAATCAACTCCAGATCCATTTGTGTATTCTAATTCTGACTCTGATGAAGATGAAAGTATGTCTTATGCTGAGTTGATTAAATTCTGTGAAAAGATGCAAAGTCTTAATGTACAACTGAACACTAAAAATAAAGACTTGAAAAAGACTTTAAAACATTGCCATAAAGAAAGTGAAAACTTGAGAAATACACTTGAATTGCACCAGAATAATGATAAGAATCCTTCAGAAGAAAATGATAATTTGAAAAATGAAGTTGAAAAATTAAATTCTGAAAAAGAGAATTTGGAAGATGAACTCCAATCTGTGAAAATAAACTGAATGGATTAAAAGAAAACCATGAGCTATTGAAATCAAAAGTCATTGATTTGGAAAATGAAAAAGAAGAATTGATTGATCTCAATAACAACTTCAAATTTGATAATGATCAATTAATCAAACAAATCTCTAATATGGCTCATGATCATCAAATAAATGAAAGATGCAAACAACTTGTGAAGAAAATCATCACCTAAAAAGGAAGATTGAATGCTTGTACCATGACAAACCATTGGACAATGAATGCAGCAATTTGAGTAATAAAATCGCCGATTTGGAAAAAAAAATTGCTCAATTTGAAAATGAAAAGAACAGGATGAAAAGTTTTGGATGTCATGCTAAACAAGCTTCAAATTTCAGAAAAGGAAGTAATTGCATTAAAATCAGAAAAACAGAAGCTTCAAAATGAATTGAAGAACACAAGTCTTGCTTCTGTTAAAGATAAGAAAAATAAGAACAAAACAAAATTAACAGTTGTTAAATCTGTTGCAAACAAGAACTCTTCTAAGTCTAATGAAAAGTAGAGAAAGTTCTTGTTCAGAAACAGACAGGAAAAGAGGAATGCTACTGTCAAGAGGACTCATCTACTTCCTCCATCAATCCAAAAAGCTCCAAGGCAAATTTCAAATTCATATCATGCCAAGAGCTACAAGAAGGTACCTCCTTCTCCTCATGGTGAGCCTCCTCACATGAAAAGGAGATTTCAACAAATGCATACATGCCAAGGTAAGTACCAGGTAAAAAATGCTCTCATTTGCTTTAATTGTAATAAATCTGGTCATCTTACCAAACATTGCTGGAATAGAAATCAAAATTTCAATAAACATGCAAATCAGTCCAATGCTTTCATTGTCATAAAATTGGTCATATTTCTAAGGACTGTTGGTACAGAAATGATTTTGTTGTGCATGCTCAGAAATTCCAATCTAATGCACATGCTCATACGCATAGGAATAAACATCATGTTCATACTGAAAATGTTCAGAAATTCCATATGTGCAATAAAAAGTTGCACAAAATCATTTTATTTCTGCTCATATTAAAAAGTCTAAAATAGAAAACTTCATGAAAACATAGATGCATTGATCAAGGAAAAAAGAAAATCTGGAACTAATTTTGCTCATAGTTCTATCAATGAAAAAAATGCATCTATACAAAAATTAAAAGCATGTTGGATTCAGAAATCTTTGTTACAATCTAACATTGATTTCATTGCAGAACCCAAACAAGTGTGAGTCCCAAAACCAACTTGATCAGCAAGCTGAGAAGTCTTACAGCCATACATTGTAAAGGATTCAAGATATTGGCTGTGCAAGACTAGATGAACTGAAGAACACAGGTAAAATCTTTGAGAAAGAAATGAAGTGTTCAGGTAAAATTTCTTTATCATTTCAAACTTGAATTGCTTGAATTGGAATGAATGTTTAATTTTTATCTGAACAATGAGAAATGTGTTTCAATGCAACTCCCATCAATGAACTTTATGTCATAACAACTGGAATCATGTTTATGTTATCATGCATGCTTAACTGTTCCAATGAGCCTGTGTGCATACTACTGCTTTGACTTCTTGGTATATCAAATGATGACATGTGGAAAAACAAGTTATGCTTGTTGGAAGCTATCATTAGTGTGAGTAAAATACTCCGCCAAGTACCAAAAGTCTTGTTATGCCTAAAGCTAATTGTGCTCATAATCATGTGTGAATTGCATGCTAACCTTTTCATTCCATGCACAAATTAAGGGGGAGTAAATTTGAAAAGTACAAAATATCTTTTTTGTAATAAATTGCCTGTTAATGCATGATTGATCATGTTCATTCTTTCGTTGCAAACCACTTTGAATGAACATATCTGAATTGCTTGTATGATCATTTCAAATCATGTATATCCTATGGGAAGTGAGCCAAAAGAATCTTGAGTGAAATACTGGAGAAATATTCCTTCATGTCTGATTCATCATTTCTGAGAAATGAGTAGCAAAGAAATCATTTGAACTCCACTTCATAGAAACTGAAAACAGATTGCTGACATCTTCACTAAACCCCTTCCTGACAGTAGATTCTCATCTTTAAGAGAGAACTTGGTATTTGCAAATGTCCATTGGGATTGGGTTGAGTGTTAAGCATCTTCTGAGGGGGAGTTCATTGCATCATCATATTCATTTGCTTCCTTGATTCATTCTGATCATATCTCTCTCTATTTCACTTCTATTTCTTTTTGACAATGAATCTTCAACTCACATTGTGTTGAACTTCTTGGTATATCAAATGGTAATTTGAAGAAGGACAAGTTCTGCTTGTCTGGACACTTTCACTATGCGAGAGTATGTGTCTCCGCTAAGTATCAAGATAATCTTTCCTGATTTCAAAAACTTGCATATCTTTATTCTGATGAAAAGTGGTTGAAATCCTCATCTCAGGGGGAGCTAGAGAATTCACAAGTCATATCTTTTGAAAAATTCACAACTTTTCCTGCATTACATCAATTTCCTTGCATGATGTCCTCATTCAGGTGTCTAGAGTCTCAAAATGATCCTTTGAGTGATCTACTATATTCATTTGTCAACTCTCACCTATATTCTTCAAAACTATAGAAATTCAGATTTCTTTTAAAGACTGAAGATAATGTGTGCCTTGAATTTAAACATGTTTTTGTTTGCAATTGATGTTGGTATAGATGATGTCTTTTTTATCAAAAATCTCCAAATTTGTCAATTCAACAGAGCAATGGCACATGTGCTGAGAAACTGCACACCTTCACAATGAATGAAGTGCCATGTATGTCATGAGGCACTAATGCTATCTCTGTTTAAAGGGGTTCAAAATCAAAAATAAATGAAAAGCAAAATAAATATGTCCTATTCCTTTTTGATGATGATTGAGTAACTGGAAATATTGGCGTCTAAAAAATGTATATTTTCATGTCAAAAGGTCATCATTTATGATAATGGATAAATCTTTAGTATCCAGGGACTATAGTGTGTGAAAAGCATTAGTTCTTGAGTGAACAAGATGTATCTCATTTGATAGTTTGTTTCAAAAACAAAATGTGTATATCATTGGAGAATTGTTTTAAAAGAATCACTATTATCCATCATCAAGTTGTTCATAAAAGTTGTTACCACCACACACTTGATTTTAGTCTAAAAGATTTTTTTTTATTTCTTTGGACTTGAAGAATATGGTAGTGTGTAGTTGATTGTTAATGTATTTATCCCTCAAATCATCATTTTAATGACTCAAGTCACTGAATGCTTATATCCTGCTGGATATTGTGTAAAACTTGAACTGTGTTGAACTTTTTTCAAAAATATAACAAATGAATTTTTTAGTCTCTTAAAAATCCTTGAAATGGTTATTCCACCCATGCTTATCATTATAAAGTTATCCCAAAAACTCACAAATTTTTCCATACTCAAATCTAAAATTTTCATCAGGCCAGGTCGACACTACTCCATCTAGTGTTGACACACTTTAACTCAGGTCGACACTCACATCCTCTCGTGTCGACATTGACCCCCCTGCCAGACTCTTTAAGCTGTGGGCGCCAATTAAGAATTTGTTGTTCCTGCGGGGTAGGTTACCCTAAAACCCCCCTTTCTTCTCCAGGTCGACCCGACGGTCATCTTCTTCCTGAAATCCGGCAGGATTTTGAATCCCCTTTCCACCTCTTCCCTCCTCCATTCAATCTCCATCTGTCTTCTCTCATTCATCACTCTCCATCATCTCCTATTCCATTCTACACTGCATCCATGGCGCACAAGCAGGCTCCTCTCCGTGGAGCAAGAACAAGGGCTACGGCAAGGCCCATTCCGGCGGATGATGATCCTCCTACTGAGAGGAGAACCAAGAGACGCCATGATCCTGCAGAGCAGCCAGGATCATCATCTGCTAAGAGAGGTAGGGCATCCTCTTCTGGTCAAGGTCGAGGGTCTGTGTACCCTAGGAGGAAAATCTTGGATTCCTCTCCTGAAGCCTTGATAAGTCCACATCTTCATCTTCATGCTCAGAATCTTCCCAGCCCTCTAAGAGACCTCCTTCCAAACCACTTAGTGCAGGGAAACCATCTTGAAACCCAGGCAGTGGACTTGGATGACAGTGATTGATTGCTGCTTTTTCTGAGGTCATAAATTTCTTCAAATTCGAGTCTTGGCAATCCTTTATCTCAGAATTTCACATCATATACCCTAGACTTGTCCAGAATTTTATATGAATTTGGAATGCACTGATGAGGGATACAAGTCAAAGGTCAAAGGAATTGTCATAGACATGCCTACAGACATAGCATCCACATTTTCAAAATTCCAGATGAAGGAGAAGACTACCACAACTTTGATTTGACCTTCATGAAGCCTACACCATCTTGACTGGATTGCAGGCAGATGAGTCTGATCCTAAGCAAACCCATGTTACCAATTCAACACCAACACTTTTCCACCTGTGTTGAGGCTTACCCATCACATGCTTACTACAATCATCACACCCAAAGGTGGTGGGAGGGACAGGCTCACAGATATTCAAAGGTTTGTGCTATATTGTTGAGCAAGGACATAAGATAAACCTCCATGTCATCATGTACCAGATCATTTCTGAGACCCTAGGGCAGATTTGCATAGATCACTTCCTTATGCAGCCCCTTTGACTCAAGTCTTCAAACACTTTGGTGTATCTCTTGAGAATGAGAAGTCTGAGAAAATTCCTAAGTCAACCATCTATTGCTTTACGCATGTTCAAAAATTTATGGGCTTTAGGATTGTGAGTGATAAGGTGAGGAGAGGGCCAGCTGCAGTAGAGGCCCCTGTGGTCCAAGAGGAATAGCTTCCAGTACAAGAGGAACAACCTCCAGTGCAAGAGGATCAGCCCTAGCTCTAGAGGATCAGCCTCAAGTACATGAGGACCAGCCTCCCATAAATGAGGATCAGCCTCATGTGGCAGCTCAAGTTGATGAACCATTTATTGCCCCTCATTCACCTCAACTTCAACCCTCCTCCGCATGAACCTTGAACATGAAATTCCATCCTTTTCCTCCACAACCTCCAGTTCATGCATCCTCATCCTTTGGTGGACCTTCTGTTCCACCAGAGTTATACACCTTTATGAATGACAAATTTGATGCTTTGAACACCTCTATTCAATCCATGTCAGAAAATTTTGAGTTGAGGATTCAAAGGTTAGAGAACACTGTCTCTGCCAAATTCATTGATCAGAAAGCAGCCTCTGACCATGCAACCAAAGATTCAATAGGCTCATTGGCACTTTGGCAGATGCTTCAGTAGACCTTAAAGAACATCAAGAGAATTGGAGACAGTTCTTAAGGGAATTTTGGCAAATTCCCAAGCTGATGTCTTCAACACAAATAGACACTTTCTCAGATTTCAAAAACAAGAGTATCCTTTGCACATTTGGTAAATGACTTGGAGAGCATGAAGAATCTATCTGCTCACATTGATGAAGAGATGTCTGCACTTAAAAGGAATTCAAAGTTTTGAATAGGCCTAGTTGGTCAACTGGTTCTTCTTCATCTTCACAGCTAGTGTCAAATGAGTTCAGTGCACTTCAAGCTTCAATGTCAGAGAATTCAGAGGATGGACATCTTCTGCACACAAGACTCTCAACTATCAAGCTCAAATGAAGTTAGTCTAACTTCAATGGAAAGAGACTAACGGATATTGAGACCATTTTGATATCCATTCCTCCTCCTCCTCCTCCTCCCCACTAATGTAATTTTTTTATGATGTCAAAGGGGGAGAAGATAGCAAGAACTTGTAATGCTTTTTAAAAGGTGTTTTTGAAGATTCCAATGTTCATTTTTGTGAATGAAATGAATAAATCTTTGTGTCTTCAATGTGATTGAAAAGTTTTTTGAATGAATGTGAATGTGATGATTGCTTGTCAAGCTGCTTGACCTCTTTGTGCAAATAATTCACTTCTAGTAACATTGTGTCTTTCATGTGTGTGATCTTCAAATGTTACTAAAAAATGTTCAAAGGTCTTTGACAAGTTTGGATAAAGATAAATAAAACATCACTCAGTCACAATCAATGCCTTTCTAACTGAGTGTTAAATAACCAAAGGTGCTTAAAATCATTTTCATCAAAACTTCACTTCTATATAGTTTTAAGGTTGCCATCATCAAAAATGGGGAGATTGTTGGGTTGAGTGTGAAAAAAGTCATTTTTCCCTCATATTTTGATGATGACAAGTTGTGATTTTAATGCATAAAAATTGGAACATGTGAAATATCACCTGAATTACCAATATTCAAAAAACATGTTTCCAAGCACATTTATCATTTATATTCATGATAATACTTTAACTAATGATTTATGTGTTATTTTCTCAGGGACAAACATTTTCTTGCAAAGGTAGTGTTGACACAAACCATCAATGGTGTCGACACAATGGCTCAGAGCAAAGGTAGATATGTGAAGAAAAGATCAACTAGTGTCGACACTAGTCCAGTCAGGTCGACACTAGAGACAGATCCCAGAGAAATATGTTAACAGCTTCCATCTCAGGTCGACACTAATCAGATAGTGTCGACACTAGAGACCTTCCCAGAAGGCCTGTTGTTCAGATAGCTAAAGCAGGTCGACACCAAATGCAGGCAGGTCGACACTAGATGGCTCTCCCAGAAGGCCTGTTTGTCAGATGGCCAATGCAGGTTGACACGATGATATCAGGTCGACACTAGAGAGCCTTGCCAGAAGGCATGTTTTGCAGTCTGGGACATGGTGTCGACACTGAATCATCTCAGGTCGACACTAGAGACCTCTCCCAGGGAATTGATTTGCCAGTCTGGGACAGTGTGTCGACACACCTCATGGGTAGGTCGACACATTCCGGAATCTCTGTGGCTTAACTTTGTCCTGGACACGTGGCACCCTAGGGAACTGTTGGATAGCCTTGGATCGTGTGCCACAAGGTACAAGGGTATCTTGGGATATTTAGGGTATAAATACCCTCCTATTGGGCATCCATCCAAGAAGAACCCTTTGAGAGCCTCCCAGAAGTCTTGTTGGCGGCTAGAAGGTTTCTCCTCTCTGTTCTTGCCTTCCTGGTACATCCTCGAGCCAAATTCTCATCTGCTCAAGCATGAGAAGTGGCAATTGATCGTTGAAGAACCAATTGGATCACCTCAAGGAGCAGATCAAGTAGAAGACGACTTCTGTAAAGAATTCAAGGAAGATCCTAAAGATCAATTGCAGAGCATCGTCCAGGAACTTCCAAAGATCAAAGCACTTCACAATTCGACCTTCTACAAGGAGTACATCTAAAGAGAAAAGCTTATCAATACAATTCTCATTTTCCTTTTCTCCTCTGAGTGATTCTGAGATTGTGCATGGGTTGTTGCATAAGTCTCATGAATTGACTCTTGTTGGACTAGATCTGTTGCTAGAGGATCTGAGTCTTGTGTTTTTCTAGCAGGTTGTTTGTGAGCCGTCGAGCTCAGTAGTTTGTGAGTCGTCGTACTCACTGTGTGGTTTGAGCCGTCGTGCTCATTGGAGTCGTCGTACTCCGGTTGTTTTTGAGCCGTCGTGCTCAGTTGGAGTGGTCGTGCTCCAGTGTTTTTCTTGAGTCGTCGTGCTTAGGGTGTTTGGAGTCGTCGTGCTCCTTGGAGTTGTACTCAGGGTTTTGAGTAGTGTGGCCTCACTGTGTGAGGGTGGACGTAGGAGTCACTAGAGGTGATTTTCGAACCACCTAAAAAATCCTCTATGCATTGGTTTGATTTGTGGTTTGACTTTGTATCTCGCTAGATGCACGCATAGGGATTTCGTTCACACTACTAATTGATTTTCTCACACTCTAATAACACTTCAGATTAGTAAATTGATTGGGTGATTTGATCTCTGATTCGAAGTAATTTTAAATTGCTTAAGCTTCCGCTTAATTGGTATTAGATCTATTCAACCCCCCCTTCTAGATCTGATCCTTCCACCCATCCGTTCCTAACAATGTTGATGAAATGCGTTTCAAGACCATATCACCCTCTTGGAATTTACGCTCAATTACCTTCTTTTCGAAAGACCTTGAGATTCGCCTTTGATATGAAAGCACATGGTCGGCTGCCATAAGCCGTCTTTCATCTAAGAGCTCCAATGGACTAGCAACGCCTCTCGACGTTCGTCAAGATAAGTTCTTTGTCTAATTGGACTCTTAGTGACGGGATTAGGATCTCGTATGGAACTACCACCTCCATCCCATAAGTGAGAGCGTACGGGGTTTGTCCCGTGGGAGTGCGGACGGAGGTACGGTAGGCCCATATAGCCTCTATTAGCTTTTCTGGCCAGTCGGCAAATTTATGTGACTCACAGGTCTTTTTTAAGATTTTAAGAAGGGTTTTGTTAGTTGCTTCAGCCTGGCTGTTGCCTTGTGGGTAATATGGCGATGAATGATGCAGCGTGATGTTGTATTTCTTACAGAGGTCCTGGAACTCTTGCGAAATGAATTGTGGCCCGTTATCCGTGACGATGTTGCTTGGCACTCCGAACCGCGAGATGATATTCCTCATGATGAAGCGCACACTGTGGATGCTTTGATTTCTGTGAAAGCTTTGGCTTCTGCCCACTGGGGTAATACTCAGTCGCTGTTAGGATAAATGATTTCTGTTTGTTTGAGCATTAGAGTCACCAAGAGGACCAACAATGTCGAAAGCCTACATGGAGAATGGCCAAGGTGTGGAGAGTGGATGCAGTGAAGAGGAAGGGGCATGGATTTTATCAGCATGGAGTGACACTTGACACACCTACAGACATAGATGGTACAGTCTCCTCTAGGGTCGGCCAGTAATAGCCCTGCCTAATAATCTCTTTGCGAGATTTGACTGGTAACGTGCCCTCGCTCACTAGAATGGGCCCCTTCCACCACTTTCCAAGCCTCGTCATTGGTAAGGCATCTTAGAAGGACTCCATTAAGAGCTCGCATGTACAGAACTTCTCCGACAACTGTGTACCTCAAGGTGGCTCTTCTAGTGGCCCTGCGGTCTTCTGCACTTGCCCCTTCAGGATATGTTCCATCCTTGCAGTATTGCTCTATCTCAAAGTACCATGGCAGTTCTTCTTCATTCAGGATCTCCTCGAGCTCAGTTAACATGACTTGATGCACTCCTCTCTTCCTAGCCTCTCTTCTAAGGTTGCCCTAAGGTCGATATACTAAGGGTCTGGGTAGATGGAACATCGAGACGCTGGACGATGATTGTCTCAGTCCGGTGACTCAGAGGGAAGGATAGGGATGAGGCTAGCGACGCCAGAGCGTCGACCAACATATTTTGGGAACGAGGAGTGTGGATATAGATGAGCTTGCGGAACTGCCTTGCCAACAGCGTGACCAGGTCTTAGTATGGCTTGAGCTTCGGGTCACGAGTGCGGTAAGTTGAGAGCACCTACCGCAGGACAAGCTGAGAGTCTCCGATAATTCTGAGGTGCGATGCCCCCAGCAGATAAGCATGCTTGAGACCGGCAAGGAGATCCTCATACTCCGACATGTTGTTGGTAGCGGGGAAGGTGAGTTGATATGCAAAGGGGATGGTAATACCTTCCGGGGTAAGCAGCACGGCTCCAATGCCCCGTCCCTGAGAGTTGAGTGCACTATCGAAATGAAGGGACCAAAAGGGGTCTTTGATTATGGCTGAGAGTTCCTCATCGGGGAATTCCTCTCAGAGGGAGTCACTGTGAGGGAGTGGAAGATTGGCTAGATGCTCGGCGATGGCATACCCCTTGACGACCTTTTGGACCACAAAGGATATGTCAAACTGAGAGAGGAAACTCTGCCAGCGTGCCAGCCGATCAGAGAGGACGGGCTTTTCGAGAAGATATCTGAGTGGATCCATCCTCGAGATCAGCTTGACCTCGTGGGCAAGGAAATAGTGCTTGAGCTTTTGGACTACCCACACGAGTGCAGCACAAGTTTTGTCCGCGGTGGTGAACTTGGATTCGGCGGTGTTGAAGAGCCTAGAGAGGTAGTATGCTGCCCTTTCTTTCCCAGATTCATCATGTTGTGCCAGGACAGCTCCTAGGGAGTCCTCAATGACTGAGAGATATAGGATTAGCAGCTTTCGGGTACAGGAGGCTGTAAGACTGGGGGATTCATGAGATAACTTTTCAGCTCATCGAAGGCTGCTTGGCATTTGTCATTCCATTCGAATTTTGCCCTCCTTTTAAAGATCATAAAATGGGCGACATCTTTGCGAATGCTGAGAGATAAATCTTCTAATGAATTGCAAACGCCCAATTAGCCCTCTTAATTGCGAGATGTTCTTTGGAGGAGGCATTTCTGCTATAGCCTTGGCCTTATTTGGATCGATCTCAATGCCCCGCTTGCTAACTATGAAACCTAGCAACTTTCCTGATGATACCCGAACACGCATTTCTTCGGATTCATTCTCAGCTGATATTCTCTCGACCTCTGCAACACCTTGGCTAGGATTTCAGGGGTTCTCTCCTGGTTCTCGACTTCACCAAGATGTCATCCACGTATACTTCTACATAAAAGTGTATCATGTCGTGGAAGATGGCCATCATCGCCCTTTGATAGGTAGCCCAAGCATTCTTCAGCCGAATGGCATGACTACATAGCAATACGTTCCCCAGGGCGTGGTGAAGGATATTTTCTCTTGATCCTCAGGAGATAGACGGATTTAGTTGTATCCTGAATATCCATCCATGAATGAGAGGGTCTCATACCCAGCAGTATTGTCGATCAGCACATCAATGTGAGGAAGCGGGAGGTCGTCTTTCGGACATGCCTTATTCAAATCCCTGAAGTCGATGCAGATTCTGACTTTGCCGTCTTTCTTCATGATAGGGACTATATTGGCCACCCAGTTCGGATAGAGCACTACCCTGATGAATCTAGACTTATGGAGTTTATCTACTTCGTCCTTCATCTTCAGGGCTGTGAGTGGGTGGAACCTTCTGAGTTTCTGCTTGATGCCTTTGCCCCTTCTTTTAGTACAGTCGGTGCTCCACTAGTGAGGGGTCTAGACCGGCATGTCCTCGTAAGACCAGGCGAATGTGTCCTTGTACTCCCTCAGGATTTGCACCAGTCCTCTTCTTCATCAGGAGGGAGATTTGCTGAGATAATCACAATCCTGGGATCTTCTTCTGTTCCAAGGTTGACTTCCTTAGTAGGTTCATCCACTGCCGTTTGGGTTCATCAAATCTTCTTACTCCACTAGCATATTTTTCGGCAGCGTCATCTACTTCGCTATCCTCTTCATCGACTGGGCCCTCATCATTCATTATCTCGTAGACGCCGAATCCGTCGTCTAAGAACACCCCATCCTGCTCCAAAACTTCTTCAAACACCAGCGCTTCCTTGTGAACTCTTCTATCAATAGCCAGCGCTTGACACCGCCGAGCTACTCTTGAAGATATTCTCCGGGGAATAGCTTTTCCCCGCTGCTTCCTAGGACGCTGCTTGAATTTGTGGATACCGGGTGACCTGACTCTCTACCCTAGGCCTACCTATCCTAATGCTAGACTCACCTACCCTAGACTCTCCAAGACTAGACGACTCTACAGGACTGGGGGAGGACATGGTGTCCCTAAGAGAATGGCTCCTAGTGAAGGAGCAGAGGGAACCCCAGTCGGGGGGTGCCCTAATCAGGAGAGTGAAGGAGGAATGCCGGCTCCTCGACCTCAACGTGCATTTGAAAATGGACGTTTTTTTTTGGAGATCGGTGGAGAGCATGCAACAGGAGAGGGCGACCTCGTGGTCACCTAGATTGGACTGCAGGGCAGTGAGGATTGCAGGTGGAGAGGTCAGGTGTGAGGAGGCTGTGTGCCGCCGTCAGGAGTTGAGGGGTTAGTTGAATGACCAGGGGAGGAGAGGACGGGACGAGGCTGGGAAGGAGGGAGTCCAGGTGAGTGGTTCTCGGTCGGGCTTAAGAGTGGATGTGCTGGATGACCATGGTTTGGATTTCTCCCTGTACCCTAAGCCCCATCGGCTTTTCGTGACAATGTCAGGGATGGGTTTGACTATGCCCTGTAGCTCTGCCCCTAGGCCCTGCCTTCTTCATATCCCAGCTTCATCATGATTTGCCACCCCTTGGTGCTCAGTGGCTCTTTTCTCTGACTGCATTGACTTGTGCCAGATTGGTCTCTCTCTTGGACTGGAACGTGTAGCTCCATAGGTAGTTGATATCTGGCACCGAGACTATGGGTTTGTGGCTGGCCACACGGTTGGTAGGTGGGTATCGTGGAGGGCATCTACTGAGTGGGTAGTGGCTATACTCTTGACTTTGATGATCCGTCCTTGAAAAGGGAACTTCAGACATGGTGTGCAGTGGACGGTACAGCGCTTCCAACCACGGATGCCCTAGAATAGCTTTGAACATGGGATCGATATATATCGAGGACGTAGAAGTCCACTGTGACAGGGAGGGGTCCCAGTTCGGCTTGCACAGTCACCATGCCGTGACAAGATCTTC
>CM024762.1:116592862-116643258 GCA_014218235.1 Colocasia esculenta
TTTGTGTGTGTTTATGTGCTAGATTCCAATCTAATCCTAAAGAAAGTCACATGCTTGCTGTTAAACGAATCTTCAAATATCTTGTTGGAACATGTGACTTAGGAATTGGTATCCTGCTGGTTGCAAGTTAGATCTGTTTGCCTATGTGATGCTAATTATGCTGGGTGCAAATTATATAAAAAGCACAAGTGGCTGTGTCTATTTCTAGGTGGGTGCCTTATCTCTTGGGCTCTAAGAAGCACCATTCAGTTGCTCTGTCACTGCAGAAGCTGAATATGTTGCAGCAGGTAGATGTGGAACTCAGATTCTCTGGGTGAAACATCAACTTCTTGATTACAACCAAGATTTAGGGGTGTACCCATCCTATGTGATAACACTAGTGCCATAAATTTGTCTAAAAACCCCATTCAGGACTCCAGACAAAACACATTGAAATTAGACATCATTCTTGAGAGATGAGGTTGCCAAGAAATCCTTTGAACTCCACTTCATTGAAACTGAAAAAACAAATTGCAGACATATTCACAAACCCCTTCCTGAAAACAGATTTTCATCCTTAAGGAGAGAACTTGGTCTTTGTAAATGTCCACTTCTTGATCTCTCTCAAGGTTTGGGTTGGTGTTATGCATTGTCTAAGGGGGAGTTCTTTGCATTTAATAATCTTGCTTCCTTGAGTTACTTGTTCATATCTCTCTCACTTTCAATTCTATTCCCCTTTTTACAATAAATTCTTCAACTCGTATTGTGTTGAAATTTCTTGGTATATCAAATAGTGTTTGGAGAAGAACAAGTTATGCCTGCTGGACACTTTCACTATGCGAGAGTATATGTCTCCGCCAAGTACTAAGAAATTGATATGCAATTGTTGAGGGGAGCTTCTATTGTTCAAAGAGGATACTTTTTCTGATTTCAAAATCTTGCTTATTTTCTCTTCCATTTCTTTTTGATAATGAATTCTTCAACTCTTATTGTATTGAAATTTCTTGGTATATCAAATAGTGTTTGGAGAAGGACAAGTTAGGCTTGTCTGGAAACCTTTCATTATGCGTGAGTATATACTCCGCCAAGTACCAAGAAATGGATATGCAATTGTTGAGGGGAGTTTTTGTTGTCCAAGAAGAAAACTTTTCTGATTTACAAAATTTACATATCTTTATTTTGATGAAAAGTGGTTGAAATCATCATCTCAGGGGGAGCTAGAAAATTCACAAGTCATGACTTTGCAAAATTCAAAACTTTTTTTTAATCTCATCAATTCCTTGCATGATGTCATCATTTCGAAGTCTAGAGTCTCAAAATGAACCCTTGAGTGATCTATTATATTTTTTACTAATCAACTTTCAACTATATCTCTCAACCCACACGGAAATTCAGATCTCTTCCTAGACTAAACATCAACTTGTGCCTTGAATTTAAAACATTTCCTTGTTTGCAACTGATGATTGGATGTATTTGATTTCTATCTCAAAAACTCTCCAAAATTTTTAAATCCAACAGAGCAATGACACTTGTGCTGAGAAACTGCACACCTTCACAATGAATGAAGTGCCATGTATGTCATGAGGCACTATTGCTAACTTTGTTCATAGGGGGATCAAAATAAAAAAAATTCAAAACAAAAGCAAAATGTGCTATGCTTTTTGATGATGACTGAGTAACTGGAAATATTGGCGTCTACAAAACGTATATTTTCATGTCAAAAGGCCATCATTTACCCCTTTGAGACTTGACAATGACTAAATCTTAAGTATCCAGGGACTATGGTGTGTAAAAAGCACTAGTACTTGAGTGAAAGAGATTTATATCATTTGATAGTTTGTTAAAAGAACAAAATGTGAGCATTATTAGAGATGTGTCAGAAAGAATCATCTTCATTCCTCATCAGTTGTTCTTTGAGATTTGTTTTTATTTTCAACACAATTGCATTTAGTCTAGATGACATCTTTAATCTTTAAAGTTGAGAAATATGGTAGTTTATAGTTGATTGTTAGATATATATTATATCCCTCAATTTCTCATTTTGTTGATTCAAGTCTTGGAATGCTAATATCCTGTTGGAAATTGTTTGAAAAACTTGAATTGTGATGAATCTTTTGCAAAATATAACAAATGAATTTTTAAGCCTCTTAAAAATCCTTGAAATGATAATTCCTCTCGTTGTTCATCATTCTGAAGATGTCCCAAAATTTCTCAAAAATTTCCTCTCAAAAATTCATTTTTTTCTTCTAAGGCCGTGTCGAACACATAGTGTGACTCGTGTCGACACACTTTCGGTCAGGTCGACCCTACCTTCATCCTATGTCGACACTAACCCCTTGCCTGATTGTTTTTTCAAACCGTTCGGGTTCATGATAAGCCCTTTTTGTTCCTGCGGCGGCAGTGCACCACTGCACCCCTTTTAGGCATCAGTCGACCCGACGGCCACATTCTCATCATTTCCGGCAAGAAATCTTCACCATTTCTCTCTAAATCTCATCCTTCTTTCCATAACCTCTCCACTCTTCCATCCTCTACGAATTCCACTCCATCCTTGCCACCATGGTGAGAAAGTTGGGTCCTCTCCGTGGAGCAAGATCTCAGGCGTCGTCCAGGCCATTCCGGCAGAGGATGATGCTCCTCAGTTCGAAAGGAGAACCAAAAGGCGGAATGACCCTGCACAGCAACCAGGGTCCTCCTCTACACCTCAGCCAGCACCCAAAAGAGTAGACCATCTTCTTCAGGCAGAGGTAGGGTTTCTAGAACAAAGATTCCGGGCTCCCCTTCTAGAGACTCTTCAGATTCATCATCATCATCTTCAGAGTCTTCCAAGTCTCAAGACACCACCAGTGAAGCCAAGCTTATTCTAAAGCCCAGGATAGTGGATTTATCAGATATTCAGCTAGCAGACTCATTTCCAGAAATCAGACCTATTTCTCTTTTCAGTCTTAGTTGATATTCTTTCTGAGTTTCAAATTAGTTATCCAAGACTTGTTAGGGAATTTTACAAGAACCTGAAATGCACAGAGGATGGATATAAATCAAAGGTTAGGGCATAGTTATTGACATGCCAACTGATACAGCTGCCTCTATTTTCAAAGTACCAGATGAAGGGGCAGATTATCATGAATTTGAATTTGATCTTCATGAAGCCTATTCCATCATGACAGGCCTTCCTGCTGATGCCTCTGATCCAAAACAAACCCATGTTACCAGATTCAACACAAATTCCTTTCCCCCTGTGTTGAGAGTCCTCCACCACATTTTGACCACAATATTACCCCTGAAGGTGGTGGAAGGGACAGGCTAACAGACATACAGAGGTTCATTCTCTATTGCATGGTAAAAGACATCAAAATCAACCTCCATGTAATAATGTACCAAATCATATATGAAACAACCAGGAAAGACCTCAAGAGATCTCTTCCCTATACTGCACATCTGACCTCAGTGTTCCAGCACTTTGGTGTGCCCTTGGAGAATGAGAAATCCCAGTCTATCCCTAAGTCCAACATCTATACCTTTAAGAATATTCAGAAATTTATGGGATTTAAACTGGAGGGTACTCAAGTTAGGAGAGGGCCAGTTGTGGTTGAGGCCCCAAGCTCAGAGGACAACCCTCAAAATCAAGGGACCAGCCCCAAGTTCAAGAGGACCAGCCTCCAGCTGAAGGGGACCAGCCTCAAGGTCAGGAGGATCAGCCTCCTTTGAATGAGGAACAGCCTCAAGTCCCAACTGAAGGTGATATCCCCCTTCATGCTCCTATCTCACCTCAGTTTCAACCCTCATTCATACACTCTGAATCTCCACAACCCACTTTTCAACCATCCACATCCTCTGGTGGACCTTCTGTTCCACCAGAGTTGTTCTCCTTCTTAAATGAAAAATTTGAAACCTTGAACTCCTCCATTCAAACCATGTCAGAAACCTTTGAGTTGAGGATTCATGGTTGGAGAACACTGTATCTGACAAATTCATAGAACACAAAGCTACCTCAGACTATGCAGCTCAAAGATTCAACAGACTGATTGGTACCATGGCAGATGCCTCATTACAGCTTAAGGAGCACCAGCAAAAGTTAGAGATAGTACTTCAGGAATTTTGGCAAATTCCCAAGCTGATGTCTTTAACACCACTAGACATTACATGAGATCACCAGCACTAGACTATCTTTTGCTCATTTTGTGGATGACTTGGAGAGCATGAGGAACTTCAATGCACACATTGACACACAGCTATCTGATTTGACAAAAGAATTCAAGATATTGCAAAGGCCTGGTTGGTCAGCTGGATCTTCTTCCTCTTCACAGTCCATTGCAGCTGATCTAGCAAGAATTCAAGCTACCTTGATAGAGAATTCAGATAGAATGAACACTTCTTGCACACCAAACTCACAACCATTTAAGATCAAATCAAGTCCAGCTTGACTTTTATGAGAAAAGAATGTCTGACATTGAGACCATCTTACTTCCCCTTCCTCCTCCTCCTCCATCTTCTACTTAATGTAATTTTTCTTTTGATGATGTCAAAGGGGGAGAAGAAAGAAAGAAAGAGAAATGTTCTTTTGATGTTATTTTGTAATCTTTTTGGAATGATTGTAATGGGTCTTTTGAATGAAATGAAATGCATTTTGCTTAGCCTGAATGATTTTTTTTTTCTCAACTGTGACTTCAATGTGATGAAAATTTTCATGTGAATGTGAATGAATGAATGCTTGTCAAGTTGCTTGACCTTCTTTATGCACTAACTTACTTCAAGTTACTTTGTACTTCGTTAGTACAACCATCAATTGTGAATGTGCCATATTTAAGGTCTTTAACAAGCATGAACATCAACAAAAATAAGGACATTGAATAACAAAAAATTGCTTAAAATCACATCTCATCAAAACCTCATTGACATATGGATTTAATGTTGCCATCATCAAAAAGGGGGAGATTGTTGGGTTGAGTGTAATTTCATATCTTTTTCCCTCCTATTTTAATGATGACAAATGTGATTTGAATGCAAATTATTTGAAACATGATAAATACATTTCACCTGAAATTCATATTCAAAAAACATGTCTTAAAGCACACTTATCGTTTGCACTCATAATAAAATATTTTACTAATGATTATGTGTTTAATTTTCAGGTACAACACTTTTTGCAAAAGAAGTGTCGACACACTCTACAATGGTGTCGACACAATAACCCAAATTCAAAGGCAAAAAGATGAACAAATGTTGAGACTGTGTCGACACACATTCAAAGAGTGTGTCGACACGAGTTGCAGATTCTGGAAATCAGACACTCAGGTCGATGCACTCTCAGGGCAGGTCGACTCTGGATCCTGCTCCCAGAACAACTGTTTTCAGAACCAGGATAGCAGGTCGACACAATACCAAAGCAGGTCGACACTGGATCAGTTCCCAGAATAGCCTGTTTCAAGATTTGGGCAGTCTGTCGACACCATCACCAGGGCAGGTCGACACACTACGGAAAGTTTGCAACTTAAATTGGATGTTTGCCACGTGTCAGCCTAGGGCGATGGGGTATCACCTAGGATCGTGTGCCCTTGTACCTAAAGGGTATCTTTGGAATCTTTTGGGTATAAAAGGCCCCCATTGGCCGTCCATCAAGAGAAGAGACCCAACTAACTCTTAGAGCCTCCAAAAAGTTTCTTGGCGGCTACAAGAGGTCGTCTCCCTCCTCTGCTCCGTGTGCTTCCAGAAGACCAATTCTCACCAATTAAAGTGTGAGAATTGGAGTGTGATCCCTGTAGAACCTCTGAAGCATCCAAGGAAGCAGATCCAGTAGAAGCCTTCGTTGGAGAAGAATTCAAGGAAGATCCAACAATTCCAAAGTGCAGAGCATCGGTTTTTGACTTCAAGATTGCAAGCCTCTTCCCAATCCAAGCTTCTACAAGGAGTACTACACTTGAGAACGAAGTTATTTAATACAATTCATTGTACTTATGTTCTTCTGAGATATCTTTTGAGATTATGCAAGTGCTTCTGCATAGCTCTCATTAGTGCTCTCATTTTCGACTAGATCTGTTGCTAGAAGGTCTATGTCTTGAGTTGGTGTCTAGCAAGTCTTATGTGAGCATTGTGCTCAGGTTGTGTGAGCATTGTGCTCAGGTTGTTGTGAGCCGTTGTGCTCAGTTGAGTTGTCTAACTCAAGGTTGTGCTGAGCAGTCTTGCTCAGTTGTTCTAGAGTAGTCTTACTCTAGAAGTTGTGTGAGTTGTAAGCTCTCAAGTGTTGGAGTTGTCAGGCTCCAGTGGGTGTTACCCAGTTGTTTAGTGAATCCTCACGGGGGTGTGAGGGGTGGATGTAGGAATCACTTGGGTGATTTTGAACCACCTAAAAATCCTTGTGCATTTGTCTAATTGTGGTTTGATCATTTCATCCGTTAGATGCTTGCATAGGATCAGTTAATATTCACTTAATCAACTTGTTTCACACCTATTTTACCAACTCACTCAAATCTCATCAGATCTGTGGTTTTTCACTGATAAAATTGCCTCTGATTCAAAAGTGTTTTTAAATTGTATAAGCTTCCGCAAAAAAGTGGCAAAGATCTATTCATCCCGCCCTTCTAGATCTTTCCTCACCTTCACTTCGATCCTTCAGAGGCTTCTCACTTGTTCAATGGAAAGACCCAGTAACTAAGCTCAGTTCGTCTTTTCACTTTTCAATCTTAGACATGTAGCTTTTTCCTCATGAGTTACTACAAGTTAGGTGGATATTAAGCATCACAAAAGTATTGAGAAAAAATTCCACCGATCATTAATGTGATATCTGTTAATCATAGTCATATGCATTAGTGTGTTGGTCTCAATTTTAGATGTATTTTGAGAAGCAAGTTAAATACAGAATTATTTGGCTCCCCCCCTTAATGTATGCACACACCAAATGAAAAAATTCTCCCCCTTAGTGGCTGAATTATATTAATGCACACTAAGACATAAGCCAATGCAATAAAATATCAAGAGAGTATTACACCATAGAAAGAGTCAAGAAAGTGTCCTTACATATACTTTACATACAAGCACACAAGAGATAGACATGCAATAGACACTAAACTTTAAGACTCTTTTGTGTTTTTGTTTGTTCATTTTTTTTATAGAAAGAAAACAAAAACACACCTATAATCAAAATCTAAAAGAGAAAACAATACATCGTACAAGTATTCATGTGTTACCTTAAAAGTCCCAAATAGAAGTACATGATACTCACAGAACAATTTCGGTGTCATGAGTTTCACATTGATGTTCCAACTCTAATTTTTATAGGACACTTGCAACCATAGAACTCAGGTGGATTTCTTTAGTACCCAATAGTTTTGGGTCCAACAGTGTTAGTCTTAGAAGGCAACAAATCTTCCTAATCCACACAAATTCATTTTCTGCTTGTTTTGCCTCAAGATACAAGTGTAGTTCATATGACCATGCCCACCACAGAAAATACATGTAATGTTTGAAGTGCGTTGTGTAGGACATGGCATGTGACTGACATGATGATGAACATGCTTTATTTCCTTCCACATGTGATGGTTTTTTGGGTTGCCACATGTTTCTTAGCATGAACTGATTTTTTAAGATAAGCAATTTTCCTTACATGTGACTGTGATGTGCTTGAGATATTTGAAACATGAACAAAGGATGTCATTATTTTAGATTCAAAGGCTTTGTTCTTTTTATTTTTAAGGGAGTAACTTAAACCATGTCCTTTAGTGTTGAGTTTAACACTGAGCACCTCATCAAGTTTTTACTTCCCCTTCGTGAGTCTAGAAACAGTAGACTTCATATCATTAATTGTTTTGTGTATTTTTTTGACAGAATTTTCAGAAACTTCAGCATTTTCTTCAAGTACATTGACTTGGTTTTTTCAGTTCTTCATTTTCAGATTTCAGAGATATGTTTTCCTTTCAAACACACTGAGTTTTTTTTGAAAAAACCATTATCATGAAGAGTGCATTCCATTTCTTCTTCATACAATATAATTTTGCTTTGCAAGGTTTCTTTTCATCATGAAGATTTTCATATTTCAAATAAGTTCATGACATGATATTCATGAACTTTTCTTATGAAGAAAACTTTCATTTTCATTTTCAATCCTTATTTTCCTTTTTACTTTCTTGTATTTTTCATACAAGGTAGAGTACATTGATTCTATCTCCTCAATGGTAAAAGAATCGCGATCAGAAATTACCTCGGAGATTCATCTTCAATAGCCATGAGTCCACAGTCAACATCCTTCTTTTCCTGGACATCTTCTATTGCAGAGCTTCACTCATCAGAGTCACTCCATGTGGCGACCATGGCCTTGGACTTTTTTGCCTTGGCTTTGCTCTTTTTTCTCATAAACACTGAGCATTCGGATTCCATGTGCCTAATGCCTTGGCATTCATAGCAGGCCAATTCAGTTTTTTTTGCTAGAGTCCTCTTCCTTAATTTTGCCCTTGAAATCCTTTGAAGAAGTTGCATACATTGGCCTTTTCTTCTTCAGAATTTTCTGAAGCTTCGTGCAATCTTATCCACTTCTTCCTCATCTTCACTTGAGGAGTTCTCTTCTAGACAGATTGCCATGGACATTTTAGCCTTCAGTGCCACATCCTTTTGCTTGAGAATTGGCTGCTCAACTTCCTCCCCTTTAAAGTTTATCTCATAAGTCATAGGCTTCCAATTAACTCCTCCATAGTGAGGCTTGATAGGTTCTTAGAGTCCTCTATGACTATGACCTTGGTGTGCCACGCTGGTGAGAGGGATCTCAGAACTTTACGGACTATCTCTTTGTCAGTGTAGTACTTCCCGAGTGCCTTCAGTCCATTTTTAATCTGGGAGAGCCTAGCAAACATATCAGAGATTTTTCTCTACGGGTCTCATCTTGAACATCTCGTACTCATGGACTAGGATGTTGGCTTCTGTCTCCTTACCTCTGACGTGCCTTCATAGATCAATTTCAACTTGTCCCACATTTCTTTTGCTGAGCTGCACATAGAAACGCGAGAATACTCATCAGGGTGTATAGCACATTGCAAGATATTCAAGCACTAAAATTTATCTTGAATTTTTTAATGCTATCCTTCATCCACTTTCTCTCATCCTCTAGTAGTGTGTATGAACCATTACTCACAACTTTTTAGATCTCATAGTATTGAGCTCTGAGAAAGACATGCATACAGTTTTTCCACTATAAATAATTACTGCCATCAAAGTATGGTGTGCGGTTGATAGAGTGACCCTCAGACACATCTCCTTTGCTGGCCATTGCACATAGAATCACTCTAAGATCAAGAGCCCTGCTCTAATACCAATTGAAGAGTAAAATACTATGCGATGATCAACCAAGAGGGGAGGGGTAAATTGGTTATTGCCTAACTAAAAATCTTTTACACAAAATATACTAAATTCAATTAAACAAATCTAACCATGAGATTCACAGCGGAATATAACAAGTATATAGATGAAACCGACTATCCTAACATGCATAGAATGGAGATAGAAAAGATGGAATCAAACCACAAGTGCATGCAGGATTTAGAGTGGTTCGGCAAACACACCTCTGTGTGCACCTACGTCTACTACCCCACACCCCCGTGAGGATTTTCGCTAACTTGTTTCCTAGTTAAAAGTTACTAGATCTCACACACACACTATTGTTTCTGGGGCCCACCTCATTTCCCGGGGATGAGATAACCTATCACGCCCCGACGCGGAATATCGGAACGCGAGGCAGTTGCAAGAAAAGGGTATAGAGCGAGTACTAGACATCAAATCATTATGCAATGAATAATACTAAAGTGAATTCATTTCATTAATATCTTTCCAATGTCTAGTTACAACCACTAATATCAGAGCCAATCTATAGGGCCCGATTACATTGGAATAAAGCAAAGGACTAAACTTCAAACCTAACTACTACAACGCTAAACATAGAAATAGACACTAGGGTACTCATGACATCACTCCAGGTCGTTCCCATCCTCTTGAGTGTATGGTTCATCCTCGGTCTCACTTGAGAACACAATGACAAATAACTTAGGGTGAGCGAACATCGCCCAGTAGGACTTAAATCTCAGGCTCAAGCAGGCTTTAAGTAATTAATGCATTAAAGGCAGAGTAACTAATGACAGAATGGAAGAGAGTGTCAAGTAAAAATATAGCAGGACAGTACGTGAACGAAATAGCAAGACTTTCCAAATATTGACTTACCAAGAATAGCACAAGTGTCGGGAATAGCACAATAATAGCAAGATAGCACATGTCAAGTATAGCAAGATGGCCATAGTACAGATAGCATAACGAGTATAGCATAGCACTTTGTTGTCAATGGACAACGAGAGAACATAGCACTTTTGATTGTAATTCAGATAGTCAAGATAGATAGCACTTGAGTGTAATGCCAAACACTCTGATCATTGAACTCCCATGGGCACTAGCACTTTCGGGCGCACATCCCAGGACCAGATCGGGCCCTTTATATATTGCAAGGCATTAGTTATATTGTTTATCTTTAGACAATCAGTCAATGGCCAATATAGAGTACCAAGAAGTAGATGAGAGCACTAGATGAAGAGACGAGATAGTAGAGTGAACGTGAATAGATGAGCGAGTAGAGTATAGATGAGAGTTAGTGGACCTTGCACATGAAACGTTGAGTAATGAGCGATAGTAACCGTTGCACAACATGCGCATATGATGTTGGCAGTCAGGCAGAACTCACGACCTTACCACTAGCCATGTTAAGCACAGGTCCAGAGGTCCGACGTGATTCAAGATGAGAGTGAATTTCTAATAGCCATTTGGACCATATTGATCCCTAATAGGTGTAACAGGTGTTAGGGTACAACCGGCTCGTCGACCATGTGGGAATCCACGGACAGAGGAGACTTACGGAGGCCTTGAACAAAGACTCACTAGTCTGACAGAAGGAATATCTAATGGAGAGTTCGTCCAAGTCAAGCAGGTGTGTATATAGAAACAAGTGCTCGATGTTCTAAAGGAATTCTAGAACAGTGGAGCGTCGAGATTGGTATTCCCAAACATCGCGAGAAACGATAGACAAGTATATTAAAATATGGTAATTTAATTACATAAATTACCAGATGTATTATGAAATAATTCATGCCAATTTATTCCATAATTGGATGGTTCAAAGTGTGTGTAAGTGTCATGAAATTGTAGATAGAAAAGAAAAGGTGCATGTATTTTATTCATAGATAAATGTTCAATTTATAACATGTGTTATTTTCTGTGTGTATGACTGTTAAACAAGAGTACAACACTGTAGATAATCAAGCATTGCTGAGGCAGGGGGTTTCTTGCAAAAAGAACCCAGATCGCGACGTACCCTGGTGAGGGTCGCGACGGGATCAACTGAGATCGCGACGGGTGCTTGTACGGGTCGCGACAGGCTTAGTCTGGTCGGGCAGCAGATCGCGACGACAGGCCTGTCGTGATCAGATCGCGACAGAGGCACTGTCGCGACAACCCTTGTGAACGCGGCCTATCGGGTCGTCGCGTTCACAGGGTCTGCGCCTGAGTCCGATAGGGAAAGGACATTACATTGGATTGCGGGCCAGAACTTACCCTACTCAACACAAGGTGGTTCAGAAAATCACAACTAATTGTATAGTCAATGAAAAATCATGAAACCTATTGCAAAACGACCTAGACATGCATGGGTACTTCCAATAAATAGGAATTGGAAAAAAATGAGGGTTTGGACATGATGTAAACACGGGTATTCATGATGAACATGAAACAGTACATAGTTGAGATCAACGATTAAATTTGCAAGATAGGATGAATCAAATTAGGGCTTTTATGGGCAAAAGATGCCTAACATGCATCAGTTCCTACAGTAAAAATCTCGTGGCATGGGGTTGAGTATACAAGGAGATCAAGAATTAAGAAGAGGGTTTGGGGTCATGTAAGTTGCAGAACATGAAAAATCAAGAACGAAAGATATGCTCGATGGAAAATTATGAAACCAAAGGGCTTTTGTTTCTGATAGACGAAACATCCTACAGAAAAAGTTTGATGGTTTATGCTTGTGAGAATGCCTACCTTCATCATTTTCCTCTTCTAGGGTTAAGACTTGAACAACTCGGGGAAGAACTTGAGAGATCCTTCCACTCCACGAATTCTCCTACTCTTGGCCTCTCCTCCTGGTCCAGGAACCTCTTGGCACGAGCTAGGGCCGGCCATGAGGGTTTAAGAGAAGTATTTAAGCTTCTCCCTATTCCTTTCCTAGTTTAAGCCTAACTCCTATTAAATTCCGAATTTCCTATTTTTCTCTCCCCTTTTTAAGCAAGAGATCTCCTATTTGGTTAGGAGAGAGGGAATTCCATGGCCAATCAATTAGGGTAGGTTTAGGAATCCAATCCTCATTCAAACTAGCTATTTAATGCATTAAATATCTCTTTTCTATTTTAGTAATATTTTAGTTACGAATTTTGGGTATTTCTCTATTATTCCCCTTCTTAAAATTTCTATTTTAGCCCACTCATTTCTAATGGGTCAATATAGGAAAGCCCATTACTCCTTTTCTTCTAATGGGTTTTATTTAATTCTCTCTTATTTGATTTCCTAGTTGATTTAATACATCTTCTTTTATTTGATTTCTAATTAAATATATAAATATTTAAATTTTTTTCCATAAATTTAGGGTTGCTACATAACCCGATATGTATGTGCAGCACACACTACACACCAATCACATAGTATGTTCTTGGTTTAAAGAAGAACAAATGAAAATTGTGGACAGGAGGGACAACAATCTAAACAAAGTAAAGTATAGAGTTCTCCTGTCTCAGAAGTTCGACCTAATGTAGTCGTCTTACTCGACTATGTCACAATGAAGAACTGGCCGATGTAGAACGCTTCAGAACAGAGTCATGCAAGAAGCAACACCAGTCCACGCATCTCTGATGAATAACACTTTCTTGAATGTCTAGAAGGCTTCTGAACGATGAAGACTCGTTCTTTAGGCTTCTAAAGGTGAAGAGCTTCTATTGGCTCTTTTTGGGAAGCACACTTCTCTCGTGAACACTAGGACACGAGTTGCTCTCTTGGAGGCGGCTATCATTCTCTATCTCATCATGCTACACAACCGTATTTATAGTGAAAGACCCCTAGAAGATTTCTAAGAGCTGTGCTTGTGCTAATCAACGTAAGAGTCCCACTTTCGAAAAGAGTCTGCATAGATTAGGAAACACACCGTCGTAATCGGTTGACCATTTTACAAAGTCGGTCGTCCGATTTTGGACTTAGCCTTGGAGTCAACTTGCTTCTTCTTCTTGTATCAACATGCTACATAAAGTCGGTCATCCAATTTTATGTTGCATAAATACCAATTGATGCTTTGTGATCTTTTCATCATAATTGAGAATTAGTGTTTTTGTGATCATCAAAATCTACAGAGTACAACAACCGAGAGTGCATGATCCTTTATTGACACTCAATTGCCTTCGTAAGGTTGGCTACCATTTCCAATAAATTAGTTGTAATAGATCTGTAACTTCCAACCTATAAGTCTTGCATCAAAGATAGAGTACTCAGATAAGACATCTTTGATGTCTCAACTCCAAGGACGAGTTATACAACTGAGACTACATAATGGATGACTTACATCAGATATCATAAACCATACAACATTCTGAGTGCGGACCATTCAATGAATTGATTCTCCAATGAGCACCTACACTATATCCCTAGTGTCTCCACACAAGCAGCTATTAGACCTGCCACCTCCATCATATGGACAAATATATAGCACACCGGTCTATCTGATTATCTCGATGCCCTTCTCGAGTAACCTATGACCAAGAATATGTTGGATCGAAATGGCAAATACACAGTCCTAGAGGGGGGGGGGGTGAATAGGACTTTTCTAGCTTTTAGAAAATTCTTCTGAAAATCACAACACTAAATAAATATGTTATTGCTTGGTGTGATGTGTGTGATTCAAGTGAAAGAGCTTGGCGGAAACAATCACACAGAAGATTGCACAAGAGATTTATCCTGGTTCGGCCCTTCCTACATGGAAGTCCTACATCCAGTCCTCAAGCCAACCACTTGAGTTTTTCACTAAACTGCCAAAAGGATTTGGCCTTCTCTCACCCTTGAGAGGTAATTACAACACCCACTTGCTCCACAGCAAGTCTTCCCTAAACAGGGGTAAAACACAATTGTCTTATACCAAAGGCCTTCCCTTCACAAGAGGGGTAAAGCAGAAAAACTTCTGCAGAAATAACAGACAAAAAAACCTTGTGTGTTTGCCTCAAAGATGAGCACAAAACACACACTTTCAAGCAGGATTGAATGAAGAGAAGTGAAGTCTGAATCCTAGCTGAAGCTACTTGGGTGGACTTCAAACGAAGGAGCAATTACAATTGCCACCCAACAGACAGATCTTCAAAACAGAAATTCCTGAAGATGAGCTCTCACACAGAGGCTAAACAGGAAGACTTAGAGAGCTTGCAAGATGAGCTTTTCAGAGAGATAGCTTGAAGGAATTTCTCTTTTTGTGCACACTTCGAAAATTGTTGTGTATCATGAGCTCTTCTCCCTCTTTATAATCTTCAAAAGAACTAGCCGTTGAGGAAGATAGCCGTTGGAGTAAGATGGTTGTTGCATACTATCCGTTTGAGGAGAGTTTTGGGGATCCTTTGGATCTTCGGACTTATATCCATAGAGTCTTGAATCTTTGCCTCTTTCCAAAGTCCTTTTGGAAGCAGGAGCCGTTGTCACAGCTAGAAGATAAGCTCTTTGAGACTTGAGCTGAGCAACCCATGCTAAAACATGCGTTCTAATAAATGCCTGTTTGAAAGGACAGACAAAGACAAAAGCAAATCCATACCTTTGTGGTAGGTGAGTCAGTACAACACATAGTATGGAACCTAGTATTCTTAGTCCTTTCGGAAAATAAGGAAGACAGACAAAAGTTGAGGTATGGGTCTGTCAGTGGTAGGTGAGATGGTCAGATACCATGCTTCTGTTTTTTACATAAATGCTTTGAGTCTTTTTAGAAAGAATAGATTGAGGCAACGGACATCAAAACCAGAAGTATATTTCAGAGAAATAATTTTTTACAGGAATGTAAATATGTGAATGAACTGAATTTGTTGTCAGAAAATATATTAAAATATAGTCTTGTACGATCTTAGGAGTATATGATAAGCAACAAGAAATATGTCATAGATTTTATATTTTTCGAACAGGAATGACAATTTAGAACTGACAAAGGTACTATAGCTGATAGTGTAGTCGAATTCAGTAGAACAGGTAATTCGACTCAGAAAGTGAACATGATTCGATTTAGAAAGAATAGTGTAATTCGACTCAAGAAGGAAATCGTTAGTCGAATGAGGTGTAAAGTTATGAGTCGAATACAGTGTAAGACGTTCGAGTGTATGAGTCGAAGTCATGAGTCGAATACAGTGTAAAGACGTTCGACTGTATGAGTCGAAGTCATGAGTCGAATACAGTACAAAGACGTCGACTGTATGAGTCGAAGTCATGAGTCGAATACAGTACAAAGACGTTCGACTGTATGAGTCGAAGTCATGAGTCGAATACAGTGAAAGTTGTGTACTTAGAAAAACTTTGGTCTTTCAGGATATTGAAGCTGTCTAGAAATTTTTGTAGTATATCTATATTTTTTGAAATAAATATATATAACTGAGAATTTATCATGGTAGACGCAAAATATTCATTTAAAGATTTGTCTTATCAAAAATACTTAATTCCTGAAGTCTTGGAGGAAGTTGCTTCAACAATTCTCCCCCTTTTTGTTAATGACAAAAAATCTTTAAATGGTAGCTAGCTGATAGCCTGAATATATATAAAAATGATAAATTTTTGATACAAGAAACTGAGTAGCTGCCTTGTCTTTCTTTTTTCCCCCTTTGTGACATTAACATAAAGGATATGAATGTAGGTAATGCAAGAGACAGGAGAAGATAGTAAATGCGTGGACCAAAAAGATAAGTGTTGGAGTTACAACTTTCAGAAAAACAAAAAATAATAATACAATGTTTTCAGTTGATGCCAGAGCTAGGAAGATAGAGAGCTGGGGGAATTTTAGCCAAGAATGGCTCTATAAGATTCCAAAGCTTTAGCTCATTGGATGGGAAAATGTGGTCAAACTTTGAAGAATCCACATTGTATGTAGGGCTGGTGAAGGGTAATTCTTCAGAGATTTGATGTGGCGTCTTCTGTAAAAGGCGCGCTTGAGGTTAGCCTTGTCTGGATCCGTTATATATCGATTTGAAGGGGAGTGAACTTCTTAGAGACTGCCAGTGATAAGAACTCATGCAGAGTGATGTTCCAGTGGAGACCAGAGGAGAGGGCTGCATCCTTGGCCTGATAATAGTATGAGTATCTGTGTGCCCATTTAAGGCCTAGGTGCTTTCTTAGGTCAAGGAGGCTCTTGGAGTGATACTCATTCAGAGTGAGTTTCATTTTCTGGCACTTAAGATGATGATCTGGATAAGCTTTCTCCCATTGATCAGCAGTGAACCGTTCGGATTCAGCAAAGCTTAGTTGGAGGTCAAGAAGGTTCTTCTGAAATTTGTGTAAGTGAAGAAAGATGAACCTCTGAAAGCTGAGCTTAGACTTGTACTTGATCTTGAACCTTGTGGAGATCCGAAGGAATCTGTTGTAGAGGGTAGTAGCAAATGCACCTCTATAGAGAACTGCTCCTACAAGGGGTGGATGGAGATCAGGTAACAAAGCTGCTGTCATTGATGGAACCACTGGCCTTTGACCTCTGATGAGCATGTCATATTGTCCTCGAGAGACATCATGCAGACCAAGTTTGAACCTCTCAAAATTAAAGGCTTTCATGGCAGTGAATTTGGCCTGAGATTCTCTGAGAAGAGTGGCAAAGAGATCATGAAACCGGAGAGAGATGTGAGTATAGATTTTGAGATGGTGGTTTCGTGATTGGGCTTCTTGAAATCTCATGGCTTCTTCAGGGTAGAGATCAACAAACTCTTGAGGAGTCAGACAGTGGCTCTTCTGAGAAACCACTTGAAGTTCAGAGATTGAGACCTGGGAGGTGTTGATCAAAGATGGAAGCCAGTGTTCAAAAGTAAATCCTGGCATGTTGTGGATTTCAAGAAAGGCTCTAATTTGAAGATATTCTCTGAATAGAGCCATGAACTGAGAAGAATGGTAGACAAAGGCATACCAAAAAGGAGGAAGGAGTAAGGCTGCTTTGTCTCCCAAATTAGGACCACGGGAAGCTGGTAATTGGAGACTGGGAACCATTTCAATGATTTGTAAATGGGTTTGCTGAGAGCCAGGTTTGGGAATAGTGGGCAGAGATGAATAAAACTGAGGAGGTTGGGTAGACAGGGTTATTGCTACGTCCTTGAGTGGCTTCGGTTGGTATTGCAAAGGGTAGATAGAAAATTTGATATCTTTGAAGAGTGGATCTACTGGGATGCTTGGCGAAGGCATATCGAGAGCAGAGGATGAGGGTGCTGTAGGAGTGATTTCTGGAGGGTTAACAACAGGAGGGGCCAGAGGTAGGTCTGGAAGAAGGAGAGGGACGGATAGGATGGCCATCTTTCACTAGCCTTCTCTTAACCTTTCTCTTAAAAGTGAGAGTTTCAGAATCCTGAAGAGGTCTTTTTCCTAGGGGTCCCTTTTTCTCAACTGCTGCCATACCAGGCTGCTGATCAGCCACTACTCCTGTTGCTGCCCCTGATGCTGCTCTTGAGTAGGTTGATAAACAACTAATTCTAGAGGAGGCTTGGGAGCTTGCTCATCCTTCTGCTGGGTTTCATCGGAAAAGGGCTGCTGGTCAGCCTGGATCTCTTGATCCTTTTCTACTACTTGCTCAAGCACTTGATCTTTAGAATCTTTTTCTTGAGTTGACTCTTGGTGCTGTGGCTCTTGAGCAGTAGCTGCTGCTTCTTCTTGCTGCTGTGAGGGTGAAGGCCCTGTTGGCTTGGAGTGCCCTGCTGGCACACTAGCTGAAGCATAAGCTCTTTTATCTGCTTCACCTCATCAGCTAAACTGTCAAACTTGACATCGATCAGTTCAACTTGCATATGAAGAAGAGATAGATTTTCTTGTTGGGATTTAACAAGCTCCAGAATTGAGCCAAGATGCTACTACTCTCCCCCTGAGACCTTGGCCGGGTCTCAAATTGAGAAGGGGAGTATGAAGGGTCTCTCTCTTCAAACATTTGTTCCATAGGTGGGACAGGAACATCCTCAGATAGAATTCCTTTACCTCTGAGATCTTTCAAAACTTCACGTACAGTTTCAGAGGGAGCATCTTGCTCATTAAAAGAGGAGGAGGCAGGAATCTGAACTTCTTCATTTTGAACTGGAGGAGGGATAGCTGAAGAAGGAGGCTGAACAAACATATCTGACCTTTCTGGATCTGCTGGGGCTTCAATTTGAATATTTGCGATAGGAATGTCTTGGGTGAGCATGGAGACTAATTTTTCATCTGGATACACTTCATGCTCACACTCCGGAACAGAGTCTTTAAACCACAAGTTTTGCTTCTTTCCAACTAAGGAGTAATGACTCCTTCTAAGAGTGATGAGTCCAATTTTCTCTCTGGTGCTCACAGGCACTTCTTCAGACAAATCCACAGAAAATTTCTTAAAGATTAAGGTAAGCAAAGACCCATACGGTAGAGACTCTTGTAGGTCCTTTGCTGCTATCATTTTCTCTAAGATGACTGCTGGAAGATTGACTTTGTGCCTCTGAATAGCCCAAAAGAGTAGATTCCCATCTCTGGTTGTGATGGAGGAATGGGTACCTGCTCTAGGGGTTATAATATTGGTGATGATACTGTGAATCAACCTCTTCTCTGCAGATAGCTCATTTACTTGCAGACCTCTCTTGCACAGAGTCCCCAGATTCCCAATAATCCCTAGCTTCTGTTTCTCTAAGGGAATGAACTCACTGAGACAGTGTCCGATATTAGGACAATCCAATAGCTCCACAAGATATTCCTCAGAGATGGTGACTCTGGTTCCTTTAACATACCCTACAATGGTGTTTCCAGTTGAAATTTTCAGGGAGGCATAGAAAGACCTTACTGCACTGGCCACAAAAGGTTCTGAAATCTGACATAGCTTGGTCCACCCCATTTCTGCGAGGGTTTCCTCTACCCATGCTAGACTGCCATTCAGATGAGAAACTCAACGGACTTCCCGGAACAAATGGGAATCTTGGCTAGACGTTGGAGTTGGTCAGAGGTGAGTTGGACGGTGTCTTGAGCCCTAGAAGATGCCATCTAGACAAACGGACGAGAGGGAAACTTAGGAGACCTTCAGAGGAGAAGGAGATATACTCGAAAAGAGTTAAAGATCCTACCTTTTTCTCGAAAGGATGAGGTCTATCAGAGGGCTTCTGAAGTTTCGTCGTCGGAGAGCAAGAAGGCGCGAAGAAGAAGACAGAGCAGTCGAGGAGAGATTTCAAATGGGTGTTTCCTTAAGGAAACGAGGGATATTTATAAAAGAGTCGATGACGACCGTCTCTTCATGAAAGGTCGTGATTTGAGTTACGAAGAGACAAGCCTTGATAAGAGTTAATTAAGGAGGTTTAAATGATAAGACGTTTCAGGAACTTAAGTAATTCGATTTAAGGATTCGACTGCATCAGTCGATGACAATTTTTAACATGAATCGAATACCTTGATTCTTCATGAATCGAATGTATCAGTCGATCTTTTACTTAAAAAAAATCAGGATATATTTTCACAGAGAACAGAATATTCTTCAAGCATGATAATTTAGGAAAACTTTAATCAGGATTGCACATACCAATTTCTCTTCTAATAGATGTAAATCTATCTTCTGGTAGGGGTTTTGTAAAAATATCTGCTAATTGATTTTCTGTAGAAACAAATTCAAGAGAGATGTTTCCATTACTTACATGATCCCTGATGAAGTGATGTCTAACCTCAATGTGCTTTGTCCTTGAGTGCTGAATTGGATTTTTGGTTAAATTGATTGCACTTGTATTATCACACAGCATTGGAATTTCTTGAAGTTGATGACCATAGTCTTCCAGTTGGTGCTTAATCCATAGTAGTTGAGTACAGCAACTTCCAGCTGCAATGTATTCAGCTTCTGTAGTGGATAAGGCTACTGAGTTCTGTTTTCTGGAGGACCAAGATATCAAACATCCTGCAAGGAGTTGACAAGTACCACTGGTGCTTTTTCTATCTAATTTGCATCCAGCGTAGTCAGCATCACTATATCCAATTAACTTAAATTCTGAACATCTGGAAACCATAAACCTAATTTACTTGTATTAATAAGATATCTAAAAATTCTTTTAACAGCAAGAACATGTGATTCTTTTGGATCAGCTTGAAATCTTGCACATAAACAAACACTGAACATTATGTCTGGCCTACTTGCAGTGAGATAGAGTAGTGATCCTATCATTCCTCTATAGATTTTTTGATCTGCCTTTTTACCAAGGGGATCACTATCTAGCTTAATGCCTGAGCTCATAGGTGTACCTAAAGGCTTACATTTGTCAAATCCATACTTGATTAGTAGATCTGAGATGTATTTGGTTTGACATATGTGAGTCCCTTCTTTGGTTTGCTTGATTTGTAATCCAAGGAAATAATTTAGTTCACCCATCATGCTCATTTCAAATTCACTTTGCATCAGTTCTTCAAAGAATTTGCAGAGTGATTCATTAGTAGAGCCAAAGATAATGTCATCAACATAAATTTGTACAATTAGAATTTCATCTGAAAATTTTTTGATAAACAGAGTACTATCTACTTTTCCTCTTACAAAATCATGTGATATAAGATAAGCACTTAGTCTTTCATACCAAGCCCTTGGAGCTTGTTTCAAGCCATATAGTGCTTTCTTTAATCGAAAAACATGATCAGGATTTTTAGTATCTTCAAATCCGGGAGATTGCTCAACATACACTTCTTCTTTTATAAAACCATTCAGAAAAGCACTTTTAACATCCATCTGAAATAAGTTAAGAGAGCAAGCATATGCTAATAGAATCCTGATTGCCTCTAATCTAGCAACTGGAGCATAGGTTTCATCAAAGTCTATGCCTTCCTCTTGGGAGTATCCTTGAGCCACAAGTCTGGCCTTGTTCCTAGTGATTACTCCTGATTCATCCATTTTGTTTCTAAAAACCCATCTGGTTCCAATAACAGGATGGTCAGAAGGTCTAGGCACAAGTGTCCAAACTTTACTGCGTTGGAACTGATTTAGTTCCTCTTGCATAGCAAGGATCCAAGATTCATCATTCAGTGCATCATTGATTGTCTTAGGCTCAATTTGTGAAACTAAAGCAGAGAAATCACTTGGAATTTGCATACCTCTTGTTCTTAACCTAGATTGAGGATCACCAATTATGTTTTCTTTAGGATGATCCCGGTGGTACCTCAATTCTTTAGGTAGTCCTTCTTGTGATTCTTCTTGTTGTTGAAGATCTTCTAGTGGAGGATCTTCTGATTCTTCATCTTTGTTTTGTTCTTCTTCAAGAGAAGTCTTTTCAAGATCCCTGCAAAGATTATCAACACCATCTTCCTCTTCTTCTATCCTTTTGATAGAGGGGTTAGTTTCATCAAACAAAACATGCACAGTTTGTTCTATCGTTAATGTCTTTCTATTGAACACTCTATATCCTCTAGGTTTGGAGACATATCCTAGCAGAAAACCTTCATCACTTTTAGCATCTAATTTTCCTAAGTTATCTTTACCATTGTTTAAAATAAAACACTTACAGCCAAAAGGTCGAAGATGACTGATGTTGGGCTTCTTATCCTTGTATAATTCATAAGGAGTCTTCTTCAGGATGGGTCTGATCATACATCTGTTGATAATGTAGCAAGCTGTATTTACTGCTTCTGCCCAGAAGTATCTTGGTAAATTATACTCATTTATCATAGTTCTGGCCATATCCAGTAATGTTCTGTTCTTTCTTTCTGCTACACCATTTTGTTGAGGTGTTCTGGGAGCTGAGAAATTGTGTTCAATACCATTTTCTTCACAAAATTCCAGAAATTCTTCATTTTTGAATTCTCCTCCATGATCAGATCTAATACTGGTAATCTGAAATTTTTGATTCTTCTGAACAATTTTGCTGAATTTCAGAAAGGCTTGAAAAGCTTCAGATTTGGCTTGTAGAAAAGACACCCAAGTATATCTTGAGTAATCATCAACTAATACATAGCCATAGACTTTTCCTCCAAGGCTGACTGTCCTCATAGGTCCAAATAGGTCCATGTGAATCAATTCCAGAGGTTTGGAAGTTGTAACAATTGTCTTGGACTGAAATGAGGTCTTGGTCTGCTTTCTTTTGCACATGCTGAGCATATTCCAGATTTTTTAATTTTCATCTTGGGAAGACCCTCAACCAAATCATGCTTTAATAATTTCTTGATTACTGAAGTGCTTGCATGACCAAGTCTTCTGTGCCACAAATCAGCTTCTTCGCTTTTGGTAGTAGCCAAACAAAGATTTACTTCTTTTAATTCTGCTAGTTGCAAAGTGTAGGTTCTTTACTCTTTGAGCTTCAAACACCTTTTTGCTGTCCTTCAGAATTACACACTTATCATTCTGAAAACTTACTAAATGACCCTTATCACATAATTGACTGATACTGATTAGATTGTGCTTGAGACCTTCTACATACATGACATCTTCAATTAAGTCTTTTCCTTTAGTACCAATAGTTCCACACCCTAGCACCTTTCCTTTTCCATTGTCACCATAGGTAACTTGACCAGATTCTTTTCTAAAACTTGTAAATAGCTTCTTGTCACCTGTCATATGCCTTGAGCATCCACTATCCAAATACCATTTGGATGCCCTCAGCTGACCCTGCAAATAAAGCTAAGTTTTAACTTTTGGTACCCAAATTTTCTTGGGTCCTTGATGGTTAGTTTTAGGAATCCATCTTAAGTTTCTAGTAGTGCACGTGCTAACTGTGTGACCTAGTTGGTTGCAGTGTGTACAACATAAATCGAAAGAATTCTTCTTGTGTATATTTCTGTTGTATTCTGTTTTTGTGCATAAGCATGTTGATTTACCTTTTTGGTACTTTTTATATCATCCTCTTTTACAAATTTAGGAGTTGGATATATTTTAGGATAAATATATGTTCTTCATTTTGTGGGGGTATATAACCTACTCCATGTTTCCTTTTTCCTTTTCTTGCACCTTTCAGATTTATAAATAATGAAGTTTTGCAGGTAGTTATTTTATCTAAAGTGGCTCTTAGATAACTATTTTCTTCTTGCAATTTTTCTTCATTCTTAGTTCTCTTAGATTTGATTCTAATTCTAATATCTTGTTATTCTTATTTTTCAAATCTTCACATAATAGTTCATTAGCTCTTTTGGTTTCAGTTGAATCTTTCTTTAACCTTTCAACTTCATTTTTAAGAAAGGTATTGCTCTTTTCTTGATTTAACAAATTTAGCTTAATTATTTTTTTTTGTTTTACAACGGACTTATATTTTTCATAAAGTTCATTGAAGGCATCCTCTAGACTATCTGAATCAGATTCTGAGCAGGAAGTAAAAGATGTTTCAGAATTTACCTGTTCTAGTCCTGCCATGAGGGCTAGATTTGCCTTTCTTCTTCTTCAGATTCTGAGCTGGAGGAGTCTGAGCTGGTAGCATCTTCGTTGTCCCATGTTGCTGCCATAGCTTTCTTTTTGAACTTTTTGAATCTCTTTTCCTTTCCCTTCTTCTTTTCAGATTTTTCTGCTTGGTCCTTCTTTTTGAGTTTGGGACACTCAGATTTGTAATGCCCCGGCTGGTTGCACTCATAACAGGTTGGCTCTTTCTTTTTATCTTTCTTGAAGAACTTTCTTGAGCCAAACTTCTTTTTCTTAGCTAATATTCTTTGTAATTTCCTCGAGAGCATAGCCTCATCATCACTGTCATCTGATTTTTCTTTGGAGTCTTCGGATGAAGAAGAATCTGCAATCTTTAGAGCATTTGAAATTTTCTTCTTTGAAGAGCTTTCAGAAAATCTTTCCATGTTTATTTCATGTGCCATGAGGGAGCCTATTAACTTATCAATGGATAATTCAGTGAGATCATGGGCTTCCTCTATGGCTGTAACTTTAGGGGTCCATACATTGGTTAGAGATCGTAGTATTTTTCTAACAGTTTCTTCATTGGTTAGGATTTTTCCTAAGGCACTTAACCCTACAATTATGTTTGAGAATCTGTTGTACATTTGTGTTATATTTTCACTTGGAAGCATTTTGAACTGTTCATATTGAGATACTAGTATATCTATTCTGGTTTGTTTAACCCTATCGGTTCCTTCATAGGTTACCTGTAATTATCCCACATTTCTTTTGTTGTCTTACAAGCTGAAAGTCTATTGAATTCTCTTTTAGATAAGGCACAGCAAAGATATTTTTGGCTTTATAATTTAGGGACATATTTCTCTTATCACCAATAGATAAACCAGCAGAAGTGGAAGTTGCTCCAACTATTTCATAATCACCTTGTTCAATTACCTGCCAAAGGTCGTAGTCTATTCCTCTGATGAAGCATTCCATCCTCATCTTCCAGTATTGATAATCTTCACCATCGAAGAATGGTGGTCTTGAAACTGATTGGCCTTCATAGTTGTGAGCTTCAGATGCCATTTCTTCTCAAATCTTTAGATTCTTCTGAGAAGACCTCGCTCTGATACCACTTGTTGGATCGAAATGGCAAATACACAGTCCTAGAGGGGGGGGGGGTGAATAGGACTTTTCTAGCTTTTAGAAAATTCTTCTGAAAATCACAACACTAAATAAATTGTTAGTGCTTGGTGTGATGTGTGTGATACAAGTGAAAGAGCTTGGCGGAAACAATCACACAGAAGATTGCACAAGAGATTTATCCTGGTTCGGCCCTTCCTACATGGAAGTCCTACATCCAGTCCTCAAGCCAACCACTTGAGTTTTTCACTAAACTGCCAAAAGGATTTGGCCTTCTCTCACCCTTGAGAGGTAATTACAACACCCACTTGCTCCACAGCAAGTCTTCCCTAAACAGGGGTAAAACACAATTGCCTTATACCAAAGGCCTTCCCTTCACAAGAGGGGTAAAGCAGAAAAACTTCTGCAGAAATAACAGAAAAAGAAACCTTGTGTGTTTGCCTCAAAGATGAGCACAAAACACACACTTTCCAGCAGGATTGAATGAAGAGAAGTGAAGTCTGAATCCTAGCTGAAGCTACTTGGGTGGACTTCAAACGAAGGAGCAATTACAATTGCCACCCAACAGACAGATCTTCAGAACAGAAATTCCTGAAGATGAGCTCTCACACAGAGGCTGAACAGGAAGACTTAGAGAGCTTGCAAGATGAGCTTTTCAGAGAGATAGCTTGAAGGAATTTCTCTTTTTGTGCACACTTCGAAAAATTGTTGTGTATCATGAGCTCTTCTCCATCTCTTTATAATCTTCAAAAGAACTAGCCGTTGAGGAAGATAGCCGTTGGAGTAAGATGGTTGTTGCATACTATCTGTTTGAGGAGAGTTTTAGGGATCCTTTGGATCTTGGGACTTATATCCATAGAGTCTTGAATCTTTGCCTCTTTCCAAAGTCCTTTTTGAAGCAGGAGCCGTTGTCACAGCTAGAAGATAAGCTCTTTGAGACTTGAGCTGAGCAACCCATGCTAAAACATGCGTTCTAATAAATGCCTGTTTGAAAGGACAAGACAAAGACAAAAGCAAATCCATACCTTTGTGGTAGGTGAGTCAGTGAAGTACAACACATAGTATGGAACCTAGTATTCTTAGTCCTTTCGAAAAATAAGGAAGACAAACAAAAGTTGAGGTATGGGTCTGTCAGTGGTTGGTGAGATGGTCAGATACCATGCTTCTATTTTTTACATAAATGCTTTGAGTCTTTTTAGAAAGAATAGATTGAGGCAACGGACATCAAAACCAGAAGTATATTTCAGAGAAATATTTTTTTACAGGAATGTAAATATATGAATGAACTGAATTTGTTGTCAGAAAATATATTAAAATAATAGTCTTGTACGATCTTAGGAGTATATTATAAGCAACAAGAAATATGTCATAGATTTTATACTTTCGAACAGGAATGACAATTTAGAACTGACAAAGGTACTATAGCTGATAGTGTAGTCGAATTCAGTAGAACAGGTAATTCGACTCAGAAAGTGAACATGATTCGATTTAGAAAGAATAGTGTAATTCGACTCAAGAAGGAAATCGTTAGTCGAATGAGGTGTAAAGTTATGAGTCGAATACAGTGTAAAGATGTTCGATTGTATGAGTCGAATACATGTAAAGACGTTCGACTGTATGAGTCGAAGTCATGAGTCGAATACAGTACAAAGACTTCGATTGTATGAGTCGAAGTCATGAGTCGAATACAGTACAAAGACGTTCGACTGTATGAGTCGAAGTCATGAGTCGAATACAGTGTAAAGTTGTGTACTTAGAAAAACTTTGGTCTTTCAGGATATTGAAGATGTCTAGAAATTTTTGTAGTATATCTATATTTTTTGAAATAAATATATATAACTGAGAATTTATCATGGTAGACGCAAAATATTCATTTAAAGATTTATCTTATCAAAAATACTTAATTTCCTGAAGTCTTGGAGGAAGTTGCTTCAACAGAATATTTGATATGTGTTTAAAGAGAATTCACCTCATTATCATGATCTCATTATCATTCAATTCCCATTGCACAAATCTATGGACATCACAATATAAGACATCATACACATACATGTAATATATAATGACAAAATGCCAATAGTATTATTACAAAAAAAGATTAGTATATGATTACAGGTGTCATCACTCACGTGAATTAGTTCTAGAACACTCATAACTAGAAAGTGTTGACCAAGTTGCAAGCCCAGAAGAGGGGTGAATGGATTGCCAAAAATTCATCTTAGAAATATTTTGTGACAAAATAACTTTAGAAACACTAAACAAAATAGTTAGAGTTAATGAGCAGCGGATAAGGAGATAAAAGCAATCATATGAACAACAAAAATTTGATCTTGGTTTAGATCTCCTATCACAGGGAGTCCTACGTCCAGTCCTCAAGCAACAACTTGGGATTCCACTAACCAAGGATACAGTCCCTCTCAAGTACACTTACAGATCCAGCACTGGCTGGCCTTCTCTTCACTCCACGAAGAGGCAATACACCACCTGTTACAACAGGTCATCCTTTCTACAAAAGGGTACCCCCCACCCACTACACAGCAGGTCTTCTCTTCACTTACAAAGAGGAGTACTCAAAGAAGAGTAAAGAGGTGATGGCCCCTAGACCAAGCTAATAGCAACAATATAATGCTTGATCTGAGGTAGAATCTGAGAGACAAGAAGAATTACTCCAAGAAGAAGTTATCTCAAATCTAAAACAAGCTCTCACACTCTAGAAGAAATGGAAGAACAGTGCTTTATGGAGAGCTAAGAGCAAGAGGCTTGATATGAGTGAGATCGCGAGCTCTTATATGTTTTCAATCTTCAAAGAATGTTTTTTTTTTATTGTGTCAACACCCTTCTATTCATCTTCTCTTAAAGAAGTATCCATTGAAGTGTTTGTTGTCTCTCACCTTGAGACGTGTCTCCTGACAGTTATAGCAGGTCCAACGAAAGAAATCCGAAAACCTATAGATAATAAATGCTTGGATAGAGACATAGTGAGAGGGAGATCATATGGATATCTTCTTTACTCCGATCAACATGATATGTCCAACGTTGTAAACGTGTGTGACTACCGAAAACCTGCAGACAATAAATGCTATAAGATAGACAACTCAAATGTATCTAAATTGTTAGTCAATGTCACTGGCCATATTGCAGGAGGATATACTAAAAAGGAAATACCATCTGTCATCATTTTAAAGTTCTAACTGATATGTCATAAAAGTGGTAACCAATGAAAGATGATGTGCATAGACATTGTACCCATTATAGAACAATAAATGCTTGTGTGTAAAAGGATACACAACAGTTTGGGGGAAGATTCGAAATGCACAACATTTCAAAATAAATTTGAAAGGAATTGCGAGGCAAAAATATGATTAAGACTACTTTATCATGGTTAGTGAAACTTTAATTATAGCCATAATCAAATGATCATTGTAAAGGCCATTATCATGGTAATACAGTCGATGTCGAAACATAATCTATGTTCAAAGAGAGTTGATGTTCAAAGAGAGTCGATGTTCAAACATAATCGATGTTCAAAGATAGTTGATGTTTTAGATGAAGTCGATGTGAGTGTAATCGATGTTGAAACGTAATCGATGTTTAACTGAAATCGATGTTCAAATGTAATTGATGTTTAAGTGAAATCGATGTTGAACTGTAATCGATGTTTAAGTGAAATCGATGTTAAAATGTAATCGATGTTGAAACATAATCGATGTTTAAGTGAAATCGATGTTGAACCGTAATCGATGTTTAAGTGAAATTGATGTTAAAATGTAATCGATGTTGAAACATAATCGATGTTTAAGTGACATCGATGTGACCATAATCGATGTTGAACCATAGTCGATGTTAAGTGAAATCGATGTTGAACCGTAATCGATGTTGAAACATAATCATTGTTTAATTGAAATCGATGTGACCGTTATCGATGTTGAACTGTAGTCGATGTTTAAGTGAACTATAATCAATGTGATATTGAAATAGTAGTCGATGTGAACTTACAATAATAATCGATGTAGACTTAGGTAATTTATATACAATTTCCTTCTAATTTAAAGTGAGTGTATGCAACTTACATAATTTATTTCATTTGATAGATGTAGACTTAGGTAATTTATATACAATTTCCTTCTAATTTAAAGTGAGTGTATGCAACTTACATAATTTATTTCATTTGATACCTGTTGACAAACTTCAGTCAAATATGTTAGTCAAGTATTTTCCATGGTTTTGTTTTTCACCAAAATTTGTAAGTGCAGATAAATTTTTTATCAATCTTCCCCTTTTTGGTGATGACAAAATAATAAAAATATGGAAAAGAAATATTCTGAAATAAATTTGAGTAAGAGATAAATATGTATTTCAGTGTGTTCTTCCCCATTTTGTCATTAATCAAAAAGAAAACTAGGAGATAAAAGAGGCAAAGAGAAATGGAGGCCAATCGAAATGATATTAATCACTGAGAGATGTAGAAGGAAAGGGACAAGAGAGAAGCAAGGCGAGTGATGATAAGCCAAACTTTGACTTCCTGCTCTTAAAAAAAAAAATTAGCAATGCCCATCGATATTGTAGGAAGGCTTCATATCTACCCTGAATTTTTGAATGTGGAGCTGCCTCTGATCCTCAAGAAACAGATTGTACTATGGATTACTGAGAGTTATCATCTAGGCTGTGGGTGCCAAAACTAGCATGTTGTAGAAACTTATCAATGGAGATAGGAGAAGCAATGTTATGAACTAGTAGTTCCTTCCACAGAGCAATGTACACTTTGTACCTTTCAACCCATATGGAATAAGGATCTATCACCAAATTGATGGAGTTTAGATCCATGAACTGTTCAGAAGATAAGGTGGGCTGATCAGGTTTGAATTGAGTTGCATTGAGCTGATCTAGTTGGAGAGCGGCTTGGTGATATTTCTTGCGCCACTCAGTAGGAAAAAATCTTTTGAATTCAGCTAATAGAGGGGCGAAAATTGAAGATTTGATGAACCCCTTGTGATACTCTCTAAAAAGAAAGTGAGGAAAAGCTAGAGAAACTCCTTTTTGGACCTAAATCCGAGCTTTGACTCTAGCATATCTTTCAAAAATAATGGAACCAATATCAGAGTCCATGAAAAGGAAGTGCAACTAAGGGAATAACTTGAACTCGGGAAGCTTGAGAGTGGCAAAATCAACTTGAAAAGTCGACTGATCCTAGCGCTTGGACCAAAGTCCATCCAGAGCAGACCTAAACAGTTCTAATTGAGCTTGAGTGAGATTATGAATATGACAATAGTCATTGTACATCTGAAACTACCTTACCAACTTGACTTCTTTCTGAATATGAGGGCCCCAAAAGGAGGTGTGCTGATGCATAAACCATTCTGATAAAGAAAGAGTGTGATCGAACGAAGGGTATCTATGATCCCTTGCAATTTCAAATTTTCTATAAAGAGCTCTATAGGATCTGGCCCACTGTTCCTCAGTCTTGGACTCAACAGTGGAAAGAATCATCTTGATGTCAGGCTTGGGCACATCCGACTAAGGAAAGATAAGAGAAAGGTATTTTGAAAGATTTAGATAGGGGAGTTCAAAAGTTGCAGCAAAAGTGCAATTCCAAAGGTACTCAGTGTAGATGGACTTTCATCTATGGACAACTGTTAGGGAGTACCACAATGGAGGAAACAGAGCTGAAGAACTTTGGAGAGCAAGTTCTTGGGAGATTTTTCACTTTTTCGGAGCAGGACTAGGAGAGAGTTGAGAATCAATCTTGTGAACATGAGAGAAAACATATAAGACTGTTCGGATAATGCCTTCCTCAAATTCATCCTTAATATGACTGACAGAAATGTCAGTATAATGAGGGTGATGAAGGATGGTGGAGTAGGAGGATGTAGAGAGGAGAAAGAATGTGGGAGAGTTGAGTAGACGGTCCAGCTGAAGAGGTACCAAAAGTAAAGGCTGGAGGTGCCTCAGAAGGAGGAGGTGTAGGTGATGATGGTGGTTCATCAATGAAAGGAGTGGGAGAAGAAATGTGTTTGGGAAGAGGGTTCTTGGATGGCTCAGGAGCAGGAGAAGCAGTGGATGGAGCTGTAGGAGAGGAAGGGGTAGGAGTCTGCTCACTCATAACCTCGGGAGGAATCTCAGCATGAGCTGCTTCTATGCCAGGGCATGTCTGCAGGCGGTCAACAGATGCAGAAGGCCCTGGTGGCCCAGAGGCTTCTACTTGAACAGATGGCCTAGATGGTCCAAAGGCTCTCTCGGCCTGCTCTGAAGTCTCGGATGGCTCAACCACTACTTCCGTCTGAACAGATGGCCCTGATGGCCCATTAACTGCTTCTGCCTGTTTTGGAGGCCCTAAAGGCCTAGTAGCATCTTCTACTGCTTGTACAGAGGGCCCTGATGGCCTAGCATATGAGATTAGGTGAGTTCTCACAAGTTGAGTGAGGTCAGTCACCATAGCGCTCAAACTGCACATTTCAGCTTTCATCCCTTGAAGCTCAGATTTTACTTCACATAAAACTTGGTTTTGTGAATGCTGGTTGTGGACTACAGATGCAAGGTCTGACTATAGTGAACAAATTAATTCTCCCTGAGCATTCAACCTTGCTAAAATACGCTCTAGATGAACACATATTTTCATTTCTTGGGCTTGTTGTGACCCCTTCTAGTAAGCCTAGGGATATTGTCGTTTACAGCGTTCTCTTTGATAGCTTCATCAACAGCTGGTTCTCCATGCATAGCTTCAGTTTCTATATGTTGATGAGCATAGGCATCATCATTAGAGGTATCTTCTACTATACCTTCCATAAAAGGATCATAAAAAATAGTAGGAACAGGCTCCCCCTGAGCTGGTGCTTCTTCCATAGGAACTTCTTCTGAATGTCCCACGGGCATACTATCTGGGACACTTTCTTCATGCTCTCCTTCACAAGAACATTCTCTGATTGTTCGGCTGGCAAGTTGTGCGGAGGGACTGCTACATGCTCCCCCTCAGTAGGAGCAACCTCCTCAAGTACATTAGAAAAATGTCTCCTATACAACAGGAGTTTTATCTTAGGTTCAGTCACAGTACTCACAGTTGCTTGCCCAAAGTGCTCAATGTGCTCAGGAGCAATGTCCTCAATTCTAGATGCAGTTGGTTCATTATTCCCAACTTCAGGAACAACTTCTAGATTAGATGGGGCTTCTATACTATTAGTATCTCACAGAATGGCTCCTCTTTCAGCCATGGAGACCTTCGACCAAATACCAGTAGGTAGGGTGAATCCACTTTTGTTCAAATTTCTTGTTTAGATAGGTTGCCCCATTCTCTCCAGTAACTCCCCTTCCAGGTCTACTTCAAAATGTTGGAAAATTCTGGTGAGTAAGCATAAGGAAGAGTGACTGCCAGCTTGTTCTTCATATCCCATACAAGTTCAACTGCATACTACATTCTTTCAAACATGATTTGGGCCATATTCACTTTCTGATTTTACTGTCCAGAACATAATATCAGCATCCCCTTTTGTGCATTGAGAAAAGGAGGCACTGCGAGGTACTAGAATTTGACAAACAATAAAATGCAGTAGCCTATTGAAAGCTGTAAACTGATTTATATCTATTTTACCGTCCTTGAGCTTGTACTCTGTTCCGATAATCTCAAGTCCTTTAGCATGAATATCCACAGAGTTTACCAAATTGTGACTTTCCTTTGAACAGCCAAATAGTTCTTCTAACAGGTCAAAGGTGATTCGAATGTTCTTACCTTTAACAAAAGAAGTAAGTGTTCCTCCATCTTCAGACTGAAAGTAGGTGAAGAATGCCCTCGCCAAATGCAGGTAATTGGGTTCTGAAATTGTACACAACCCTGTCCATTTCATCCTCTCAAGCGCTTCAATTACGTTGACAATTCCATGCTTCTCTAAATCTGCCAAATCAACTACCTTGTTGCCGCAAACCTTGATCTTGACTGTCTGAAACCTCTGAAGCTATTTTGTCGCGAAGAACTCCACACTGTATCCACCGAAACTACTAGAACTCTCAGAAGCGGCCATGGAAATCGACAAGAGAAGATTCTAAATGATCGTAGGAGGAAGAGGAGTAAAACCCCTCAAGAAATTTAGTGGGAAGAATCAAAAGTTTCTTAAAGAGGGAAGAGGGCTCTGTGGAATCGATGGTTCACCGACCGCGGAGTCGAACGGGCATGAAGAGAGAGAGAGTGAATCGGTAGGGAATGAGTTGCCATCGATATATAATAAAGAAAGGTAAAGTGAAAAGGCGGAGCATTAATTGCACAAGACGACAATAAGTCTGTGTAACTGATAGTGCAAAAGCAAAAAGGATATAGGAGAGAATAGAATCAATTTATATAGAGGAAAGGGGGTAATATTTTATTCTGAAATAAGTTTATTTATTTCAGTCATATGCAGAGAAATCTTTTACAAATTGCACATGCCTAATTCTCGCCTCAAAGAAGTAAATCTCTCTTCAAGTAAGGCTTTTGTAAAGATGTCTACTAACTGATTTCGAGTATCTACAAAGGAAATACTAATATTATCATTTGTCACATGATCTCTAATAAAATTATACCTAACCTCAATATGCTTGGTTCTCGAGTGTTGTATAGGATTCTTGGTGAGATTTATAGCACTGGTGTTGTCACATAATAGTGGAATAGTTTTGATGTGCAGTCCATAATCTTCAAACTATTGTTTGATCTAAAGGAGTTGTGTACAACAGCTCTCAGCAGCTACATATTCAACTTCAGCAGTTGATAAAGCTACTGAGTTTTGTTTCTTTGAAGACCATGAATATAAACATCCTGCAAGAAATTGACAATAGCCACCGGTGCTATTTCCATCCACTTTGCATCCAGCATAGTCAACATCTGAGTATCCAATTAAATTTGTTTCACAGGTTTTAGGATACCATAGACCTAAGTTATGATTATGAGCTAAATATCTAAAAATTCTTTTTACTGAAATCAGATATGATTCCTTAGGATCAGATTGATACCTAGCACACATGCATACACTAAATAAAATATCTGGCCTACTTGCAGTTAAGTAAAGCAGTGAACCAATCATACCTTTGTAAAACTTTTGGTCCACCTTCTTACCTTCTAGATCACTATCCAACCTTGTTGATGTGCTCAGGGAGTAGATAGAAGCTTAACATTTTCAAATCCGAATTTCTTTAATAACTCTTTGGTGCATTTGATTTGACTGATTTGAGTTCCTTCTTTGCCTTGCTTGATTTGTAGTCCAAGGAAGTAGTTGAGCTCTCCCATCATGCTCATTTCAAATTCCCCCTGCATTAACTTTTCAAAATACTTGCACAGGGATTCATCAATAGATCCGAAGATAATGTCATCTACATAAATTTGTACAATTAATATATTTTTAGCTCAAGATTTAATGAATAGAGTGTTATCTACTTTGCCTCTAATGAAATCATGGTTCAATTGAAACGCACTAAGTCTTTCATACCAAGCTCTAGGTGCTTGTTTCAGACCATATAAAGCTTAATGTAATTTAAAAATGTGATTAAGATATTCTAAGTCATCAAAACCAGGAGATTATTCTACATAGACTTCCTCCTTTATAAAACCATTCAAAAAAACTGATTTTACATCCATTTGAAAAAGATTTAAAGCCATGCAGATGCATAAGCTAGTAAAATCTGAATAGCCTCAAGTCTAGCAACTAGTGCATAGATTCATCGAAATCTATACCTTCCTCTTGGGAATAGCCTTAAGTAACCAATCTAGCCTTATTTCTAGTAATAACATCAGCTTTATCCAATTTGTTTCTAAACACCCATTTGGTGCTAATCATAGGATGATCTGATGGTCTAGGAACAAGGGACTAGATCTTGTTTCTTTTGATCTGATTTAGTTCATCTTGCATGGCTAGAATTCAAGATTCATCAGTCAGTGCTTCATTGACTGTCTTCGACTCTATTTGAGAGACAAAAGCTAAATAATCACAAGGATAATATTTCCTCTGGTTCTTACCCCAACACTTGGATCTCCAATTATGTTTTATACTAGATGGTTCTTTTTATATCTCCATTCCCTAAGAAGATCTTCATGTTTAGATCTTTCTGTCACAGTTCTTCCAGCTGTGGATCTTCATTGTCTTCGATGGATACTTCCTTCATTTTTTCGGATAGGTTCTCTGTGCCTTCATCATCACTAACAATTTTCTTTCTCATGGAAGGGTTAGATTCATCAAAGTAACATGTACAGTTTGTTCAATTATAAACTTCTTTTATTGAAAACTCTATATCCTTTCGGTTTTGAAGTGTAACCCATAAAAATACCTCCATCGAATTTAGGATCCAACTTACCAATATTTGACTTACCATTGTTGTGAATGAAGCAAGTGCATCCAATGTTCTGAGATGGCTGATCTTGAGTTTCTTCTGCTTGTACAGTTCATATGATGTCTTCTTTAATATAGGCCTTATCATAGCTCTATTGATTATATAGCAAGCTGTATAATTGCTTTTGCCTAGAAATATCTTGGAAGGTTATATTCAGATAACATAGTTCTTGCCATATCCAATAAAGTTCTATTTTTCCTTTCAGCTACTCCATTATATTGTGTTGTGTTCTTGGTGCTGAGAAGTTGTGTTCAATCCCTAGATCATCACAGAATTCTGCAAACCTGTCATTCTGAAATTCTCCTCTATGATCTGATCAAAGACTTACAATGCTGAATTTCTTATAACTTACTGAACTTGACAAATGCTTCAAATGTGTTATCTTTGTGTTCAAGAAAAGAGATCCATGTCTATCTTGAGAAATCATCAACAATAACGAATCAAAAATTTTTCCCACCTAGACTTGCAGTCCTCATAGTTCCAAATAAATCCATATGAAGCAGTTCTAAAGGCTTGGAGGTGGTGACAATTGTCTTGGATTTGAAAGAAGATTTAGCATGTTTTCCCTTAGCGCATGGTTCACAGATCTTATTCAATCTTGAATTTATCTTAGGTAAGCCTTCCATTAGGTCATTCTTGATGAGTTTTCTAATTCCATCCAAGCTAGCATGTCCTAGTCTTCTGTGTCATAGTTCTGCATTTTGCTCTTTGCTTGCAGCCAAGCATATATCTTGACCTTTCAGATCTTCCAATCGTAATGCATAGAGATTTCTTTCCCTATAGGCTTCGAAGATGGTTATGCCTTCCTTGATGATTAAACACTTAGATTCTTGGAATTTTACTTCATGACCTTTGTTGCATAACTGACTTATGCTAATCAAATTGTGTTTGAGACCTTCAACGCAGAGGACTTCTTCTATCAGTGTCTTATCTTTGCTTCCAACTGATCCACAACTGATAATTGTACCTTTACCATTGTCTCCATATGTGACTATTCCTTCTACAGTTTTGATAAATGAAAATAATTTTTTATTTCCTGTCATATGCCTTGAGCACCCGCTGTTCAGGCACCACTTTGATGCTCTAAGACTTTCCTGCAATAAATCAATGAGATTTAGATACCCAAGTTCTTTTGGGTCCTGATTGGTTAGCTTCTACAGAATCACTTTTTGGAACCCACTTGAGGTGTTTAGTTGTACAAGTATTTTCGTATGACCCAGTTTATTACAATGACTGCAAAAAAAAATATTGTTTGTTGTTTTGTTTGTTTTACTATGTTCATTCATCTTTGTTTTATAACAAGGTTCATGTTCAGCTACAAACTTTGGCAATGGATAAATTTTAGGATATACAATTGTTTCTTCATTTTCTGGTGGAGTATAACCAATTCCATATTTTTTCTTATCTGATCTTCTAGCTCCTTTTAATATTAATGAAGATTTTCCATTGGTTAATTTCTCAATTGTGGCTATTAAGTACTCGATGTTTTTTGTTAATACTTCTATTTCCATTTTTTATTTACTTATAGTTTCCTGACTTTCTAGACTTATTATCTTTTCATTTTTTATTTTACATCTTCACACAACAACTCATTTCTCATTTTTAGTTCTAGAATTTGCTTCTCTAGTTGTTTCGTTTCCGATTTTAAATCTGAGTTAGTTATTTCAAGACATACAAATTTGTTCTTGATTAATTTTAATTGTTTACATACATCTTTATATTTACCATATAATTCATTGAATGCTTCTTCCAGACTATCAGAGTTAGAATCAGAATTATTACATGAAGTAAAAGAAGAGTCTGAGGTTACCTTATCGTCACTGTTTGCCATAAAGGCTAGGTTGGCCTTTTCTTCTTCTTCTTCACTAGAGCTTGACTCACTGCTTGAGTCACCTTCATTGTTCCATGCAGCAGCCATTGCCTTCTTCTTGTATTTCTTGAATCTCTTGGTATTGTCCTTCTTTTTATATTCTGCCTTCTTAAGCTTTGGAGAATCAGCCTTAAGATGTCTAGGCTTTTTGCATTCATAGCAGATGGGCTCAGGTCTTTTGAATTCTTTGCATTTCTTGAAGTTTCTCCTTCCTGACTGATACTTCTTTTTGGCCAGAATTCTTTGTAGCCATCTGGAGAGGAAAGCTTCTTCTTCTTCACTATTTTCTTCACTTTTCTCATCTTCCAATTCACTTTAAGATGTGTTTTCTACTGCTTTAAGGGCATTGTTATACTTTTTCTTGTTGGAGGATTCTCCCACTCTTTCCATATTTATCTCGTGAGCCATTAGAGACCTAATGAGTTTTTCGAGAGACATTGCCACGAGATTATTGGCTTCTTATATGGCTGTAAACTTAGGAGTCCATGTAGTTGGCAAGGATCTTAGTATTTTCCTCACCATATCTTTTTCCAGCCCAGCTAGGCCATTTGTGATATTTGTAAACCGACTGTACATCTGGGAGATAGATTCTCCTAATGCTTTGGAACCTTTCATATTGCGCTACCAATATATCAATTCTTGTTTCCTTTACCTTATTTGTTCCTTCGTGGGTGAGTTTTAGCTTATCCCACATTTCTTTAGCCAACTTGCATGCAGATATTCTGTTGAATTCCTTCTTTCTTAGTGAACAACACAATATGCTTTTGGCCTTGCTATTCTGAGATAGTTTCTTATTGTCATCATCTGTCCACTTTTCTTTGGTGTTGGTGACTGCCAGATCTCCATCCTCTATTATCGTTCATAGTTGAAAATCAAGACCTTGAAGAAAGAATATCATTCTTCTCTTCTAGTAGATGTAATCTTCTTCATCGATCAATGGAGGCATGTTGACATATTGTCCCTCTACATAACCTTGGGCTGCCATTTATCTTTGCTCTCCAGATCGTGAGATCTACTTACTTGAAGATACTTGGCTCTGATACCACATGTGACCAAGTTGCAAGCCTAGAGGGGGTGAATGGATTGCTAAAAATTCATCTTACAAATATTCTGTGACAAAATAACTTTAGGAACACTAAACAAAATAGTAGAGTTAATGAACAACGGATAAGGAGATAAAAGCAATCACATAAACAATAGAAATTTTATCTTGGTTTAGATCTCCAATCATAGGGAGTCCTATGTCCAGTCCCCAAGTAACAACTTGGGATTCCACTAACCAAGGGTACAATACCCCTCAAGGACACTTACACATCCAGCATGGTTGGCGTTCTCTTCACTCCACGAAGAGGCAATACACTACCTGTTACAACAGGTCTTCCTTTCTACAAAAGGGTACCACCCACCTACTACACAGCAGGTCTTCACTTCACTTACGAAGAGGAGCACTCAAAGAAGAGTAAAGAGGTGATGGCCCCTAGACCAAGCTAATAGCAACAATACAATGCTTGATCTAAGGCAGAATCTGAGAGAGAAGAAGAATTACACCAAGAAGAAGTTCTCTCAGATCTAAAACAAGCTCTCACACTCTAGAAGAAATGGAAGAATAGTGCTTTGTGGAGAGCTAAGAGTAAAAGGCTTGATCTGAGTGAGGTCGCGAGCTCTTATATGTTTTTAATATTCAAAGAATGTTTTTTTTATTGTGTCAACACCCTTCTATTTATCTTCTCTTGAAGAAGTGTCTATTGTCTTCCATCTTGAAACGTGTCTCCTGACAGTTGTAGCAGGTCTAACATAAGAAATCCTGAAAACCTGCAGATAATAAATGCTTGGATAGAGACATAGAGAGAGGGAGATCATATGGATATCTTCTTTACTCCGGTCAACATGATATCCCCAATGTTGTAAATGTGTGTGACTACCGGAAACCTGTAGATGATAAATGCTAGAAGATAGACAACTCAAATATATTTAAACTGTCAGTCAATGTCACTGGCCATACTGTAGGAGGATATACTAAGGAGGAAATACCATATGTCATCATTTTAATGTTCTAAACTATATGTCATAAAAGTGGTAACCAGTAAAAGATGACGTGCATAGACACTGTACCCATGATAGAACAATAATGCTTGTGTGCAAAGGATACGCAACAGTTTGCGGAAGATTCGAAATGCATAGCATTTCAAAATAAATTTGAAAGGAACTATGAGGAAAAAATATGATTAAGACTAATTTATCATGGTTAGTGAAACTTTAATTATAGCCATAATCACATGATCATTGTAAATATCATTATCAAGGTAATACAGTTCATGTTCAAGGATAGTTGTAAGACCCGGCCCTCATGGGCCCTTGGCCCTTTCCTCAAGGTCGCGACGGCCACCATGGTCGCGACATAGTCACGTCAGGGGAGCCCATCGTGACAGGGTTTGTGTTGCGACACACCTGGCCGTCGCGTTCTGGTCGCGACGGGGGTGAGCGTCGCGTCCTTGTCGCACCGTCTGAAGGCGACGCGACTACTATTCTGATCGATTTGACCACTATCCTATCTGTCAGAATGGCCTTGTCGGGTGTTAGGTGCGTACAGCGTTGACGCGATCCAGCAGATCGTCGCGTTAGGGTTTTCTCGGTCTTCGAGGTTTGACTACTTTTGGTGTCGTGCCAGGCCAGGCGATCGCGACAAGGTCGCGACGCTCTGGTGCGTCGCTCCACAGCTTGTCATGCCTCGACGTGGAATATCGGAACATGAGTCAATTGTAAGTAAATGGGTACAAGCATATAATAGACATCAAACCATTAGACAAGAATAACGCTAAAACAAATGCATTTCATTAATAAATCCTCAAATGTCTATTACAACCACTAATATCAGAGCCATTCTATAGGACCCAATTACATTAAATAAAGGTAAAAGACTAAACTAAGACTCTAACATAATACTAAGACTCCACGGTACTCTTGACTTCACTCCTGGTCATTCCTATCCTCTTGAGTGTAAGTATCATCATCGGTCTCACCTGAGAACACAAGGCAAATAATGCAGGGTGAGCGATAACGCCCAGTTGGACTTAAATCTCATGATTAGGCATGCTTTAAATGATTAATGCATTAAAAGTAGAGTCACTACATGATAGAGTGAGAGAGTCAAGTAACGTAAGAGATAGCACGATAGCATGTGACTAAAATAGCACAAGTTTCCAAATATAGCACAGAGCAGGATGGTCAAAGCATAAATAGCACAATGTATAGCAATAGCACAACGAGTATAGCATAGCACTTTGATTGTCATATAGATAGTCGATATAGATAGCACTTGAGTGTAATTCCAAACACTCTGGTCATAAACTCCCGCGGGCAAGTAGCACTTTTGGGCGCACCTCCCAGGACCAGACCGGGCCCTTTAATATTGCCAGGCATTAGTTATATTGTTTATCTTTAGACAAGCAGTCAATTGGCCAATAGAGAGCACCAAGAAATAGATGAGAGTTCTAGATGAATAGATGAGGGCATAGAGAACGTGAATAGATGAGCAAGTAGAGTATAGATGAGAGCTAAAGGTCATTGCACATAAAATGTTGAGTAAACAGGCGGTAGTAATAGTTGCACAACACACGCAATTGGTGTTGGCAGTCAGGTGGAATCCACTACCTTTCCCCTGGCCATGTAATGCACAGGTCCAGCGGTCTGGCGTGAGTCAAGATAAGAGAGAGAGTATTCTAAGGCTATTTGGATCTTACCGATCCCTAAAGGGTATCATAGGTGTTAGGGTACAACCAGCTCGTCGACCATGTGGGAATCCATGGACGGAGGAGAATTACGGAGGCCTTGAACAAGGATTCCACCAGTCCGACAGAAGGAGTATCCTACGGAGAGATTATCCAAGTCAGGAAAAAGTGTATATATAGAAACAAGTGTTCGACGTTCCAGAGAATTCTAGAACAATGGAGTGTCGGTAACGATTTTCCCAAACATTGCGACAAACGAAACAAGTCCATTAAAATAGGGCAATTTAAATACATTATTAAAGTAATTTACCTGATGTATTATGAGATATTTTCATGCCAAGTCAAGTCATAACGGATGATTTCAAATATGTGCATGTGATAAAGAGAATCATGGATATGAAAAGATCATGTGTATGGCTTTTAATTAACTATTATATATCCAAGTTTAACAGTATCGTATACTGTGTTTAAGATAGTTAACAGGTATGTGGTTACTGTAGAAAGTCAAGATTAGCGAAAATATAGGGTTTATGCACAAAAGTTCTGAAGGCGACTGTAACGACCCTCTTCATACCGATACGATTATACCAATCCCCATCGGTATAAAGGGCGTCGTCACAGTGGGACATGTACCCAACACTGGTCGATAGGTTGATATGTACCTGGATAGCAATAGAGTACAGCGGAATAAAATAAACAACTCAACTCTTAACCCGTCACCAACACACATTCCACAATCTAAATAGCGAGATAGAAGGACAATGTCCACATTAATACAAAATAAAGAGAACTACAATGTCCAAATATTGTCCATACAATAATCCTTTTTGTGCAAAAGAAAAGTACAACTGGTAACAGCTCCACAAAATAGTCTTCTAAATGATGATCCTCGCCACGCTACCTTCTAGTGCACGATACCTGTCAACCTGTACGCCGAAGCAAGAGTGAGTCCAAAGACTCAGCAAGCAACACTACCCATAACATACACGTATAAGTCATAGGGGTTTACATGCACATTTACAATTTTCAAAAACATGGCATGCTAGTCATTTCCAAGGTTTCAACCTATCATGACAGTTTTACAAGTTTACACATGGATCATGCTTTTAGATTTCTAAGAATAAAATTACCTATCACATGCTCTCTATTCAATTTACTTATGAAACTTTGTCTTTAAAGAATCAAGACATGAGAACTACTAACATGAACATTGTGCACACTTGAAAGGAAACACAACTAGCATGGATCTTACATGTTTCTAAACAATTACATGGACATTTCTACATGCTTTAGGTTGCTGATTTCACATGATTCAATGGCTGAAAACCAGACATGAGAACTACAATATGCATAAAACATATCATGTGATCAAACAATCATGCTATCTTGTACCCGTTTTCACCAATTATCCCTAACATGGATCCTAGACATCTTTGCACATAATAAACATGATAATAATAACATGAATTCTGATTCACATGATTTCAGATTTGTCTCACATGGTTTCAATAACATATTCTCGCATTTTTAGTTTCACATGATTGCACACTTACTAATTCACATTGTTCACTTTTACACATTTGACACGTACACATGTTCACTTACACAATTTTCTCATTTCACATCATTTTCTCTTCCACTTTCACTTATCACATATCCATCGGTTGCACTTACCACATGCATGTTGGGCACTTACCACGTGCCATGTTCACATATTCACACTTTATTCATTTTTCATTACTTAAACAATTTGCCATGACACATAGTCCTAACCACCAGTAGAGGACACTAACAAATATCTCATAGCTCGTGCTTATTCCTTAGCACAGCTCTCAACACAACTCATAACACAACTCATAACACAACACATGACACAACTCATACACATACTCACCACCTAAGCAATACAGCGGTGAATCTTGGTAACTGCGCAGACCGGGAGAAGCCCTCTCCACCCTATCCAGTGGTACTTGTCCACCTCCGGGGTTTTCCCAATGCCTTTGGGACATATTTATATCACATGGAGCCTTCTATAGGGACTTTTCTATATACGGCTCCCGATGCCTCTAGGGTAGCGGTGTCACATAGGCACAAATTTTTCTTTACTCATACCGGGTTTTAACACGTATTTACACATAACACTCACATCTCCTTCGTTTTCTCCTGCACAATGTGTCTTGTTTTTCTCCTAATCATGCTACTATAGATTTCATGAGTTTAACACAGTAAATTCACCAATCAAGTTGGTTTTAGACAGTAACTAATCACATTTCGATAATATACGTAGATTATCACATTTCACATGAAAATAAATAACTTTTTATTTACTGATCCAAATGACCTGAAATTTTAACCACATGTTGTATTAGGGTTCCAGATCATACACTCAAAGTTTCAGATTTTTCTGAGCTAAATAGAATTTACAGAAAATAAAACACCTATTATTTAGCTACTATCACAACTTAAGTTAACATGGGGTTTAACACATCTTGCAATTTGCCACTTACTGTTTTAAACAGAGGCTACTAATATATGCATGATTTTGAGAATACAAAATTACCCTAAATCATACATCTATAGATCAATCACCACAACCATTTTTGCATGTCTTTCTATTTACCGAACCGAATTCATTTGCAACTCATGCAAGCATGGATCAATTTACCAAAATTGGGCATACATCTACTGATTTACTAATCTTCATGAACTGACAAAAACCAAGGTATTCAGTCTAATCCTACTCATGAAACATGATTTAACAAGATCATTAACAAGTCATGCTCACACTTCATGGGATACAATATTCCTACATTCACCATCACACACCACATTCATCCACACACCACAATTGACTACATACATAGAGTATAGGATTACCATATATCCTCATCACGAACCATACCGAAATTAATATAAAGGAAGGGCAGAACAGTTCACTGTTCTGTCCAGAAGAACTCGGCGGCGGTCTCTGGCCGCTGACTCAGAGTCAGCGGCATGGCCGATGGACGCCAAGCTGGAACTGGGCGTCCACGGATCTTGCCGTCGAATCAGGTCTGTGCAGAAACACAAACCCGACCTCTCAAATTTGGGTGAATGGGAGGGTCTAGGACTCGAGAAAAATCCATAAAAATAGCGAAACCCACCTAGACTCATACGGGGACACCATAGATAGGTCACTTGCCTTTCACAAATTCCTCCAAGGGATCTAGGGCTTGGTGAAGACCTCCTTGGGCAGTCCCAAGAAGTTTCAGGATGGCCTCCAAGATCACCTTCCTCCGGGTTCTTGGATGAGCTCCACAGCAAGGGGACGATGGGGAAGCCTTCTCCTTTGCTCCAGCTTCCTTCTTGTCGCAGTAGATGGCCGGATCAACCTCCAGGGGGTCGGATTTGTGGGTGCTAAATGGGGTTTTTCTTAAAGACTTTCTCTAGGGTTTTTCTTTCTCACTTCTCTCCTCTTGCAAGGGTGAAGGGAAGAGTGGGGAGAGCCATTTCGGGTTCAGACTTAAGGGAGTCTCTCTCCACTCACTAGGGTGATAGGACACCTTCAGAGCCATTGGGGGACATCCCCAATGGTTGGCTTGCCTTGTTTCAGAAGCTTGCAGCTCTGCTGCGCATGCAGGCCAGAGAGATTGGCGTCCATATCGCTGGACGCCGGAGTTAGTGTTGGCGTCCATGTCTGGACGCTGACACTGGGTCAACGGCCTGGGCTTGACGCCAAGGTGCCTTCGGCCAGAACCCTAAATTATGCAGAAAACCATGCATACCAAGCTTATATACATGCAATATGTATACGGTATTATATCCATGCTATCACCATGCAATACATACCTTATTTATATTTAATATAAACATATTGACGCTAATTGGCCCTTCGGTCAGAACTTAAAACATGCAGAAACTATGCTTACACTATATATATACATACAATGTATAAGGTGTAACATGTATATTACCATACCAGGCAATCAATATCATTCATACCTAGGCATACACAAGCATGCATAAATACACTAAGATAGATGTACGTAGATATCTACCTATGCGTATATGATGTTTTACATGAGTGTGACTCAACACACGGCAAGATAGAATGATAAGAATTGTGAGGGCTTCGCAAATCATTAGGAGGTGATATGAGTTAGGTCAGCTAGGAATAATCTATTCGATAAAATAGTCCTTGCAACACCACATTTGATTTGACATATATATATATAGTATACACACACTGGTATAGCATACTTATGCACATTATGCTTGAAATAGATGGGTACAACATGCGCACCACTAATTAGACTAACTTACACAACTTTACCTAACATTGCTTAAGTACTATATGCATAGGATTCCTTATATGTACTATATGCATAATTTAGCCAATCGACTATTCTCACCTAAATATCATAAAAATACAGGCATGTTATTCATGAGGAGTATAGAATCTCAACATAAACTACTAATTACACCTACCATGCTTGAACTCTTTATGTATATGCAATGTACGAAGTACAATGTACACCTTAACTAAACCATGCAAATGAACACGTTTACAACTAATCATACACATGCATACACAGTACACCAAGGTGTTATGCATGTAGAATTAGGTATACAATTGTCACACGCATAAGATAACATACACACGTACATACACATATGTACTTCATACACTTCCCATACAAAATTCCATGAAATAGGTAGTATAGGATATTCTTCAATATTTAGATACCACATGCATAGTATCATTCAAGCATCCTAAGTCAGAGATTCTTGGTATTCATAATACACATCTAATTAGCTAATTATTCACTTCTACATTAATTTTCATATACACCTATGTATATATATATAGATATTCACACATGCTCATGCTCAAGAGAAGGATAAAACTTATAGCAGGCACAATGAACTACTCATGCTAAGCACACAACAACCGAACACCCAACACACCATTCATATACATACATATATATAAAGAGAATAAAAATTCGGGGTCTCACACCCTCCCCCTCTAGAAAAAGATCTTCGTCCTCGAAGATCGCATCGAGTACCTGTGGCGACGTTGCCGTGGTCATCACCAGTTACTCCTTGCTCCTTTATTACCGTCGATGAAGCACCTCGTGGAGTAAACTTGTCTTCAAGTTCGAACACCCTTTAAGCCGATGATCTTTGCTTCCACATTTAAGACACCTTCCTTCCTTTCTCCAACATGCTTTCCCGCCATGACACTTCCCGCACTGGGTGTACTCGGGCTTCTCGATGCTTGAGGCCACAGTTGATTGTTGACTTTCCAAGGGTTTCTCCTTCTTCCTATCTTGCCTTTGGAATGGCTTGATCATATTCTCCTTTGGAGTTGCCTCCCCCTCTGGGAGAGATCCCGCTCCATTCTCTTGCTGGGTGGTCACACCTAGAAGTTCTCCAAAGGTATGTGAATCGAGTTCCAGAAGCCTAGCCCTCACTGATGGCTTAAGTCCTTTCACGAAATTCTTCAGCTTGCGGTTCTGCTCATACCTTCGACACTGCGCACCACGTCTACCACGTCCAGCCATAGTCTGCAAAATAATTAACTCAATTAGAACCTAGGTTACTACATTCTAACTATTCTCCCTATTATCTTCCAGCTACTATTAGTAGATTCTATATATATATGGGCAATTCCCTATGAAGACTTTGCAATGATGTGACGGTGATGGCCTATCCATGTACAGTCTCAACCTTATTCTCTGATACCAATCTCTGTAACGACCCTCTTCATACCGTACGATTATACCAATCCCCATCGGTATAAAGGGCGTCGTCACAGTGGGACATGTACCCAACACTCGTCGATAGGTTGATATGTACCTGGATAGCAATAGAGTACAGCGGAATAAAATAAACAACTCAACTCTTAACCCGTCACCAACACACATTCCACAATCTAAATAGCGAATAGAAGGACAATGTCCACATTAATACAAAATAAAGAGAACTACAATGTCCAAATATTGTCCATACAATAATCCTTTTTGTGCAAAAGAAAAGTACAACTGGTAATAGCTCCACAAAATAGTCTTCTAAATGATGATCCTCGCCACGCTACCTTCTAGTGCACGATACCTGTCAACCTGTACGTCGAAGCAAGAGTGAGTCCAAAGACTCAGCAAGCAACACTACCCATAACATACACGTATAAGTCATAGGGTTTTACATGCACATTTACAATTTTCAAAAACATGGCATGCTAGTCATTTCCAAGGTTTCAACCTATCATGACAGTTTTACAAGTTTACACATGGATCATGCTTTCAGATTTCTAAGAATAAAATTTACCTATCACATGCTCTCTATTCAATTTACTTATGAAACTTTGTCTTTAAAGAATCAAGACATGAGAACTACTAACATGAACATTGTGCACACGTGAAAGGAAACACAACTAGCATGGATCTTACATGTTTCTAAACAATTACATGGACATTTCTACATGCTTTAGGTTGCTGATTTCACATGATTCAATGGCTGAAAACCAGACATGAGAACTACAATATTGCATAAAACATATCATGTGATCAAACAATCATGCTATCTTGTACCCGTTTTCACCAATTACCCAAACATGGATCCTAGACATCTTTGCACATAATAACATGATGATAATAACATGAATTCACTGATTTCACATGATTTCAGATTTGTCTCACATGGGTTTCAATAACATATTCTCGCATTTTCAGTTTCACATTTGCACACTTACTCATTCACATTGTTCACTTTTACACATTTGACACGTACACATGTTCACACTTACACATTTTCTCATTTCCACATCATTTTCTCTTCCACTTTCACTTATCACATATCACATCGGTTGCACTTACCACATGCATCTTGGGCACTTACCACGTACCATGTTCACATATTTCACACTTTATTCATTTTTCATTACTTAAACAATTTGCCATGACACATAGTCCTAACCACCAGTAGAGGACACTAACAATATCTCATAGCTCATGCTCATCCTTAGCACAGCTCTCAACACAACTCATAACACAACTCATAACAAAACACATGACACAACTCATACACATACTCACCACCTAGGCAATACAGCAGTGAATCTTGGTAACTGCGCAGACGGGAGAAGCCCTCTCCACCCTATCCAGTGGTACTTGTCCACCTCCGGGGTTTTCCCAATGCCTTTGGGACATACTTATATCACATGGAGCCTTCTATAGGGACTTTTCTATATACGGCTCCCGATGCCTCTAGGGTAGCGGTATCACATAGGCACAACTTTTACTCTTTACTCATACTGGGTTTTAACACGTATTTTACACATAACACTCACATCTCATCATTTTCTCCTGCACAATGTGTCTTTGTTTTTCTCCTAATCATGCTAATACAGATTCAGGAGTTTAACACAGTAAATTCACCAATCAAGTTGGTTTTAGACAGTAACTAATCACATTCGATAATATACGTAGATTATCACATTTCACATGAAAATACATAACTTTTTATTTAATGATCCAAATGACCAGAAATTTTAACCACATGCTGTTTTCGGGTTCAAGATCATACACTCAAATTTTCAGATTTTTCTGAGCTAAATAGAATTTACAGAAAATAAAAACCTATTTAGCATACTATCACAACTTAAGTTAACATGGGGTTTAACACATCTTGCAATTTGCCACTTACTGTTTTAAACAGAGGCTACTAATATATGCATAATTTTGAGAATACAAAATTACCCTAAATCATACATCTATAGATCAATCACCACAACCATTTTGCATGTCTTTCTATTTACCGAACCGAATTCATTTGCAACTCATGCAAGCATGGATCAATTTACCAAAATTGGGCATACATCTACTGATTTACTAATCTTCATGAACTGACAAAAACTAAGGTATTCAGTCTAATCTACTCATGAAACGTGATTTAATAAGATCATTAACAAGTCATGCTCACACTTCATGGGATACAATATTTCTACATTCACCATCACACACCACATTCATCCACACACCACAATGACTACATACATAGAGTATAGGATTACCATATATCCTCATCACGGAACCATACCGAAATTAATATAAAGGAAGGGCAGAACAGTTCACTGTTCTGTCCAGAAGAACTCGGCAGCGGTCTCTGGCCGCTGACTCAGTGTCAGCGGCATGGCCGATGGACGCCAAGCAGGAACTGAGCCTCCACGGATCTTGCCGTCGAATCAGGTCTGTGCAGAAACACAGACCCGACCTCTCAAATTTGGGTGAATGGGAGGGTCTAGGACTCGAGGAAAAATCCATAAAAATAGCAAAACCCACCTAGACTCATACGGGGACACCATAGATAGGTCACTTGCCTTTCACAAATTCCTCCAAGGGATCTAGGGCTCGGTGAAGACCTCCTTGGGCAGTCCCAAGAAGTTGCAGGATGGCCTCCAAGATCACCTTCCTCTGGGTTCTTGGATGAGCTCCACAGCAAGGGGACTATGGGGAAGCCTTCTCCTTTGCTCCAGCTTCCTTCTTGTCACAGTAGATGGCCGGATCAACCTCCAGAGGGTCGGATTTGTGGGTGCTAAAAGGGGTTTTTCTCACAGACTTTCTCTAGGGTTTTTCTTTCTCACTTCTCTCCTCTTGCAAGGGTGAAGGGAAGAGTGGGGAGAGCCATTTCGGGTTCAACTTAAGGGAGTCTCTCTCCCACTCACTAGGGTGATAGGACACCCTTTAGAGCCGTTGGGGGACATCCCCCAATGGTTGGCTTGCCTTGTTTCAGAAGCTTGTAGCTCTGCTGCGCATGCAGGCCAGAGAGATTGGCGTCCATATCGTTGGACGCCGGAGTTAGTGTTGGCGTCCATGTCTGGACGCTGACACTGGGTCAACGGCCTGGGCTTGACGCCAAGGTGCCTTCGGCCAGAACCCTAAATTATGCAGAAAACCATGCATACCAAGCTTATATACATGCAATATGTATACGGTATTATATCCATGCTATCACCATGCAATACATACCTTATTTTATATTTAATATAAACATATTGACGCTAATTGGCCCTTCGGTCAGAACTAAAGCATGCAGAAACTATGCTTACACTATATATATACATACAATGTATAAGGTGTAACATGTATATTACCATACCAGGCAATCAATATCATTCATACCTAGGCATACACAGCATGCATAAATACACTAAGATAGATGTACGTAGATATATCTACCTATGCGTACATGATGTTTACATGAGTGTGACTCAACACACGGCAAGATAGAATGACAAGAATTGTGAGGGCTTCGCAAATCATTAGGAGGTGATATGAGTTAGGTCAGCTAGGAATAATCTATTCGATAAAATAGTCCTTGCACACACACATTTGATTTGACATATATATATAGTATACACCACTGGTATAGCATACTTATGCACATATGCTTGAAATAGATGGGTACAACATGCGCACCGGTAATTAGACTAACTTACACAACTTTACCTAACATTGCTTAAGTACTATATGCATAGGATTCCTTAATATGTACTATATGCATAATTTAGTCAATCGACTATTCTAACCTAAATATCATAAAAATACAGGCATGTTAATCATGAGGAGTATAGAATCTCAACATAAACACTAATTACACCTACCATGCTTGAACTCTTTATGTATATGCAATGTACGAAGTACAATGTACACCTTAACTAACCATGCAAATGAACAACGTTTACAACTAATCATACACATGCATACACAAGTACACCAAGGTGTTATGCATGTAGAATTAGGTATACAATGTCACACGC
>CM024762.1:116643358-116736337 GCA_014218235.1 Colocasia esculenta
CACGCTTCCGCACTTCTCTGTTTAGTAGATTAGACCTTACTGCTTATTTAATTATTGCACTAGTCTATATACTTGTGGAACCAGTGGGAGATTGGTAGTCCCTACTGGGCTTCTTCGTGAAGCTCACATCCCTGTTTTGCAGGTGAGACTTCACAGCAGTTCCCTTCGCGGCGTAGCGAGGAGACAGGCCCGCAGTAGTCGGCGTCTCTAGTGGCAGTGTTTCCCCCAGTTCTGTACTTCACCCTCGGGTATGCCCCTAAGGGATGTGTTATTCATTTCCGTTTTGCACTTGTACTTTTACTACTTTGGGACTTGTACTAGACTTGCCGTTGTGTTAGACTTCTTCTTGCACTAGTTGGTACACTTTTAGTACAGTTGTCGTTATTTACTTTCCGTCACATACCTCGTTAGACGAGATCCGTTAGCCCTTCCGGGTCTCCGGACCCATGGGTGGCGGTGCTGACGGTCAGATCCTTGGTGGAGCGGGGGACCCGGGGCGCCAGGGCCGTTACAAGTATAGAGGTCGCAATGATGTCACGACCAGCTAGGCTGCCGCGACATCATCGTGATGATCTTGATTGTCGCGACATGGTCACGACAGCTTGAGCCGTCGCGACAGTGTCGTGACAGCCTAGACGTCGCTACTGTGTCGCGACGGCCCAATGTGCCGCGACAACACAAGACAGGTAGTTTTCCGAGTTCCATTTTCTGTGAGTCTTCGTTGTTTTCGCTTCTTAGTGTCTTGTCGTGTTTGCTGTTATATTGTACCCTTGGCACCCATTCTAGTTCCCTAGTATGGCCTACACTAGTTGTTCACTCGGTGCTCGGCACTTGAGGGCTTGTCCCGTGAGAGAGGTTGTTACCATTGCCTGGGACCCCCGTCCCCGCACACCTATTGAGAGAGTACTCCGGGCGGTGGGCGTGCTCGAGTCGTGGACTCTGGAGCGGAGGGGAAAATGGTGGTTAGGACAGCGGCGTTAAGTCGTTTGCAGAGCTCTCGTGGTTGGTCTGGGACACCGAGGTCGTTTGGAGTCCTTCCCGACGCAAGCCAGTCAGTCCTTTTCTCACTGCCTCGCTCTTTGTGGCCCCGGAACCACGTAGAGAGGCCAGGTGTGGGACCGTTGTCTGGCCAGACTACGGCCATTACTGTTGTGTTACTTGCGTTCCTGCCTCACTCTGACGAGATGGGAGGTGGCGACCTGGGTCGAGGATAAGACATTAGTGGATGTACCTGACCGGTTGACTAGTGGTAGTGTCTTCCGTAGCTAGTGTCTCTTGTCCAGGTAGGGTTCTCTCTGTCTACGTTGCCAACCGTGTGGTGGTCACGTCGTGCAGGTTCTCCGAGGTTTTCGACTGTGATGTCCTTCCGTTCCGTTGCTAGTTGGTAGCTTCGCTTCCACACGTTCCTGTGTAGGTAGAAGATATCTGTTTTATTTAATTATTATATATATTATTTTCTTCTGCCTGTTAGAGCTAGTAAGAGATTGGTAGTCCCTATTGAGCTTCTGTTGTGAAGCTCATCCCTTCCTTTTTCCAGGTGAGACTCGGCAGGGCGTGCGCCGAGCGAAGGAGACGGGGCAGTAGTTCATCGTCTCCGTGGCTGGCAGTGGTTCCCCCTTTCCAGTTGTACATCACCCTCGGGGTATGCCCTAAGGGACTTGTCCTCCCCATACTTGTACTAGTTGTGTATGTTGGGGCTGTACCTAGAGCGATACGCAGCAGTCTCGCTCTTCTTTTTGCTTCTGTGTGTGTGCTCCAAGATAGTAGTTGACATTTATTTCCTTTACATATTTTGTTAGACTTGTGTTATAGACCTTCCGGGTCCCCGAATCCGTGGGTGGCGACCACGAAAATCAGGTCCTCGGCTTGGGCCGAAGGTCTGGTTCTCAGGTCATTACAATTGGTATCAGAGCAAGAGTCTAACAGGACTTGTAGCAGATTTAAACTACAATAGAAAGTCCCAACAGTAGTACAAGTACACTGTTAGCCGCCCGAGTGGGTATTGTTAACCTTATTGGTTGTGTGTCGTGCAGGAATGGCTCCACGCAGGCATAGGCAGGCCAGAGAGCTCATGGAGCAGCAGGATGAGTCAGATATGCCCGCGCAGGGGCAGGTTCAGGAGGATGTGTCAGTGGAGGAGTCTGTTGCACAGCCTCAGGGAGCAGCGGCAGCAGCAGCAACAGGTGGGCAGCAGTAGTAGTGGTACCAGCCTCAGCCATAGTAGTATGCAGATTGGTTTCCTTTGGTCGAGCAGTTCTTCAAGACCCTGTACCAGGGAGCGTGACAGCCTGGGCAGGCAGCAGCGAGAGGTCAGCCTCCAGTACCTCCCCCAGCAGTACCAGAGCAGTAGGCAGATTCGCAGGTGGAGCAGCCAGCCGTTCAGTAGGCGTCGAGTACTGGGAGTACCCGGGCCAGCCGGTGGAGGACCACTGTCACTGAGGATAGAACTGCCCTCTTGGAGAGGTTCTTGCATTTCCGACCACCGATGTTCTTCGGTGAGCATGATCCAGACAAGGCAGGGAGTTGGACACACGAGTTTGGAGCACACATTCGAGACCATGGAGTGTGCCGAGGAGGACCAGGTAAGACTGGCAGTGTATCCGCTCAGGGGACCAGCCCATGAGTGGTGGAGAGTTTAGAGGCAGACCAACTTTCTAGGGAAGCGTTTGGATCAGATCACAGGAAAGCAGTTTTTGGGGGTTTTTCACGGCGAGTACTTTCTGACTACGCTCGACGTGAGAGACGAGATCAGTTCCACGAGTTGGTTCAGGGTGATCTGACAGTTACTCAGTACCACTAGAGGTTCGTCCGGTGTTGAGGCATGTTCTTCATATTGCCAGCAGCGAGCAGGCTTGTGCGGAGAGGTTTATTGCAAGACTGAAGCCAGATTTGAGGGTGGGGGCATGATTGCTCATATTGTGCCACTTTGGGAGAGGCCGTGGCTAAGGCCACTGCCTTGGAGAGAGAGACTTGACAGCCCAGCATCAACAGTAGCAGGGAGGAGCCTCTTCTAGGTCCTCACCGTACAGCGTCCACAAGTAATCGTGGTAGTACGACTTCTTCTTTTCGGGCTCGGGCAGTTCCGAAAGTTCTGCCTGTGCTCGAAGTTCAGGCAGATGACTACTCATGAGGGTGGACGGAGTCGACAACAGAAGCGTCAGTCGAGGTTTGTGGAGCAGTCGGTCCAGCAGGGGGCTGAGCAGGGCAGGCAGGAGGCAGTCTATTACACTTGTGGTTTGCTAGGCCACTTCAGGAGGGATTTCTTGATGGGGCAAGTCTAGCAGCCGCAGCCGCCAGTGCAGTACCCACAGCAGCTACTGCAGTATCAGTTCCCTCGCCAGCAGCAGGCACCTCCTCAGCAGCAGCAGGGGCAGTATCATTTGCAACCTCAGCAGTTTCAGCAGCATCAGCAGCCTCAACAGTTCTAGCCATACCAGCAGCAGCAGTAGTTTCCGCAACACCATCAACTGCCGCAGTAGCACCAGCCCTAGCAGGTGCCGTAGCGTGGGCGTGGACGTCATCGTGTGATGGCTCTTACCACGGAGCAGGCTGAGGCATCGAACCTGGTTAAAGGTACTTTGCCTATCCTTGGTAGAGCTGCTTGTGTTTTGATCCTGGTGCTCCCCTTTGTTTTGCTTCTGAGCAGTTTTACGAGTCTCTGGTTCGTCACACCCCTGAGAGGTAGTGTGATGTGATGGTTGATCTCCCATCCAGTGATTACATACGTTCTTTCGATTACTTGGAGGGTGTCACAATTGAGGTCCAAAGACACCAATTGTCGGCCAGGTTGTATGGGTTGCAGCTTCGTGACTTTGACATCATCCTAGGAATGGACTGGTTGGAGGCTCACTTAGCTGTGGTGGATTGTCAGCGGAGAATCGTTTGTTTTTGAGATACATGGAGTGTCTGTTCTCAACTTCTGAGGCATCTGGTCTACCCCCGTCGACCTTTTATTTCCTTCTATAGAGCTCGTCGTTTGATCCGCGATGGCTGTGTAGCATATCTTGCTTCTATTTATTCTTGGAGCCTAGTGGGTCGTTGGTTTTTTTGATGTGCCTGTTGTTTGTGAGTTCCTCTGATGTTTTTCTGGAGGATCTACCTGGGTTACCGCCTGAGCAGGAGGTAGAGTTCTCCCATTGAGCTTTTCCTGGTACGATGCCTTTGTCTAAGGCACCTTACCGGATGGCTCTAATGAGTTGCACGAGTTGAAGCGCCGGTTGTAGGAGTTGCTTGAGCTGGGTTTCATCTGTCTGAGTCGTTCGCCATGGGGAGCGCCAGTGCTGTTCGTGAGGAAGAAGGATGGCAGCTTGAGGTTCTGCATCGACTATAGGCAACTGAACCAGGTAACAGTGAAAAACTAGTATCATTTGATGAGATCGATGACTCGTTTGATCAGTTGCAGTTAGCCAGAGTGTTCTCAAAGATTGACTTGAGATCGGGTACTACAGTTGAGGATCAGAGAGTCAGATATTGGCATGACAGCTTTCCATTCGAGGTACGGTCACTTTAAGTTCGTCGTGATTGTTTGGGGCTCACGAATGCACCCGCAACTTTATGGATTTGATGCATAGGTGTTGTTAGTGAGTACCTGGACAGGTTCATGGTCATCTTTGTAGATGATATTTTGGTCTACTCAGCTTTGGAGGAGGAGCACGAGGAGCATCTAAGGATCGTGCTAGAGGCATTGCGGAGTCACCAACTTTATGCCAAGTTCGACAAGTGTGAATTTTGGCTGAGGGAGGTCCACTTTCTCGGGTACGTGATCTCAGGTTCTGGTGTGGCAGTGGACCCTACCAAGGTTGAGGCAGTGTTGTCTTGGGAGCAGCCTACTTCAGTGTCAGAGGTTCGCAGCTTTCTGGGTTTGGCAGGCTATTATAGGAGATTCATCTAGGATTTTTCCAGGATTGCAGCAGCCGTTGACCAGATGACCAGACTAGATTTGTTTGGACTGAGGACTGCGAGCGGAGTTTCCAGGAGTTGAAGACGAGGTTGACTTCAGCACCAGTGTTGGTCTTGCCATCAGGTAGCGGAGGTTTTGTGGTCTACACCAACGCGTCAAGGTCAGGTTTGGGTGCAGTGCTGATGCAGCATGGTGGGGTCGTTGCCTATGCTTCTCGGCGGTTGAAGAAGAATGAGAAGAACTACCCTACCCACGACTTGGAGTTGGTAGCAGTGGTGTTCGCTCTAAAGTTGTGGATGCACTATTTGTACAGTGAGGCATTTCAGATCTTTACAGACCATCAGAGTTTGCAGTATATCTTCACTCAGAAGGATTTGAACTTGAGGCAGCGCAGATGAATAGAGTACCTGAAGGATTATGACCTTACCCTCTCCTATCACCGAGGAAGGGCTAACGTCGTAGAAAATGCTTTGAGTAGACGGGTTCACCTGAGTTCGTTGATGGTCAGAGAGTGGAGGTTGTTCAAAGACTTGCCTTAGGGAGTTTTCTGTTGTTCAAGGCACAGAGACCGTGCAGTGATGACCACTTTGTTAGTTCGTCCGTCAGTCTACCGTCAGGTGCTGGAGGCACAGCAGGCAGATATAGAGTTGGCAGATATTTTCCAGATGCCAGATGTTGAGCTGGACGAGGACAGTGAGGTCAGGTTCAGAGGCAGATTGCACGTTCCCTGTGATGCGCGCTAGGCGCTATTGTCAGAGGCACACCGGTCAAGGTATATTGTTCATCCTGGTTCCACCATAATGTATCATAACCTGAGGAGGTTCTTCTGGTGGTCAGGGATGAAGAGGGGCGTAGCAGAGTTTGTCCCTCGTTACCTTACCTGTCAGTAGGTGAAGGTTGAGCATCAGCGTCCGGGTGGTGAGCTGCAGTCGTTACCCATTCCCGAGTGGAAGTGGGATGACATCACCATGGACTTCGTGGTTGGTTTGCCTCATACTCCGCAGAGGCATAATGGTATCTGGGTGATTGTAGATTGGTTAACCAAGTCAGCGCACTTCCTTCCAATCAGGATGTCGTGGTCAGTGGATAGGCTTGCTAGACTGTACGTGGACCGAGTTGTTCCATTGCACGGAACCCCAATTTCTTTTCTTTTGTTTCCGACAGAGATCTGAGGTTCACTTCTAGGTTTTGGCACAGTTTGTAGAGAGCTCTTGGTACAGAGTTGAGACTGAGTTCAGCATATCACCCGCAGTTAGATGGGCAGTCAAAGAGGACTATTCAGACTTTGGAGGAGATGCTGAGAGCGTGCTGTTTGGACTGGTGTGGCACATGGGAGTCCCACCTTCCGATGGTAGAGTTTGCATACAACAATAGTTATCACTCGAGCATTGGAATGGCATAATACTAGGCTTTGTATGGTCGACCGTGAAGGACACCACTTCACTGGTTTGAGGTGGGTGAGAGGCAGCTTTTGGGGCCAGACATGTTACAACAGTGTGCAGACACGATCAGACTGGTGAGGCAGAGGCTTCAGACAGCACAGAGCAAACAGAAGAGCTATGCAGATGTCCGCAGGAGGCCGTTGCAGTTCAGCATGGGTGACCTTGTGTTCTTGCGGGTTTCGTCGACCAAGGGTGTCATGAGATTTGGCAGGAAGGGAAAGCTCAGTCTGAGGTATATTGGGCATTTCCCAGTTTCAGAGAGGATCGGTGTGGTTGCTTACAGGTTGAGTCTATCGGTAGAGTTGGAAGGTGTGCATAGTGTCTTTCACGTGTCACAGCTCAGGAGGTACGTTGCAGATCCGTTGCACATGTTGGATTACTCGCAGCTTGAGGTAGCACCAGACTTGTCAGTGCTAGAGTACCCGGTCAGAGTTGTGGACCGCAGAGTACAGTAGTTGCGTCGGAGGCAGATTCCGCTAGTCAAGGTTGTCTGGGAGAACCGTGCTGGTGGCGAGGCCACGTGGGAGTGCGAGGATGAAATGAGAGAGCAGTTTCATATTTGTTTGATTGATCGGTACGTTGCTTTCCATTTACATTGCTTCCTGATGAAACTGAGTTTCTCTTTAATTTCGAGGATGAAATCTCTTTATGGGGGGTAGGATGTAAGACCCAGCCCTCATGGGCCCTTGGCCCTGTCCTCAGGGTCACAACGGCCACCCTGGTCGCGACATGGTCGTGCTAGGGGAGCCTGTCGCGACAGGGTTTATGTGGCAACACACCTAGCCGTCGCATTCTGGTCGCAACGGGGTGTGAGTCGCATCCTTGTTGCGCCATCTGAAGGTGATGCGACTGCTTTTCTGACCGATTTGACCGCTATCCTATCTGTCAGAACGGCCTTTTTGGGTGTCAGGTGCGTACAGTGTTGACGCGACCAGGCAGACCGTCGCCTTAGGGTTTTCTCAGTCTTTGAGGTTTGACTACTTTTGGTGTCGCGTTGGGTGAGGCGGTCACGACAAGGTCGCAGAGCTCTGGGGCATCGCGACACACGGCTACTGTAGCACCAGCCCGACCCATCGCATCTTGGGGCCCATCAGTTTAAAACCGAGGTCGGCGCCCCATTTCCCACTCTCTCCCTTTCCTTCTCCTTCTTCTATCTTCTTCTTCATCCTCCGAGCTCTATCTTCTCCGGCAGTTTCTTGGCGTGCTTGAGGTGCTCGTGGTGGGAGGTGATGCCCCATTCATGTAGGCGATGTGATCGTGGAGCTTGGAGCGAGGAGGAGGTGGACATTCCGACGTAAAGGCCCCAACGGGTCGGCTCTACTCTTGGAGGTAGGGACCCTTGACTCCTCTTGTTCTAAACATGCTCCTTTCCCCTGTGAGATGGTGATTTCTCCGTGGTTTGGGGTTGTGGGGTGTGAGGATCATGCTCGTGGTGAGTGAGGTTTTCTTTCGAGCATAGATTCCTTGTAATCCATGTTTTGTGGGGTTTGAGGGTGGTTTGTATGATTTAAAGGCTTTCCTACATGTTTAGCATGCTCCCCTCCCCCTTGTGGTGTGTTTGTATCGGTTTTGGGGTGGTCCATAGGAGGACTGTACCGGGATGCCCCTCGATTGAGAACGTGACCAGTATAGAGGTCACGATGATGTCGTGATTGGCTAGGCCGCCGCGACATCATCGCGACGCTCTTGAGTGTCGCGACAGTGTCACGACAGCCCTGGGCGTTGCTACTGTGTCGCGACGGCCTGATGCATCATGACAACAGCAGAGACAGGTAAGTCTTGCGGAGTTTTGTTTTATGTGGAGTCTTCGCCGTTTCCGCTTCTTACTGTACCCGTGGCACCAGTGCTAGTTCCCTAGTACGGTTCTACACTAGTCGTTCACCTGGTGCTCGGCACTTGAGGGCTTGTCCCGTGAGAGAGGTTGTTGCCGTTGATTGGGACCCCCATCCCTGCATGCCTATTGAGGGAGTACTCTGGGCAGCGGGCGTGCTCGAGTCGTGGACTCTGGAGTGGAGGGGAAAACGGTGGTTAGGACAGCGGCATTGAGTCGTTTACAGAGCTCTCGTGGTTGGTCTGGGACGCTGAGGTCATTTGGAGTCCTTCCCGGCGTAGGCCAGCCAGTCCTTTTCTCACTACCTTACTCTTTGTGGCCCCATAAATGGTTAGAGAGGCTAGGCGTGGGACCGTAGTCTGACCAGACTACGGCGGTTACTGTTGTGTTACTTGCGTTCCTGCTTTACTCTGATGAGACGTGGAGATGGGGACCTGGGTCGAGGATAAGACGTCAGTCGACGCATCTGACTGGTTGACTAGTGGTAGTGTCTTCCATAGCTAGTGTCTCTTGTCCAGGTAGGGTTCTCTCTGTCTATGTTGCCAGCCGTGTGGTGGTCATGTCGCGCAGGTTCTCTGGAGTTTCTGGTCGTGTTGTCCTTCCGTTCCGTTGCTAGTTGGTAGCTTCACTTCCTCACTTTCCTGTGTAGGTAGAAGATATAATTGTTGTTATTTAATTAATTATATATATATATATATGTTCTTCTACATGTTAGAGCCACTAGGAGATTGGTAGTCTCTATTGAGCTTCGATTGTGAAGCTCATCCCTTCCTTTTTCCAGGTGAGACTTCTCAGTAGCGGCAGGGCGCGCGCCGAGCGGAGGAGACAGGGCGGTAGTTGTCGTCCCGGTGGCTAGCAGTGGTTCCCCCCTTCCAGTTGTATGTCACCCTTGGGGTATGCCCCTAAGGGACTTGTTCTTCCCCTTTACTTGTACTAGTTGTGTGTGTTGGGATTGTACCTAGAGCGATACGTAGCGCGTCTCGCTCTTCTTTCTGCTTCCGTGTGTGTGCTCCTACTTAACAGTTGACGTTTATTCCTTTACATATTCTGTTAGACTTGTGTTATAGCCCTTCTGGGTCCCCGGATCAGTGGGTGGCGACCGCGAAAATTGGGTCCTTGGCTTGGGCCGAGGGTCGGTTTCTTGGGGTCGTTACAATAGTCGATGTCCAACATAATCGATGTTCAAAGAGAGTCGATGTTCAAACATAATCGACGTTTAAAGAGAGTTGATGCTTTAGATGAAGTCGATGTGAGCATAATCGATGTTGAAACGTAATCGATGTTTAAGTAAAATTGATGTTGAAATGTAATCGATGTTTATGTGAAATTGATGTTGAACCGTAATCGATGTTGAAACATAATCGATGTTTAAATGAAATCGATGTTAAAATGTAATCGATGTTGAAATATAATCGATGTTTAAGTGACATCGATGTGACCATAATCGATCTTGAACCGTAGTCGATGTTTAAGTGAAATCGATGTTGAAACATAATCGTTGTTTAATTGAAATCGATGTGACCATAATCGATGTTAAACCGTAGTCGATGTTTAAGTGAACTATAATCGATGTGATATTGAAACAGTAGTTGATGTGAACTTACAATAATAATCGATGTAGACTTAGGTAATTTATATGCAATTTCCTTCTAATTTAAAGTGAGTATATCCAACTTACAGAACTTATTTCATTTGATACCTGTTGACAAACTTCAGACAAATATGTTAGTCAGGTATTTTTCCATGGTTTTGTTTATCACCAAAATATATATGTGGAGATAAATTGTTCATCAGAAAGTACTACACCCTCTTGCCCTTTTAGGGGGCATCAGATGAGGTCCAGTGTAAGGCCTTCCCAACCCTTCTCATAGGAGGGGTGGTTGCCTAATATAAAATTCTCCCCTGAAGATCCATGTCGTCCTTCTAGGTGCTTGAAACTTATTTCCTAGATAACTTCTTGAGTTGTGCCCATCCTGCAAGAGCACACTCTTCTTCGTCATCATTCACCAGGGATCGGGAGAATTCGAGGTTATGTGGCAAAATTCCATTCATAGTCCCTGAAAATCTAAGTGCTGGAGATAGCCACCATTGTCTTGGCATTGATCGGTGACATAACAAACGTCAGCCTTCAAGGATCACTGGCAAAGAGATCTCCTAAAACCTTCACTGGTCTCATAAGGAAGGCCAATTGGTACTCCAATTAGAAGGCCATCCTAATGACTCATGCTCTTCCAACAACTGTCGAAGAGCAGAGAAAGTTCGTTGACTATACCTTCGGGATGAGAAGAGGTCGAAGAGGAATGATTGGTGGGCCCCTAGCCCAAACTAGGATGGCAATCAACTCATCGAAGAAGCCTTCATGACAAGATCAAGATATAAGAGAACTCTAATGCACATTGCACTGTCCCAACGAGCGGCACCTAAAGTACATAATTGATAGGCTTGAGGGAGACAGTCCTTGTGGACCTAAGGTGACACATACAAGATCATGACCCCTTCGAGCAAGCCAATCCCAAGGACTTGGAATTTTAAACAACCTCAAAATGTACTTTCTATGACAACTCCATTCTATCTCATTGTCATTCATGCTCAGTTCCAATCCCATCATCTCCATATATCTATTTCAAGACTCAACATACGTGTAGATAATCTATTATCCAACACAACTCATAAAATGAGTTTAAGTGCCAGATATTTAATTGCTATAATGGACATTCCCCGTGCTACCATCTCACGACAATCGACAATTGATTAAGTTCCTTAATTCAGTTGATTGTCTTCTAGTTAATCGATTATGTCTTTCAATTAATCAATTATGTTTCCTGGTTATGCTCTCCTGTCGATTATGTTTATAACTATTGAGGTCGGACATACCTTATCCTGCCACCTCGCAACTTGATCATCGAGGTTGGACATGTTCCACACTATAACCTCCCAAGCTAATCATTAAGTCAGACATGTCCTGTGCTACCACCTCTAGAGCTGATCATAAAGGGTGGGCATGCTCTGTGTTGCCAACTTCCAAGCTGATCATCAAGATCGGACATGCCAGTACTGTCACCTTCCAAGCTAGTCATCGAGGTCGGACATGCCTGAGTTGTTGCCTCTCAATTTATTAAGTCTTAGATCGACATAGTCCCATGCTACCACCTCAGCAATGCTACCCATGGAGGTCAAACATACCTCTTGTTGCCACCTCTTGAGGTTAGACGTACCCTGAGCTGCTTGTTAGAAATATGTAGCCTATGAGCCAATCATGCACATTGATAATGCATTTTAGTTCACATTATTATTATAAAGGTATTTTATTCATTACTTGACTATGTGTTTGAATTACACTATATATCTTTGGACATATGTAATGAAGATTGAATCATGATGAGACCATGATAAGGAGATTAATCTTCTATAAACATGTGTCTTAAAATGTTCATGGTTAATGGACATTTGAGATGGACATCAAATGTTTGGTAAGATCAGTATATGTTGTGCTTTCTTATATGAGATGGCTGGTCTCATAGTCACTTCTGTAGAGACACTAAGGCAAACTTGTAGGTACTTATTAGAGAAAGAGTTCACTGAACTGATCTGATTTAAAATTCTTGGATGGTCATTATACCTGGATGTCAATCAGGACATTCTTGTGTTGCAATAGCATAGTTGATGCTTAGACTTGAGTTACCAATGATGCATTGTAGGAGGATTGTTGTGTTTTAATTACTGGCTTATGGATCTTAGCCATTAGATCCTATATAGTTGGTTATCCAGACTTAGTGGAAGACTTGCAAAGGCAATTAAGTGATCAACATGGGATCACTCACCCTTGGTATATAACTATAGGCTGAATGCCTTAATAAACTGTACTCAAAAATACCGACCAGATAATAATTAGAAAATGAGTTTTCGAGTTATGATAATCAGAGCTATGATAATCATGAATATTGAGTTCTATCTAACCAATATTTAAAGGGTTTGGCAGTATAACCATATCCTTGTATTGCTGAGGTATTGGATGAGTGAAGGACTATAGCTGTGTGGTATCTATATACAGATAGGTCCAAGTGTGTGTGTGTGTGCATGCGGGCGGGCATGCGGGTGGGCGAGTGTGCCCATCCTCTCTCTCTCTCTCTCTCTCTCTCTCTCTCTCTCTCTCTCTCTCTCTCTCTCTCTTCTCTCTCTCTCTCTTCTCTCTCTCTCTCTCTCTCTCTCTCTTCTCTCTCTCTCTCTCTCTCTCTCTCTCTCCTCTCTCTCTCTCTATCTCTCTCTCTCTCTCTCTCTGGTGCTACTTAATGGAGTTGAGATCTAATCAATGAGTGGATATTGTGGAGAGAATATGTGTGTGCCCATCCTCTCTCTCACTCTCTCCCCCTGGTGCTACTTAATGGAGTTGAGATCTGATCAACACGTGGATATCGTGGAGAGAATACTAGAGTGCTTGTGTGGATATTTTGGAGATTGTGTGTTTGCGTGATTCACATCGTATTAATACGCATGAGAGATGCGCAACCCCACAAAGGTGAAAAATTATTCTTCCTAATCCAATTTTTTCCATTACGATTTTGATCCCAGCACCAATATCATGAGAAATCTCAGTTTTCTACTATGCTCTAATGCTATTCCCTACACTGCCACCCCCTAATTGCACAAGTCTTAGATCGATATAGCCGTACGTTGCCACCTCAGTGTCATACTGTGGAGGCTTTTTCTTGTTTGGGCCGGAGCCAGTTGGGCCTACACTTGAGAGGGAAGAAGACGGTCGTCAGTGGTGGACGAAGATCTGCAAAACCAGAACAGGATCAGGGGGCCCAGTTGAAGAACCGGGGAGAACCCTCTGATGCCTAAGTCAGTAAGAGACGTGAGAGGAAGGGGGTTCTCGTATGTAAAGCGCAAGGGCTTATGTGAGCAAGGATGCCTTGGATTACCTACCTCTGCATGGAGGCTTACCTGTGCCTTTTATAGGCAGAAGTGCTGAAGGAGAGGGATGGAACGTCCCTGATCAATGCCGCAAAGGGCGCGCCTGTAAGCGTTCTCAACAGGGGGTTACGCATTGAGGCGCCCGTTGAGGAGCTCGACAGTTAATGCACCACTTGATCGTGGGACAGGTAGCCAGCAGCCGTTGTAACCGTCGTAGGATGCGAAGAGCCTGCTCGGATATCCTTAGCCGTGAGTACCGAGCAGGTGGCCTGTTATGAAGGCTGAACTCGTTGTTCGGCAATTGCGTCGGTTGTTCGGTGTGCGCTCCCCGGGCGATGGTAAAGCCTGCGGGACAAGACGTGCCTAGAGCAAGGGACCTGTTTGATATTTATACCCAATAAGGGTCCATATCCAGATCCGTCTCCCGCGAACGGATCGAAGTCTCGTAAGGGATAACTTGTACGCGTGTCCAGGAAGAATATAAAAGACAAACCACAACAGTAAGAGACCCAAGAAAAGATATGTGCTCATATCTGCTTATACAATTTACAACTGTCCCATTACATTATTACATGTCCAAATTAAAAAGAGTACAACTACCTGGGGCATACCCCGAGGGAGCACAGGCTCACAAAACTGTACTAACACTACTACTGGTGGTACAAGTCTGTCACAACACCTCCTCAAGCAACATCAACAGTAATCCTTGAAAAGAACTGTAAGGGAGTGAGCCTCAACAAGTCACTGGCTCAGTAGGGAACCACCTAAAACAACACACAACGCAGAAGAACCGCAACCCCAATGGGTCTCACTGGCAACACCGGAGGCCAAACCATATCATGCTCACAACAAAGCATAATTATCAATACTAAACATAATTAACTTAGTTGCTGCAAGTCTTGAAAAGACGAAGAGACAGCAGCACCATTAGTCCATTCAATAACTATAAAGCCTAGGCCACAAGCCTCACAGGCACACCACCTCAATAGCTGGTCGCCTAAGCTGTAAGCCACACAGGCAAAGCATTGCCTAAGCTACTAGCTTCACTGGCAAGCCTCAAAACATATGGGCAACAGGATTGCTAACCAAGAGCTAATCTTTTATACCCTTAAATTCACAATATATCGAATGGCACACTAAAGAAACAGGACTGGCTACCACGATGCCAATCCATCGCACACTAACTCATATTCGGAAACTTACCCAAGGAAGGGTAAAATACAACAAGTGGAAGGTCTCACTGCATGACCTCCACCTCACCATTTGAAAAGGGCTAGTACTCAGCATACTATGAGAAACCAGTACCTACAAAGAGTACAGGTACCTACTACCACAAGGTACCACCACAGAACACAAACACACCACGGAACACAAAGACACCACGGAACACAAACACACCACAGAACACAAACACAACTGTGTCACCACGAGGGCACACCACTACCAATCAAACCACAACCAGTGAGTCTCCGCTCACTAGCCACAATAACAACCGTGCCAACAGCAAGGCACACCTTAATGGGTAAAACTACAACCAACACACGCTATATCCAATAGCAAAGCATGAGTCGGAAAGCACGATGCCACCACACGGGACATACTACTGGTTCATGACACCAGTATCCAACCCGGACAACACAACACAAGAACTACCTCTCAGTCTCACAGTCACGGACGAAAGGTCCAACTGCAGCTCCACAACACAAGTAAAGCCAAAGAATTGTGGAGTCCAACCAAACCACCACAACCTACAGGTCACACACCCTGCAGGCCCATGCCTGGCACCTTTAGAGACTCTGACCCGAGCTCTCTAAAGTGAGGCACTGGTAACAGGACTAGCCAGGGCCCAGTACGTCTACTGGTGTCCGTAACCCCCAGCTACGAGCGCGTTACAAGTGACTAAACACAAACTCTCACAAGTCACTGTCCCACTGCCGTCTTTCCCTCAGCCGGACGACAAATCTCCCCGAGAGTGAGGGTGTCCAAGAAGACGACAAGACCTCAACGGTACCACTGCACCGGGACAAGCCCCGAGCACACACAAGTGCCTGGCTCACACAAAACCTGGGGCTCCCAACTGAAGAGGCATTCCGGAATAGGCACCGGACCACCAAACTCAGCAATGCATAAACCACATTATAAACTCGTATAATCTTTATTACAATTAACGATACAAACTTAAGGACCAGCTTGACCTGGTCACTTCGTGACCCACAAGCTATTCTACACAACACACATATAAATCACAGAAATTAACCACACTTGACCTATCATTGGTCACCATGTGACCTCCAAACCATCTCACATTAATACATACATTTATCACAACAATACACACAACTTTGTCTGTCATTGGTCACCCTGTGACCTCTACGGCAATACCCATTACTTAACATGTATATCATTATAATACTCTTTAAAAAACCATAATAGACTAGGGCTGGGTTCATATGTGAACCTTCACTGCCCGGCCACCTCATACTAGCTATACCATCTATACTACAATAATCACAATATCGACCACTAGCCATGCATACTCATGCACAACACTCAAACTATATAAACATTACGTAAAAGCATGCTCACTTCGTGAGCACCACCCTTAACACGTAAACCACACACAAACGACACACTAACCATGCTCACTGAGCGCTACAAGTGCCAAGGCATCATTAGCATTGCCATGCACAATAATTAAACGATAATCGAATAACCAAAACACCAACAGCCTACAAAGCAGAATCATCGGTTGCGATCGCGACAGAGGCCATGACCGCCTTCTGATCGCGACGCCACGATATGTCGCGATAACAAATCCTGTCGCGATAGGTCGGCCTGTCGCGATCTAATCGTGACAGCAAAGACCATCACCTTCGCAGGCAAAAATCCTAATCCGGGAACCATCTCCGGATCTTCCATGCAAACCACCCTAAATCCCGTTTCAACCCGATTTTCATGCTCATTTCACCTCCTAGACATGATATCTACTGTTTTTAAAGCATTAAACAAGCCAATATGCAATCTACGCAACAAATCAAGGTAGAAATCCCTACCTTCATAAAGAACGTGCAATCCATGCATGGCGTAGTGTTTCCCCCACTCCTCGCGACGTCCTCGCATCGAGAGCGCGTCGAACACTACGCCGGAATTCCGAATTGCCTGCAGCAGCTTCTCTCCTGGTCGAGCAGAACTTGTGAAAGCTCTGTTCGGCCAACCTTCTTAAAAACTAAACAGCGGTTCGAATCGCGATGTACCTTCCTGTCGCGACCTGATCGCGGCGGACTAGGGTGTCTCATTCCCAACCCTGATGTCAGCAAGTTCCACTCCATGCACGACACACGGCGCACATGCAGACGTCGACCCCAGCGGCGGCAACCAAAATGCGACCCCCACTACCGACGCGTTCAGAACGCGACCTACACCTCCGTCGCGTTCACATCAGTAAACCAACGGGCACCATGGGCCTAACCTGCCGGCCCACTAAACTCTATACAGCGCACGGAAACCACAACCAAGGCCCAATGACCCCATATTGGTCATGAGCACCACACCAAAACCAATAAACACAGATCCGAACTACCACTAATCAATGATCCGCGAAGATCCAAAAAATGCGCTATGTTACACTGGGGCCTGGGCCGAATAGGCTATGGGGCGCTCGGAGGTGACCCCTTGCTTGGTAAAATGATCCTTGACCCGATCAGAGCAAATGACGTCCGGAGACGTGCCGTGGAGTCCTTTGTGCGGTACTTGGGAAGACGTGACGCTCTACAAGAGGGCCACGCCTATCAACAAGACCTTGATAGGCCCTGACGGGCCGTGATGGGTCATGATGGGCTTAGGTGGCGAGAAATGGCCACCACACTTGCCCCCCACTTCCTTGAGTGGTTCCGGAACCAGAGCGCTCGAGGGCGGCCTCCGGCTCGAACGTCGCCTCCGCATTAAATGTGACGTTACCCTCGGTGTTGCGAACGTCCAGATGACGATGCCGCCATGGGGCTATCATGATGAGCACGAGGGGGCCGTGTCGAGTCTAGGGTGTTGTGCGCTCTGCCTGAATGGTCACTGGCGGTTTAACCGAGGAGAAAACTTGGAGCAGGGGAAAATGTCGTTTCTTGTCCCGCTTCGAATTTTGCACCCCTGTCTTCCTTATAAAGAAGAGGAGGGGGCGAAGGCGGGAGCCACGTCTTCAAAAAATCTTTCAGAGTGCTTCGCTTCCAACATCTCCGTCCATGTTGCCTTCTTCTTCCCCGTGTCTGCACTGGTACTCAGCCTTCTCCTGTGATTCTCCCGTTCGCCGTGCACGCGATCCTCCGGTGATGGCGCACAAGGGGAAGGCGATCGCCGAGACCAGCGGGATGCCTCCGGCAAAGTCGAAGGCGGCAAAATACCAGAGTTTCGAGGGCCTTCGAGAGCGATTCCAGATTGGTGAGGAATACGATATTGTCCTGATGCGAGAGGATGAGTCATATCTGACTACGAGGCCCGGGTGTTTCGTTCTTTCCTTAGACCTGCTGGAAGCTAGTCTCCGGTTGCCGCTGCCGAAGATCGCGAAGGATCTGCTCCGGGCCTGGAAGGTGGCGCCGATACAGCTGATGCCGAACTCCTGGAGGACCATCTTCGTCTTCTGCATCGTATGCAGGAAGAGGGGCATCCAAGCGACTGTGAAGATCTTCAGGAGCCACTTCAGCCTGGCCTATTCCCCGCAGTCTGGCATGGGCATTGTGTATGTGAAGCATCGTACAAACTAGATGCAGATCAACTTTTCGCCCCGTCTGTCCAACAACAAGGGGTGGACAGGACGCCTCTTCTTCGTTGTCCAGAGGAAGGGGGCGAATATCCCAGACTGGGACTTCCCTATTAGGGTGGTGGAGCCGCCGAAGAGGACATATATGGCCCCTTTCCTAATCCAGGGGGCAGCTGCCGCTTCCCAGTCGCTGAACATGGTAGTGTTGGGTTGAGTGTGAATGCAAATCATTTCCCCTCATATTTTGATGATGACAAGCTGTGATTTTAATGCATAAAAATTGGAACATGTGAAATACATCACCTGAATTACCAATATTCAAAAAGCGTGTTTCCAAGCACATTTATCATTTATATTCATGATAATACATTTAACTAATGATTTATGTGTTTATTTCTCAGGGACAAGCACTTATTGCAAGGGTGGTGTCGACACACTTCACACTGGTGTCGACACAATGCTCCAAGCCCTAAGGCAAAGGATGAAGAAAAGGTCAACTAGTGTCGACACTAGGCAGGGCAGGTCGACACTAGAGACAGATCCTAGAGAAACAAGTCAACAGACTTCTATCTCAGGTCGACACTAAACCAGATGGTGTCGACACTAGAGAGCTTTCCCAGAAGGCCTGTTCTCCAGATGCCAACAGTAGGTCGACACTACTCCATCTCAGGTCGACACTAGATGGTTCTCCCAGGGAACTATTTTGTCCAGTCTGGGACAGTGTGTCGACACACCCTATGGGCAGGTCGACACACTCCGGAAATTTTTTCACTTAAGATTCCTCCTGGACACGTGGAACCCTAGGGAGATGATGGATCAATCTTGGATCTTGTGCCCACATACCCCAAGGGTATCTTTGGACTATTTAGGGTATAAATACCCTCCTATTGGCCATCCATCAAATAAGAACCCTTTCAGAGCCTCCCAGAAATCCCGTTGGCGGCTAGAAGGTTTCTCCTCCCTGTTCTTGTCTTCCTGGTGCTTCCTCAAGCCAAATTCTCATCTGTTCAAGTATGAGAAGTGGAGTTTGATCATTGAAGATGCAACTGGATCACTTCAAGGAAGCAGATCAAGTGGAAGTAATCGATTGAGAAGACCTCAAGGAAGATCCCAAAATTCAGAGTGCAGAGCATCGGCCAGGGACTTCAAGAACTCAAGTCTCTTCCCAATTCGATCTTCTACAAGGGAGTATAATTGAAGAGCAAGGATTTCTTTATACAATTCTTCATGTACCTTTGTTCTTTTGAGTCATTGTGAGATTGTGCAAGAGTTGTTGCATAAGTCTCATGAATGAACTCTTGTTAGACTAGATCTATTGCTAGAGGATCTGAGTCTTGTGTGTTTTTCTAGCAAGTTGTTTGTGAGCCTTTGTGCTCAGTAGTTTGTGAGTCGTCGCACTCACTGTGTAGTTTGAGCCGTCGTGCTCAATTTGGAGTCTTCGTACTCCGGTTGTTGTTTGAGCCGTCGTGCTCAGTTTGGAGTCGTCGTGCTCCAGGTGTTTTTTGAGTCGTCGTGCTCAAGGGTGTTTGGAGTCGTCGTACTCCTGTGTGAGTTGTACTCAGGGTTTTTGAGTAGTGTGGCCTCACTGTGTGAGGGGTGGATGTAGGAGTCACTGGAGGTGATTTCCGAACCACCTAAAAATCCTCTGTGCATTGGTTTGAATTGTGGTTTGCCTTTGTATCTCGCTAGATGCATGCATAGGGATTTCGTTCACACTGCTATTGATTTGCTCACACACACTAATCTCACTTCATATCAGTAAATTGTTTGGGTCATTTGATCTCTAATTCGAAGTAATTTTAAATTGCTTGAGCTTCCGCATTAATTGGTATTAGATCTATTCAACCCCCCTTCTAGATCTTGTCCACATCTTTTCTCGATCCCTCAGGTAGGGGTCAACCATGCTGAAGGGTATCTGACCGAGTACAAGCTTGTGAAGTACAAGCTTAGCCGCGCATGGGGTAGGTTCTTTGCTGCTCATCTCAACTTTTCTCCTGCATACGTTCTGACTCCTCTTTCTCTCCTGCAGATGCCGAAGAGTTGGCTGCTGGTCGGGGCCAAAAAGAGATGGCCCACTATGCTGAGACGATCCCCGTTAACCTTTATCTGATAAGGTTAGACGAGGATGCTTCCACACCGGGGGTCGAGGGATGTCACCTTGCGGCCCCCCAGGCAACCAAGCAGGGGCCCCTGCGAATAGGCCCCGCAAAGAAGACCAAGGCCAAGGCGGCCGAAGGCGCCACAGAGAGGGAGACCGAGCAGGAGGTCACTGGGGCTGCACAAGAGTCGACTCCTCAACTTCGGACGAAGAAGAAGAGGAAGCTGGTGAAGGCGCTGCAGAGGGTGCGACACCCCGTCCTGGATGAGGGTGAGGAAGAGGACGAGGATGCAGAGCCGCTGGCGACGCACAAGAAGCGCAGGGCGGCCGAAGTTGTGCCGCCGGTTGAAGAGCACGCCGAAGGGGAGGAGGAGGAGGAGCTCGAGCGCCTTGTGGTGCGAAAAAAGTGCCAAGTCGCGAGGACGACGGAGTAGAGAACGTCGCGAGCCTCGGTCGTGAATCGTTCGGAGGCCACTACCGAGATGGCCGCCGAGCTCGGCCTCATCGAGTTGAGCGATGGATCAGAGCATTCAGGGGAGTGAGCAAGGATGTCCAGGTCCGAGGGCCACTCCGAGGGGGTGGCTCCAACAGGAGTCTCGACCATTGGGGGAGCCGAGGAGGATGCCGGTGATGGTGTCGAGCAGGGTGCTGGGAACGAGAGGACCATTGGAGACCTGAGCGGAGGAGTCGAAGGAGCCTCTGCGCCTCACAATGCCACCGTGTCCGAGGATGTCGCTCCTATGACAACTGCGGCGCCCGGTGCCGGTGAGGCAACGGCTCTTCCACTGGAGAATGCTCCGCAAGGAGGTGAACAAGTCCTGCCCCCCATGCCCCCCACCGAAGTAATTGCTGGTGTCTGCGTAGTCGGCGAGAGTGCAGCTCAAGCAATTTCTGAGGTAAATTTAGTCGGCAAGAGTGCTGCTCACTCCGGGGAGGGAGGGCTCCGAGAGTTGGTTGGCACCGATGAGGGCCAAGAAGTGGCCACTAATGCTAATGTTGCTGAGGCGGCTGGGGGGGCGGTGCATGCTGCGGGGCAAACTGTTACTGATGCTGAGGAGCAGGGCTCTGGGGACGACCAGAGGCCTTTATCTGAAGTGCTGAGGAAAAGCCTCCCGAGCTTCCTTCAAAGGAGATGTTGGAAGCCGCGCTCGGGCGGCTGGAAGGCGACGCAGCAAGGCCTCTGCCTCCGTGCTCATTCGTGTCTTATCTGGATAGGATGGCACGGTGTCAGGGGTTGAGCCCAGAGAAGACCCCCGAGCACCCCAGTGCAGTTTATCGCCCGAGGCACCCCGTCGAGCAAGATGTTGACGTGGGAGCACTGATAGGAGAAATTACAAGCTCCTTGGGTGTACTGGGGAAGTTGGCCGAGCGAGCTCAGAACCACAAACACATGTGGGAAGCCGAGCTCGCTTATTGCAAGGAGCTTGAGGTGGACCGCGCGACAAAAGAGGCCGAGCTGAGGAAGGAGATTGAGACCCTCCGAGAAGCTCTCCGTGTCTCTGAACTCGACGCGACGGTGGCTCGTGCTAAGAAGGAGGCACTTGCTCATGTTCTCACCAATGCAGAGGAGTAGGCGGTGGCCATGTACAAGGCGGGGCCGAGCTTCAAGGAAGACCTGGAGCAGTTCGGGGCCCGTTGTTACAAAGTGGGTCTTGATGCCAGGATAGAGTTCGGGGAGAGGTCGGCGACTTTTGAGTGGGCCCAGGAAGCCTTGGAAGTTGCCGTGAGGGAGTGCCGTCGTCGTACAAACGATGCTCGCCTAGACGGAGTGCGGTTTGCCCCGTTTCAATCTGGGCGAATGCCAACTACCGATGATGGCGCCGGCCCCTCCGGGAAAGCCCCCTGATGTACTTGTCACCTTTTCTCCTTCTCTTTGCAGCTCCACTGGGACGAGCTTTATATGTAAAGGACCTGAATAGATTACTTATAAAAGATGGCTTCGCTTTCTCTATCTCCTTCCCTTGCATGTGTCATGTCCGAATCAGAATTCGTTGATCGTTTAGAAGAGTTCGCCATTGTCGCGCGGGTTATTCGGAACTGATAAGTTCCAACCAAAGAGTGTTGGCGGAACGACTTCAGACTTGGAGATGTCACTGTATCCTTGTGAGCTGAATAGCTTATAGAAGGATATCATAGACTTCGTTCCAAGCCGACCAAAAGGGCGGGTAGGAGAGAAATAGGAGGCCGAAAAAGGCTTTTATAAATAGTAAGCCTTGAGGTTAGATATATGCCAAGTCCTGGGTATGGCTTCGCCACTAGGAGTAGTAAGCTTGTAGGAGCCTTTCCCTAGGACCTGGGTGACTTGATAAGGTCCTTCCCATTTGGGGGCTAGTTTGCCAACTGCTCTTCGAGGGTCCGAGGCCGAGCAGCGGCGCAGAACTAGATCACCCACACAGAAGTGCCCTGAACTCGAGCATTGTAGTATTGCACGAGTCGTTGCTGATAGGAGACAAGACGAATGCTGGCATCACCTTGGCGTTCGCCGAGCATGTTCAAGTTCTCCCGAAGAGCACGGTTGTTGGTGGCTTCGTCAAAGTGGGTTGTTTGGAGAGTAGGGAGAGCCACTTCTAAGGGCACGACAGCTTCTGAGCCATAGGCCAAATGAAAGGGCATTTCTCCTGTCGCCACTCGTGATGTTGTTCGGTGGCACCAAAGCACGTTGGGGAGCTCGTCGATCCACGAACCACCTGCAGCTTCTACTCTTGTGCGAATCCCGTGGAGCAATGTTCGGTTGGCATTTTCGACCAAATCGTTTGCCTGGGGATGAGCCACAGAGGTGAAGTGGTTGTAGATGCCGAGTTCGGTGCACTTCTGCTTGAAGAAGGTGCTGTCGAACTTCTTCCCATTATCGGAAGTAATCACCCTTGGAACGCCAAACTGGCAGAGGAGGTTCTTCCATACGAGCTTCCACGCGGCTTGTTCGGTGATTACGGCGACTGGTTCCACCTCGATCCACTTGGTGAAGTAGTCGATAGCCACGAACAAGAACTTCTTCCGACCTTGGGCCTCAGGAAAGGGGCCCAAAATGTCCATGCCCCATCTGGCGAAGGGGCGAGGTTCGAACAGGCTATGAAGTTGTTCGGCAGGCTGCTTGATAAGTTGCCCGAACTTCTGACATTCTGGACACCTCCTGACAAAGGTCATGCAATCCTTTTGCAGAGAAGGCCACCAGAACCCTGCTCGAATAATGTTGCATGCCAGCGTTCTGCCCCCCAAATGGCTTCTGCACAATCCCTCGTGAGCCTCCTCGGTAGCCAAAAGAGCCTCTTCAGGGCTGAGGCACCGTAAAAGAGGCCTCGAAAGGGATCGCCGGTATAACTTGCCTTCGATGTGGGAGAAGCGCTGAGAACACAATTTGATCTTCTGAGCTTCGCTTTGCTCGGGGGGAAGCTGACCTCGAAGTAGATAGGCTAGGAGAGGGTCCATCCAGTTCGGAGCTGACGGACCGACCTGAATGGCTACAACATCCACTTCGGTGCTTGGTGAGGAGAGCTCCTTGATAAACACGGAGCGAGAAGGGGCGATGTCTCCTGAAGATGCCAACTTGGCAAGCACATCGGCTTGCGCATTCTGCTCCCATGGGACATGTATAACCTCAAAATAGAGGCGACCTTCTGTTAGGCTCTTGACCTGCTGGAGGTACTGGGCCATGCGGGGCTCCCTTGCTTCGAACTGCCCGTTCACTTGGCTGGACACCAGCTGGGAATCGCTGAAGACTCTAAGCCGAAGGGCTCTGAGGTGCCTGGCCATGCGAATACCAGACAACAACACTTCATATTCGTCAACGTTATTGGAGGCCGCAAAGCGGAACCGAAGGGCGTATTGGAACTCTAATCCCTCCAGAGAGGTGAGAACAAAGCCAGCTCCGCTCCCTGTAACACAAGAGGATCCATCCATGTAGAGATCCCATGGGGGCTCGTCGGCAAGCGGAGGGTCCTTCTCAGTAGGGAGAGTACATTCCGCGACAAAGTCTGCCAATGCTTGCGCCTTGATTGCTGTCCTTGGGCGGAAGCTGATGTCGAACTCGCCTAGCTCTATGGCCATTTAATGAGCCTACCGGAAGCCTCCGGCTGCTGAAGAATAGACTTCAGTGGTTGGTTAGTAAGGACCATCACTGAGTGAGCCTGAAAATAGGGTCTGAGCTTCTGGGAAGCTACGACCAGAGTAAGGGCGAGCTTTTCTGCTCGGGGGTACCTCCTTTCAGCTTCTTGGAGGACCATGCTGATGTAATAAACCGGGTACTGCACTGCTGCTTCTTCTCTGATCAAAACTACACTGACGGAGGGTTCGATAACCGAAAGGTACACGAATAGTGGTTCTCCAAGCACAGGCTTTGAGAGAACAGGTGGGGCTGCTAGGTACGCCTTCAGCTCGGTGAAGGCAATTTCACAATCCTCTGTCCACCGCACATGCCCCCCTTGCTGTGAGGTGCTTTTAGGACCTCGCAGCAACCTGAAGAAGTTGAAACTTCTTTCCGCCGCTCGGGACATGAACCAGTTTAGTGCAGCGAGACGTCCGGTAAGGCGTTGGACGTCGCACACTATTTTGAGACTGCTCATCTCAAGTATGGCCTGGATTTTCTCCGGATTCGCCTCTATCCCTCTATTTGAAACGAGGAAGCAGAGGAACTTACCCGAACGCACACCAAATGCACACTTGGCTGGGTTGAGCTTCATATTAAACTTCTGCAAGGTTGCGAAAGTTTCTTCGAGGTCGGAGATGTGATTGGCACTCGGAAGCGTCTTGACCAGCATGTCGTCCACATAGACCTCCATGTTGTGCCCGATCTGCTGCTCGAACATCTTATTGACCAGCCGCTGGTATGTTGCACCAGCGTTCTTCAGACCAAAGGGCTTCCTGGTGAAGCAGTATAACCCTAAGTCTGTGACAAACGTGGTGGTGTCTTGGTCCGGCGGATGCATACTGATCTGGTGGTAACCGGAGTATGCATCCAGGAAGCTGAGAAGCTCATGTCCGGATGTGGCATCCACCAACTGGTTGATGTGCGGCAGAGGAAAATTGTCTTTGGGCGTCGCCTTGTTGAGATCCTTGTAGTCCACGCATACCCGCCATTTGCCATTGGCCTTGAGCACGAGGACTACATTAGAAATCCAGCTCGAGTACTGGGCTTCTCGTAGGAGCCCAATGGATCGGCTTTTGACGACGTGATCCTGGATCACGTTCTGCTATTCCTGGTTGACGGGTCGCCTCCTTTACTGAACTGGTGGGACCCGTGGGTCCAAGCGGAGGCGATGTACCATCACTTCTGGAGGGATGCCCGGTAACTCGTCGTCGGACCACGCGAACACGTCCAAATTGGATAGCAAGAAGGCTTTGTAGCGTTGTTGCTCGGCTTCCGCTAGTAGGGCGCCAATGTAGAGGACGTGTTCGGGGTCATCATCCACCTAAACTGGAAGCAGGTCTTCACCAGGCATTCCTCAGCTGGTTGAGGGATGATCGATCGGTGGTGGGGCTGGGACTGAGGCCGCGAGTGGCTGCTTGTCCCTAAGAGAGAGGACATAACACCGTCGAGACTTGCGTTGGCACCCGAGCACCTCACCAATCCCACTCGGAGTTGGGAACTTCATCTTTTGGTGAAGAGATGAAGGTACCGCCTTGTTTCGTCTGATCAGGCCTCTGCCGAGGATGACGTTGTAGCCAGGCATGTTCCTAATAATCAGGAAGTCCACTATCCTGGTTACGCTCTTCGGAGCGGTCCCAAGGGTGATGGGGAGGCGAATTCTACCCATGGGCTGAACCGAAACCCCTGAGAAGCCGAACAAAGGGGACCCTACAGGGGTGAGCTGTTCGGCTTTAAGACCCATAAGGAGATAACAGTCATAAGCCAATACGTCGGGGGCGCTTCCATTATCCACCAAAATCCGACGCACATTACAATGGTTGATGGTGGCCGAATGACCAACGCATCGGTGTGTGGGGTAGTAACCCCTACAAGGTCTTCGTCTGAGAAGGTGATGACCTCCTCGGGTTGTGTGCGTGTTGGGTTGGCAGGATATGGAGCCGGTCGAGGCGCCGGAGGCCTGTCCACGACGTGCACTCGCCTTGCGTAGTCACGTCGGCTTTAGGTGCTTTCTCCGCCCGCGCCGAAGCCTCCTACGATCACGTTGATCTCCTACCCATTGGGCTCATTGTTGATCGTGTTGCCCAGTTCACGAGCCCAGAGGGGGGTGAATGGGTCTTTAAAAATTAATCTATTAATACCTGTGAATCAAAACTTCACACAACAACGTTCTTCGATAGAGATTAGTAGCAGTTAGTCGTAAGAGAATCACACAAGGAAATCACACAACACAAGAATTATCCTGGTTCAGACCTCCTTTCCTTAGGAGTCCTACGTCCAGTCCCTGAGCAACAACTCAGGATTCCACTACTAGGGTACAGTCCCCCTAAGGACGCTACACCACCCAGCTCAGCTGTCTTTCCTTCACACCCGAAGGGAATAGCAACACCCTGGATACCCCACCAGGTCTTCCTTCACAACCAAGGGAACAACACCCTGGATACCACACCAGGTCTTCCTTCACACCGAAGGGAACAACACCCTGGATACCACACCAGGTCTTCCTTCACAACCGAAGGAACAACACCCTGGATACCACCAGGTCTTCCTTCACAACCGAAGGAACAACACCCTAGATACCACCAGTCTTCCTTCACAATCGAAGGGAACAACACAAAGAGAATGAATGAAATTCAAGCCCCTAGATCAAGCTTTTGACAAGCAGGATCTGAAGCAACTAGAACTGAGAGGAAGAGATTTAAGCTAAGCACAACTCTCAGAACTACACAGGCTCTCTCAAGATTTTCACAAAACTAGTGGAGAGCAAAAGAGCAAAAGCTAAAAGAATAAGGTTCTTGGCTCTGGACTTTCTTCAGAAGAATTTGAATGCTTGAATACTCGTGTTATTTTCTTCTATCTGTTCTTCTGACTTGTATTTATATCTTCAATTTGAAATCTAGATGTTGAAGTGTCCGTTGTCTCTCTTTTGAGTAGTCGTTAGACTGAATGACATCTGGAGTCTTGGAAGCTTCCAGTCAACAGTCTTTTGATTCACTTGAGCACGCAAAGAGATGAGATCTTCAGAAATATCCGTTGGCTTCTATTTGTTAACGTTGTACCATGAAGCTAGTTCAGAGGTCTGCACAAATGTCAATCTCAAATAGTAGACAGCTAAGCTGTCTCAGATGTCAGTCAACGTCAATAGCAATAGACATGAAGATAGTAATGCCAATAGCTTAAGTCTAAAAGACGTAACAGAGTAGCACGATAAAGGATGATATAGTCTGCATGCATGCAGAGAACGTTCAGATCTCATAAATGCAAAAGCGTCAGAGAGATGTCTACGTGGACTTTGACAAGTCAACGCTTTTAAGATGAATAGATATCAAGATATGAAATCGCTGACTATATGACTTATGAATCGTTATGAATCCTAACAAGTCATTATAGAGAGCAAATCGTTATGAACACTTATCAAGTCGTTATGAACTCTAAGAAATCGTTGCGCAAAGCAAATCGTTATGAATACTAATAAGTCATTATAGAGAGCAAATCGTTACAACAAGCAAGTCGTTGCGAGTTCTAAAGAAATCGTTGTGGTCACTTATGAAGTCGTTACAACAAGCAAGTCGTGCGAGTTCTAAAGAATCGTTATGGTAACTTATGAGTCGTTACAACAAGCAAGTCGTTGCGAGTCTAAAGAAATCGTTATGGTAACTTATGAAGTCGTTACAACAAGCAAGTCGTTGCGAGTTCTAAAGAATCGTTATGGTAACTTATGAAGTTGTTACAACAAGCAAGTCATTGCGAGTTCTAAGAAATCGTTATAATACTTTATAGAGTCGTTGTGACGAGCAAGTCGTTACGGCCTCTAAAGAAATCGTTACGGTAACTATAGAGTCGTTGTGACGAGCAAGTCATTACGCGCTCTAAGAAATCGTTACGGTAACTTAAAGAGTCGTTGTGACAAGCAAGTCGTTACTGGCTCTAAGAATCGTTACGGTCACTTATAGAGTCGTTGTGACGAGCAAGTCGTTACGGGCTCTAAAGAATCGTTACGGTCACTTATAGAATCGTATGGCATCGACTTGTTTGAAACAACATGACTTTTCAGTCTTACAAGAAAATCGTTATGATTTTCAATAGAAATCGATATGGACTTAGAGAAATATCATGTTGAAAAGATTAAAGCTTTAGAGAAGTAATGCATACCTTTATTGGCTTGTTTGACCTTGGTATTTTTCCTGTACTTAAGAATTATGAATATTCATTAGATATAATGATAAACTTATTGTTTGGTTTGTTAATCATCAAAAATATATATATGTAATTAATTAAAATTACATGGGGACAGACTGGTCATCAATCTCTCCCTTTTTGGTGATGACAAACTGAACAATAAGTATGGATGAAAAATATTTGAAATTAGTCTGAAGATGCTAATTTTCTTTCTTAAAAAATTATTGTATTTCAGACATGCTAATTTTCTCCCAAAAAAATTGTATTTCAGACATGCTAATTTTCTCCCCCTTTTTGTCATTGAGCAAAAAGACAATCTTCGACAAAGAAAGAAGAGAGAAGAGAATAGGAGTATACAAAGAAGGTCATTTCATTAACTTTGTGGAGGTACTAGTAAATAGAAGGCAGGAGACAGAAGAGAGGCAAAATGGGAGATGGTTTCCCATGCCTGTGCTTCCTGCTCTTCAAAAGAGTTTTGAAGACTCCAAAGGATACAGAGTAGAATGGTCCCATGGTGGAACCATCCTTTTGAGATAAAGATCTAGGTGCTGATAGAGAAGATCAGCATATCCTTCTTGTCCATGTTCATCTTGAGAAATCGACGAGTCCCAAAGCTGGCACAGGTGAGGAATTGGTCCATGGTGACAGGATAGTGGTTGTGGTTATCTCTAAGAGCTTTGTGCATAGCCACATACACTTTTATCTTTCCTCCCAACCTTGAAGGGTCATCAACAAGATGAATGGAGTTCATATCTAGGAAAAGCTGGAGAATGGCTGGTTTGCCTTCTCTAGCCTGAGCTTCATTAATTTCAAACAGCTGCTGAGCTGACAGGGGTAGAACTTGGACCATTCAGAAGATGTCAGCCTTTCACATTCAGATAGAATAGGGGCTAGAACTTCAGCACTTACATGCCCCTGGTGATATTCCCTAAACAGGAATCTAGAAAAAGCAACCAGGCAGCCTTTCTATACTTTAATTATGCCCATTACTCTGGCAAAACGTTCAAAGCTGATGGATCCTACAGAGGACTCCATAACTAGAAAGTAAATTTGAGGAAGGGCTATCTCTTCAGGTACTTGGAGGGTAGCAAAATCTACCTGAACATCTGAAGTTTGAGAGATATCCAGAGTTAGAGCTGAAATGGCCCTTTTGAACTGACTCAGCTGAACCTCTCGAAGTCTATGAATATTTCTGTAGTTGTTGAATAGCATGAGGGTCTGATCATTTTGATTTCCATTTGAATATAGGGTGCCAAAGTTCCCTATGATAGATCCTGAACCACTCTGATAAGGTCAGGAGTGGTCCCTTGGAGGGAATCTAGCAGATTTGGCAAGAATGAATTTCTTTAGGAGATCCTTGTGACTTTGCCCCACTGCTCTTCAGTTTTTGAATGGGCAAGAGAGAAGATTTTGGTTTTTTGGATTTCGAAAGAGAAGTGTAGGGTAGAATGGTGTTCAATGATCTGTGAGATCAAGAAAGGGAAGGTTAATGATGGTTGCAAAAACAACCTTTGAGAGATATTCTCTGTATAGGAGGGATGTTTGTTGTCCACTATGAGAGAAAACCACAAAGGTGGGTATTTGGGTTCAGAGGAAAGGGAGGAAGTAGAAGTAAGCTTCCTCTCTTGGGGCAGGACTAGAAGGGTCTGCCCTATGAACATGTGTCCCCAACCTTCAACACAGACCTGAGGATCCCTTCCTCAAACTCATCCTTATTTGTTCCATAAAGGGAGAGTTAAGTTGGGCTCTTTCAGGTATGATAGTGATGAAAGAGGGTGGAGGAGTAGGATGAAGAAAAGAGTGGGAAGTAGTAGGGAGGTCATCAACTGGTCCAAGGGAGGGACCAGAGAGGAGGAGGATGCTCCAACTGAGGATGCTGGAGGGGCCTCATGTATAGGAGAAGGAGAAGGAATGGAAGTAGAGGAGGCAGGAGATGAGGTGGACTGAAATGGTGTAGGAGAAGAAATTGGTCTAGATTGAGGCTTCTTGAATGTTTGAGGAGCAGGAGGTGCTGTAGGAGCTGAGGGTGGAGTTGGAGGAATAGGTGTGTGAGAGGGAGAGAGGGAGCTGGGGGCTTGGTGCCAAGAACTCTTCTGCCTCTATCTGCACAGACTAACTCTCCAATGGCCCTGATGGCCCTGACCCTTGCTCAGATGGCCCTGGAGGCCTTTAACCTGATCAGCTGGCCCTATTGGCCCTACCTCTTCTGGTGCTGCTGCTGCTTCTGGGTGCTGGCCCTGATGGCCCAACACATTTTCTCCAGGCTCCTAAGCTTCTGGAGGAGGAGGAGGAGGAGCTTGAACTCCAACTGCCTTGATAATATCCAAGAGCATGCCTTTCATGCTACTTATCTCTTTATTAAACCATTTCATAGCATTTCTGATTTGTCCTAACTCTTTGTTGATGAAGCTTGGCTCAGAAATAGAATTTACATCTGACTGGAGAGTACATAATAGCTCACCTTGCACATTCAGCCTTTCAATCACTGGCTTCAATTTATGACAATTTTCTGCTTGACCTGCCTCTCAAAAGGTGTATCAGCCAGGAGAGGAACTTCAGAGGCAACTTCTTTCCTTTCTTCTTGCCTTCTTTTGCTGGAGGAGGTTGATCATCATCTGAGCTCGAAGAGCATGCAATCTCTCCTTCTCTGTCATCCAAATTTTGAGAATCTCTATTCCTTTCCTTCTGACCATCAACACTGAGTTGTTTCTGCTGAACCTTTTTGATAGCTCCCCCTCAATTGGGGCATCTTCTTTATTGATACTTGCTCCCCCTGAATGGGAGCATCTTCCATTACAGAGTCACCCTGAGCACTGGGTGCTCTACCTCTACTTGGACATCTTCCATTGGTTCATCAATGTGGCCTGATGCCACAGCCTCTTCTGCAACTCTGCACTGGTTTCTGGAGCACTAGAGGTAAAAGGAATTGAATCAATAATGTTTGAAAGATAGATGCAACCACAGTTGAGGGTATGGGTTCTAAACTGAAATAATATCCTCTAGGAGAATATCCTCAATTCTCCTTTCTGCAAATTTACAGCTAATTCTTCTGGAAATTCTGAAGCTGGTGTTGATATTCTTTCTTCTTCCGTGCCAATTTCAGACTGAACTTCTGCTAAGAGGGGCCTGATGATTCTGCTGCTCCAACTACTGGAGCTAAAACTGACTCCACTGGCAATTCTGGAATCATATTGTTGATCCCATCTCTTGATGAACAAGTGAGGTGATGTCGATGATGGTTTCGCCTTCAGCAACAGAAGCCTTGAACCAGACACCATTTTCACAGAGAAGCCACTCTCTTTAGGTTCCTGGACCTAATTGCTTGGCCCATTTTCTCTACAACTGCCCCAGAGAGATCAACACTTAAGTGCTTGAAGATCTGGTAAGTAGATGGGCATACGGCAGGGACACATTTAACTTACTCTTGGTGTCCCAAAATCTGATCTCTGGTAAATTTCATTCTTTCCATCATCACTGCGGCCATATTTATCTCCTTATTTTGAATGGCCCAGTACATCCTGTCTGAGTCGGCCTTTGTGAAGAGGAGAATGTTGCACTTCTGGGAACTAAGATTTGACAGACATAAAATGAAGTAGGCGGTTGAAAGTAGATAGTTGATTTATATCAAGCTTGTCGTCCCTTACCTTGAAGCCCGGTCCTACAATTCCCAACCTTTCACGTGGGCGTCCACAATGTGAACCCCACTAAATCAGGAAGTCTTCACATCAAACAACATCTTCAGCAACTCAGGGTCTATTCTAATCAAGGTTCCCTTCACTAAGAAACTAGGGCCCATCTTCCTCTGATCTCATACAAACGAAGAATGCTTTTACCAGGTCCGGATAACTAACCTCCGAAAAGGTGGTGACTCTCGTCCACTGCATCTGATTGATCAAGTCTGCCACCTGCTCATTCCATTTTTCCTTAGATTAGCAACATCGACTTCTTTATTGCCACAGAGCTTCGTCTTCACAAGGTAAACCTCTCCTGCTGCTCAGGAGTGAGAAACTCGGCTGTACCACCCAAACTGCGGCGATGACTGGTGCGGCCATGGATTCAGGTGGAAAGTATCTGGAGGATTGAAACGGAAGGAGAAGAGAAGGAATCCTCAAGAATTTTGCAGGAAGGAGGAGGAAAGGTTCAAATTTTGCAGAGGGTTGAGATATGAGTTGTTAGGGCAATCGGCTCATGCGACAGGATGAAAAAGGGGAAAAGGTAGACGATGAGATACGAATCGTTCTGTCATTGATTTTATAAATAAATTAATGCGAGTGAAAGTGAGGTGCCAAAAGCGCAGAAGAAGACAAAATAGTTTGACTATTCAAACCGACTTCAATGAGAGAGCGGTTACAAAGGATAATTTGAATTTCTTTTGCTTAACGCCATGGAGGGAAAAATTACTCAATTCTGAAATTTAATGTGCCAGTTGTAAACAAAACCTTTTTCACAATTGCACATGCCTAATTCCCTTCTAAGAGATGTGAATCTCTCCTCGGGTAAGGCTTATGTGAAAATGTCTGCTAACTGACAATTTGTATCAATAAAAGATATTTCAATATTACCATTGCTATATGATCACGAATAAAATGATATCTAACCTCAATATGCTTGGTCCTTGAATGTTGAACTAGATTCTTGGTGAGATTTATGGCACTGGTGTTGTCGCACAACAGTGGGATGGATTTGATGTTTAATCTGAAATCTTCAAGTTGTTGCTTTATCCATAAGATTTATGTACAGCATTTCCAGCAGCTACGTACTCAGCTTCAGCTGTAGATAGTGCTACTGAATTTGTTTCTTGAAGACCAAGATATTAAACATCCTACAAGAAATTGACAACACCCACTGGTGCTTTTTCTATCTAGTTTACATCCAGCATATCAGCATCTGAGTAACCTACTAGTTAATTTCACAATGTTTTGGTGTACCATAGACCTAAGTCATGAGATCTTGCTAAATATCTAATATTCTTTTCACAGAAATTAAATGTGATTCTTAGGATCTGCCTGATACCTAGCACACATGCATACACTAAATAAATATCAGGTCTACTAGCTGTTAAATAAAGGAGTGAACCTATCATACTCTGTAGATTTTTGATCTACTTTCTTACCATCTTTGTCACTGTCCATTCTTGTTGATGTACTCATGGGGTTGACAGTGGCTTGGTATTTTCGAATCCAAATTTCTTCAAGAGTTCTTTTGTGTACTTTGCTTGACAGATGTGAGTTCCTTCCTTTCTTGTTTGATTTATAGTCCAAGGAAGTAATAAGTTCTTCCATCATGCTCATTTCGAATTCTCCCTCATCACTTTTCAAGTACTTGCAAAGGGATTTATCAGTAGACCAAAAATAATATCATCTACATAAATTTGAACTAGTAGAATGTGTTTGACCTTTGACTTTATGAAAAGAGTACTATCTACTTGACCTCTACTGAACCATGGTTTAAAGAAAAGAACTAAGCCTTTTATACCAGGCCGTAGGTGCTTGTTTTAAACCATATAAAGCTTTGTGAAGTTTGAAAACATGATTAGGAAATTCTGTGTCATCAAAACCCGGGGTTGTTCCACATAAACTTCCTCTTTTATAAAACCATTTAAAAATGTGGATTTAACATCCATTTGAAATAATGTTAAATTCAAAGTAGATGCATATGCAAGTAATATTCTAATGGCCTCAAGTCTAGCTACAGGTGCATAGGTTTCATCGAATCTATGCCTTCTCTTGAGAATAGCCTTGAGCTACCAATCTGGCCTTATTTCTTAAGATTGCACCAGTTTCATCCAGTTTATTTCTGAACACTCATTTGGTGCCAATGACTGGATGGTCTGATGGTCTAGGAACAAGTGACCATACTTGGTTTCTCTTGAATTGATTAATTCATCTTGCATGGCTACTATCCAAGATTCATCAGAAAAGAGCTTCATTGACTGTCCTAGGCTCTATTTGAGAACCAAGGTTAGGTAATCACAAGGAATAACATTACCTCTTATTCTTACCACCCTATGGATGGATCACCAATATATTCTCAGTGGGTGATCTTTCTTGTATCTCCACTCCTTGGAAGATTTTCATGAGTAAGTTCTTCTTGTTGAAGGTCTTCTAGAGGTGGATCATCCTTGTCCTCAATTGATGAGTCTTTTAGTTTCTTGGACAGTTCATCTGTTTCCTCATTATCACTATCTACTCCCTTTCTCAAGGAAGGGTTAGTTTCATCAAAATAACATGTACAGACTGTTCAATCAATAAAGTACGTTTGTTAAATACTCTATAGCCTTTGGGTTTAGAGGTGTACCCCATAGATGCCTTCATCTGATTTGGCATCCAACTTACCAATGTCCCTTTTTCCTGTTGTGAATGAAGCAAGGACATCCAAAAACCTGAAGTGGCTGATCTTTGGCTTCTTCCCTTTGAAAGTTCATATGCAGTCTTCTTCAGGATTGGCCTGATCATTACTCAGTTGATAATGTAGCTTGCTGTGTTGACTGCTTCAGCCCAGAAGTATCTTAGCACAGATCATATTCTGAGAGCATAGTTCTTGCCATATCTAATAGGGTTCTATTCTTTCTTTCAGCGATACCATTTTACTGTGGTGTTCTTGGTGCTGAGAAATTATGCTCAATTCCCTGATCATCACAGAATCTAGCAAACTTTCATCTGAAATTCACCACCATGATCTGATCGGATAGACACAATGTTGAACTTCTGATCTTTCTGAACTTTCTTACTGAAGCTGACGAGTTTCAAAGTGTCATCTTTATGCTCTAGGAATGATACAATGTGAATCTTGAGTAGTCATCAACTATGACAAATCCAAATTATTTCTTCCAGACTGGTAGTCCTCATTGGCCCAATAGATCCATATGAAGGAGCTCCAAGGGTTTTGAGGTGGTCACCACCGTCTTTGACTTGAAGGAGCCTTGGTGTGTTTCCCTTAGCACAAGGTATACATACACCATCCATTTTGAATACCTTAGGTAACCTTCCATAAATTCTTCTTCAGCATTTTTCTCATGCCATCTATGCTGCAATGTCCTAGCCGTAGATTCTTTCTCTATTCGCTTCAAAGATGACTGCTCATCCTTCAGTATGTTGCACTTCGACCCTTGAAAATTTATCTGAGGCCTCTGTCACACCAGCCGGCCGATGCTAAGTAGATTGTGCTTTAATCCCTTACTAATAGCCATCTTCTATGAATGTTTTTCTTTTGTATTCTTCACAAGCCACAGCCTATCACTGTGACGGCCCTCATTATACCGGTACGGTTATACCAACCCACGTCGGTATAGCAGAGTCCTCACAGTGGGACATTTACCAAACGATACATACAGCTGAGATACACGCGAATATACAACAGAGTAGCGGAAGTAAAAGACCACTGTCTTCATTCATTCATCATCCACATTAAACATACATGCAATTCGCAATTAACATAAAAGAACTAAGGTCCACATAATTAAATTGCTGAAATAGAACCACAATTGTCCACATTTATACATCCTTTTCATGATACTCTAATACAATGTTCAAATTACATACTTATGAAATACACAAATCTCAAGAAACTCCAAAGCTAGCTAATCTCCGCGCTCGGAGTCCGTCTCTGCTGCCTCCTCCAAAGGTGCCACGTCACCAACTACACCTGTACGCCGAAGCAAGGAGTGAGTCCAAGGACTCAGCAAGCAACACTACTCATAATATACACGTACAAGTCCTAGTGGTTTCTACATGCACATTTACAATTTGCAACACATGCATGCTAGTCAATTCAAGTTTCAACCTATCATGAAAGTTTACAATTTTATACATGGATCATGCTTTCAGATTTCTAAGAATAAAATTCACCTATCACATGCTCTCTATTCAATTTACTCATGAATTTTTGTCTTTAAAGAATCAAAACATGAGAGCTACCAACATGAACATTTTACATACATGAAAGGGGAACACAACTAGCATGGATTTCACATGTCCTTAAGTACATACATAACCTTTTCACATGCTTTAGGTTGCTGATTTCACATGGTTTTAACGGCTGTAAACCTATGCATGAAAGCTACAATATTGCATAAAACATATCATGTGATCAACAATCATGCTATCTTGTACCCGTTTTCACCAATTATCCCTAACATGGATTCTAGACATCTTTGCACATAATAACATGATGATAATAACATAAATTCACTGATTTCACATGATTTCAGATTTGTCTCACATGGTTTTCAATAACATATTCTCACATTTTTAGTTTCACATTTTCTTTACACAAGTTCCTCTTTCACATGGTTCACTTTACACATACACATTCACATTGTCACTTACACATTTACACATGGACACATACACATTACACATTTCACATTACACATTTTAGGTGCCGTGACACATAGTCCAAACCACCAAAGAAGGACATATACACATCACATTACACATAGACGCCATCTAGGCATTCCAATGGCGACTCTTGGACTGCGCAGACCGGGAGAACAAGTCTCCACCCTAACCAGTGGTACTTGTCCACCTCCAGGATTTCCCCCTAATGCCCTTAGGGTCACTTACACATTGAACTTTCTCAGGGGGACTTTTCCCTGATACAGCTCCACTGCCCTCTACGGAAGCAGTGTCACATTGGCACAGTTACACTTTACACATTTACCGTTTTACACATGGTTTTACACCTTCACACTTTTCATCACATTCACTTTCTCACTCACATGAATCTCTGTTTTTCCTAACATGGTACTACAGAATTTCAAGAGCTTACACACAGTAATTTCACAATCAAGTTGGTTTTAGACAATAACTAATCACATTACGATATACACGTAGATTATCACATTTCACATGAAAATACATAACTTTTTATTTACTGGCCAAATGACCTGAAATTTTAACCACATGCTGTTTTCGGGTTCAAGATCATACACTCAATTTTCAGATTTTTCTGAGCTAAATAGAATTTACAGAAAATAAAACACCTATTTAGCATACTATTCACAACTTAAGTTAACATGGGTTTAACACATCTGCAATTTGCCACTTACTGTTTTAAACAGAGGTACTAATATATGCATGATTTGAGAATACCAGATTACCCTAAATCATACATCTAGATCAATCATCACAACCATTCTTGCATGCTTTTATTTTACCGAACCGGATTTATTAGCAAATTACACAGCATGGATAATTTACCAAAATTGCACACATATACTGACCCACTACCTCATGATCAGACAAAACCAAGGCATTCAACTAATCCTAATCATGAACATGGATTTGCAAGATTTCACAAGTCATGCTCACAAGTTTAAGGGATACAATTTCCCACATTCACCATCACACCCCACATTCATCCACACACACAATTACAATACATAGAGTATAGGATTTACCATATATCCTCATCACGGAAACCATATCGAAATTAATGTAAAAGAAGGGCAGAACAGTTCACTGTTCTGTCCAGAGGAACTTGGCGGCGGTCTCTGGCCGCTGACTCAGAGTCAGCGACAGGGCCGATGGACGCCAAGCATGATATGGGCGTCCAGGGACCTTGCCGTCAGCCAGGTCTGTGCAGAAACACAGACCCGAGCTCTCAAACTTGGGTGAATGGGAGGGTCTAGGACTCGAGGAAAAATCCATAAAAATAGCAAAACCGACCTAGACTCATACGGGGAACATCATGGATAGGTCACTTGCCTTTTAAAAATTCTTCCAAAGGTTTAGGGTTGGTGAAGCCCTCCTTGGGCTGTCCCAAGAAGTGCAGAAATCCCTCCAAGATCTCTTCTCTCCGGCTCCTGGATGATCTCCACGCCAAGGGGATGTCGGGGAAGCCTCCTCCTTTGATCCAGCTACCTTCTTGAAGCAGTAGATCTCCGGATCAAGCCTCAGGTTGTGGATTTTGGGTGCCAAAGTGGGTTTTCTCTCAGTTTTTCTCTCTAGGGTTTTTCTTCTCACTTTTTCTCCTCTTGCAAGGTGAAGGGAGGAGTGGGGAGAGGCCATTTCGGGTTCAGACCTAAGGAGAGTCTCTCTCCCACTCACCAGGCTGATTTGACAGCCTTCAGAGCCGTTGGGGACACCCCCAATGGTTGGCTTGCCTTGTTTCAGAAGCTTGCAGCTCTGCTGCGCATGCAGGCCAGAGAGATTGGCGTCCATATCGCTGGACGCCAGGATTAGTGTGGCGTCCAGGTCTGGACGCTGACACCACCTCAACGGCCAGGGGTTGACGCCAAGGGGCCTTCGGCCAGAACCCTAAATTATGCAGAAAACCATGCATACCATGCATATATACATGCAATATGTATACGGTATTATATCCATACTATCACCATGCAATACATACATTATTTACATTTAATAAACACATGCACACGTAATTATACTAATTAATACGTACGTAAATATGTACATACATACACAAGCACAAATATACACACATAATACAAATAATGCGACGGAATTTCGAGGGCTTACACCCTCTCCCCCTTAAAGAAACTTCGTCCTCGAAGTTAGAACGACACTACTCAAACAAAAGGGGATACTTCTTCTTCATCGCATCCTCAAGCCCACGTAGCCTCCTCACGTGAGAAGTTCCGCCATAGAACTTTCACCGACGCAATACTCTTGTTCCGGAGATGCTGAACCTTCCGGTCAAGAATGGCTACTGGTTGCTCGACATACGAAAGATCTGGCTGGATCTCCACTGGCTCATGACTAATCACATGAGACGGATCTCGGACATACTTCCTGAGCATAGATACGTGGAATACCGGGTGAACGCTAGCCAAAGCTGGGGGTAATGCTAGCTCACACCACGCTGCCCAAACGTCTGAGAATCTCATATGGGCCAATGAATCTAGGGCTTAGCTTGCTATGCCTGCCAAATCTGACAACACCTCGAGTAGGCGATATCTTCAAGAAGACATGATCGCCAACCTCGAACTCCAAATCCTTTCTCTCTGTTGTCGGCATAACTCTTCTGCCTATCCTGTGCCGCAACAAGCCTTTTCCTGATAAGCTGAATCTTATCCGAAGTTTCCTGAACTAACTCCGGTCCGATCAACTGCCTATCACCAGTCTCCTCCCAACATAAAGGAGATCTGCAGGGCCTACCATACAACGCCTCGAATGGAGCCATACCAATACTAGCATGAAAGCTGTTGTTGTATGCGAACTCCACAAGAGGTAAATGACGCTCCCAATCATCCTTCCAATCCAGAACACACGCTCTCAACATATCGAGCGTCTGGATAGTCCTCTCGGACTGTCCATCGGTCTGGGGATGAAACGCCGAACTGAGCTTAAGCTCCGAACCTAACGCATCCTGAAGACCTTCCACAATCTCGAAGTAAATCTCGGATCTCGATCCAAATGATCGACTTCGGCACACCATGCAATCTAATGATACCGCTAACATACAATCTAGCTAAACTCTCTACTGACTTTCTTCTTCATAGGCAAGAAATGAGCAGTCTTCGAGAATCTATCTACAACTACCCAAATCGAGTCATTGCCCCTTCTAGATCGAGGCAAACCCGATACGAAATCCATAGTGACAGCTTCCCACTTCCACACTGGGATATCCATCCTCTGCATAAGCCGGATGGTCGCTGCCGTCGGCTTCGGCTTTCACTTGCTGACATACTAGACATCTAGACACATAATCCGCAACATCCTTCTTCATGCCGGACCACCAAAATGATCTCTTCAGGTCTTGATACATCTTAGTGTTACCCGGATGAATAGAGAATCGCGATCTATGAGCCTCCGCTAACACATGCTCACGGACATCTACCACATCGGGACACAAACACGGTGCTGAAATCTAATCACACCGTCCTCATCACGAGCAATGCCCGCCTTACCCACTAACTCTAACAATCTAGGATCGGCTTTCTGCTCTCATGCTCATCACCTCATCCAAGACTGAGGATCTAAGGGATAGCTGAGCTACAAAGCCTGACACAACGATGGCTCTAACTCGGTCATAGAGCACGCTGCATCCTCCAACATCTTCCAATCCTGCTGGAGCGAAGACCTCTTTCTACTAAGAGCATCCGCTACGACGTTCGCCTTTCCAGGATGATACTGAAGGTCGAAGTCATAGTCCTTCAAGAACTCAATCCATCTTCTCTGCCTCAGGTTTAATTCCTTTTGGGAGAAAAGATACTTCAAGCTCTTGTGGTCGGTAAACACCTCAAATCTGACACCATAAAGATAGTGCCTCCAGATCTTTAGTGCATGAACCACAGCTGCGAGCTCCAAATCATGAGTCGGATAGTTCCTCTCATGCTCCTTCAACTGACGAGAAGCATAAGCCACTACCCTCTCTCGCTGCATGAGTACACAGCCTAAACCAATCTGAGATGCATCCGTATAAATGGCAAAGCCCTCTAGACCACTAGGCAATACCAATACCGGAGCAGAAGTAAGCTTAGCCTTCAATAGCTGAAAGCTACGCTCACATGCCTCAGACCATACGAACTTCTCACCCTTCCTGTCAGCTTTGTCAAAGGGGCGGCGATGGATGAGAAACCCTCAATGAATCGCCGATATAACCAGCTAACCCAAGGAAACTACGAATCTCCGAAGGGGTCTGGGAATCTCCCAATCCATAACTGCCTGGACCTTTGCTGGATCAACTGCAACACCAGCGCCGGAGATAACATGCCGAGAAAGTGAACCTCGCGCAACCAGAACTCGCACTTGCTGAACTTCGCATACAGCTTGTGCTCACGGAGAACCTCTAAGACTAACCTCAAATGCTGACGATGTGTGGCCTCATCCGGAGAATAGACCAACACGTCATCAATAAACACAACAACAAAGCTATCTAAATACGGACTAAACACCCGGTTCATGAGATCCATGAACGCTGCAGGGGCGTTGGTCAATCCGAAAGGAAGAACCAAAAACTCATAATGTCCATAACGGGTTCTAATGCCGTCTTGGACACATCCTCACTCCTAATCCTCAACTGATGATAACCAGATCGCAAGTCAATCTTGGAAAAGACTGATGCCTCTCGCAACTGGTCAAACAGATCATCAATCCGAGGTAAGGGATACCTGTTCTTCACAGTCACTTGGTTCAACTTCCTATAATCAATGCACAACCGAAGTGACCCGTCTTTCTTCTTGACGAATAATACAGGTGCGCCCCAAGGGGAAACACTAGGGCGAATAAATCCCTTATCAGCAATTCTTGCAATTGCTTCCTCAACTCGGCTCTAATCTGCAGGGCCATCCGATATGGGGCCTTCGAGATAGGAGAGGTGCCTGGAAGCAACTCTATAGTGAACTCTATCTCCCTATCCGGTGGCAATCCAGACAAGTCATCGGGAAAGACATCTGGAAATTCCTGCACCACATCGATCTCTGCAAGAGTCAGTGACGAACCAGCATCGGGTACTAGCATAACGCTGGCAAGAAATGCGTCACAACCCTTGTTCACCATGCGCATCGCCTTCATGGCAAGATAACTAACTTTCCCGCTAAGTTCTTTGGCAAGGGATGAGAGAACTCGTCCTCACCAGGAATGCGGAAAACAATCTTCTTCCTACGACAATCCACTAACGCATAGTGCTCCTCTAGCCAATCCAGACCAAGAATACAATCATAGTCCTTCATCTTTAGCAAGAAGAAACACCATCTAGGAATCTATCCTCAATGCACACAGGTAACGACGGAATGCACTTCCTAGTCGATACCGTACCCGCAGGTGGTGCACAGACAAAGGAACCTCTAACTCCTCAGACTCTATGCCTGACTCTAGGGCTAACTGCCTAGCGAACCGCTCGAAATGAACGAGTGAGTAGCACCCGTATCAAACAAACCCGAGCGTGCACACCGAAAAGCAAAACCGTACCTTCGGTGACATGCTCCGCCTGCTCGGCGTCCTCACGAGCTAACGCAAACACTCGAGCTGGGGCTCGAGGCCTTCCTGGTCTTCCTGTAGCTGGCGCGCTGCCGCTACTGCTGGTACTGGCGCTCCACGCTGAGCTCCTGCTGAAGTCTTGGGCAATCTTTGATCTTGTGGTCGCTGCTCCCACACTTTAAGCATCTACCCGCTACTAACCAACACTCGGAACCTCCATGGGTCTTCCGCAATGGGGACACTCTTTCTTCGCACCGGGGAACGTACAGAAGGTACCTGAGAGTTGCTGACTGTCATTGGTTTCTGCGGTGTCTGGTACACCGTTTTCCTCTTATCCTGCCGCTGGAAAGTCGCTGCCGGCCTCTTCTGCGAAGCCTTCTTCTCCTCCAGATATTGCTCCATTTCTCCCTCCTGTCTGCAGGCTGCGCTGAGGGCCTCGTCTAGCGTGCGGTGGTCGAACGCCACGAGCTCGTCCTCAGTGATGGTTTGAGACCCATCACAATTTCTTGGTCTTCCTGCGCTCATCCTCTACTATATGCGGTGCATATTTAGAAAGTTCAGAAACCTTGCCTCGTATTCCAGGACGGTCATTGATCCTTGCGTCAGGGAAAGGAATTCTTGCTCCATCTTGTCCTGGATATGCTCTGGGACGAACTTGGCTCGGAAGAGCCTCACGAACGCGTCCCACGCCACGTCTACTGCTCCGTCCTCAAGCGTGTACGTAGTAGGGAGGACCACCATACATCAGCTCTCTCCTGCAATACACTTCATAAGCACCAACTAACAAATTCTAACTTGACAACAACATACAAGCATAAACTAAAGCATACCTGTAGCATGTAGGTGGCTAATGTCACCTTGTCCTCATCAGGACACCTGATAGCTCGGAAGATTTTCTCTGTCTCCCTCATCCAGCTTTCTGCCATTAGCGGATCACTCTCCCCCTTAAAAGAGGGTGGGGTCATCCTCTTGAATCGCTCCATGATGGAAGGTCCACCATGGTCCTGAGCTGGGGCCTGAGCCTGCTACATTAAACAATAACAATATACAATAAACACAATATCATGCAATTTAATATCAACTACTTAGTTGTTTCATTATTCTACCTGGGCCTCCAACTGGGCCTGGAGTGCTGCCTGGGTGTGGGCCTGCGTCTGCATGGCTTGCACCAGACCTTGCATGAATACTCTGTAGTCCACTGGCGGTGGTGGGGGAAGCACAGGACCTCGCGGTGCTGGGGCCAGTAGCTCCGCCTGATCATCACGCCTCTGCTCGTCGTCGCGAGCTGGCACACCTCCACGTCGTCCACGGGAAGCCATGGCTGTAATAAAATTTCAGCCACCATTAGAGCTAGGTTACTAAGTTCTCTAACCATTTTCTTATCTATCTTCATTTCCTATTAGTGTTTTCTACACATGTGGACATACTTAGCATGCAATGGGGATGATGACTTAGGTATTTCATGTGTAATCTCAACCGTTTCTCTGATACCAATCTCTGTGACGGCCCTCATTATACCGGTACGGTTATACCAACCCACGTCGGTATAGCGAGCGCTGCCACAGTGGGACATTTACCCAAACGATACTACAGCTGAGATACACGGAATATACAACAGAGTAGCGGAAGTAAAAGACCACTATCTCCATTCATTCAACATCCACATTAAACATACATGCAATTCGCAATTAACATAAAAGAACTAAAGGTCCACATAACTTAAATTGCTGAAATAGAACCACAAATTGTCCACATTTATACATCATTTTCATGATACTCTAATACAATGTTCAAATTACATACTTATGAAATACACAAATCTCAAGAAACTCCAAAGCTAGCTAATCTCCGCGCTCGAGTCCGTCTCTGCTACCTCCTCCAAAGGTGCCACGACCACCAACTACCCTGTACGCCGAAGCAAGGAGTGAGTCCAAGGACTCAGCAAGCAACACTACTCATAATATACACGTACAAGTCCTAGTGGTTTCTACATGCACATTTACAATTTGCAACACATGGCATGCTAGTCAATTCAAGTTTCAACCTATCATGAAAGTTTACAATTTTATACATGGCTCATGCTTTCAGATTTCTAAATAAAATTCCCTATCACATGCTCTCTATTCCATTTACTCATGAGATTTTTTCTTAAAGAATCAAAAGATGAGAGCTACCAACATGGACATTTGCATACATGAAAGGGGAACATAACTAGCATGGATTTCACATGTCCTTAAGTACATACATAACCTTTTCACGTGCTTTAGGTTGCTGATTTCACATGGTTTAACGGCTGTAAACCTATGCATGAAAGCTATAATATTGCATAAAACATATCATGTGATCAAACAAACATGCTATCTTGTACCCGTTTTCACCAATTATCCCTAACATGGATTCTAAACATCTTTGCACATAATAACATGATGATAATAACATAAATTCACTGATTTCACCTGATTTCAGATTTGTCTCACATGGTTTTCAATAACATATTCTCACATTTTTAACTTCACATTCTCTTTACACAAGTTTCCTCTTTCACATGGTTACACTTTACACATGCACATTCACATTGTCACTTACACATTTACACATGGACACATACACATTACACATTTCACATTACACATTTTAGGTGTCGTGACACATAGTCCAAACCACCAAAGAAGGACATATACACATCACATTACACATAGACGCCATCTAGGCATTCCAATGGCGACTCTTGGACTGCGCAGACCGGGAGAACAAGTCTCCACCCTAACCAGTGGTACTTGTCCACCTCCAGGATTTCCCCTAATGCCCTTAGGGTCACTTACACATTGAACTTTCTCAGGGGGACTTTTCCCTGATACAGCTCCACTGCCCTCTACGGAAGCAGTGTCACATCGGCACAGTTACACATTTACACATTTACCGTTTTACACATGGTTTTACCTTCACACTTTTCATCACATTCACTTTCTCACTCACATGAATATCTCTTTTTTCCTAACATAGTACTACAGATTTCAAGAGCTTAGCACACAGTAATTTCACCAATCAAGTTGGTTTTAGACAATAACTAATCACATTACGATAATACACGTAGATTATCACATTTCACATGAAAATACATAACTTTTTATTTACTGGTCCAAATGACCTGAAATTTTAACCACATGCTGTTTTCGGGTTCAAGATCACACACTCAAATTTTCAGATTTTTCTGAGCTAAATAGAATTTACAGAAAATAAAACACCTATTTAGCATACTATTCACAACTTAAGTTAACATGGGGTTTAGCACATCTTGCAATTTGCCACTTACTGTTTTAAACAAAGGTTACTGATATATGCATGATTTGAGAATGCCAGATTACCCTAAATCATACACCTATAGATCAATCATCACAACCATTCTTGCATGCTTTTATTTTACCGAGTCGGATTTATTAACAAATTACATAAGCATGGATAATTTACCAAAATTGCAAACACATATACTAACCCACTACTCTTCATGATCAGACCAAAACCAAGGCATTCAACTAATCCTAATCATGAAACATGGATTTGCAAGATTTTCAACAATTCATGCTCACAAGTTTAAGGGATGCCATTTCCCACATTCACCATCACACCCCACATTCATCCATACACCACACAATTACAATAACATAGAGTATAGGTTTACCATATATCCTCATCACGGAAACCATATCGAAATTAATGTAAAAGAAGGGCAGAACAGTTCACTGTTCTGTCCTGAGGAACTTGGCGGCGGTCTCTGGCCGCTGACTCAGAGTCAGCGACAGGGCCGATGGACGCCAAGCATGATATGGGCGTCCAGACCTTGCCGTCAGTTCAGGTCTGTGCAGAAACACAGACCTGAACTCTGAACATGGGTGAATGGGGGGTCTAGGACTCGAGGAAAAATCCATAAAAATAGCAAAACCGACCTAGACTCATAAGGGGACATCTTGGATAGGTCACTTGCCTTTTAAAAATTCTTCCAAAGGGTTTAGGGTGTTGGTGAATCCCTCCTTAGGCTGTCCCAAGAAGTGCAGAAATCCCTCCAAAGATCTCTTCCTCCGGGTTCCTGGATGATCTCCACGCCAAGGGATGTTGGGGAAGCCTCCTCCTTTGATCCAGCTACCTTCTTGAAGCAGTAGATCTCTAGAGCAGATCCTCAGGTTGATGGATTCTTGGGTTCCAAAGTGGGTTCTCTCTCAGTTTTTCTCTCTAGGGTTTTTCTTCTCACTTTTTCTCCTCTTGCAAGGTGAAGGGAGGAGTGGGGAGAGCCATTTCGGGTTCAGACCTAAAGAGAGTCTCTCTCCCACTCACCAGGCCGATTTGACAGCCTTCAGAGCCGTTGGGGACAACCCCCAATGGTTGGCTTGCCTTGTTTCAGAAGCTTGTAGCTCTGCTGCGCATGCAGGCCAGAGAGATTGGCGTCCATATCGCTGGACGTCCGTAGTATCGGCGTCCAGGTCTGGACGCTGACACCACCTCAGCGCCAGGGGTTGACGCCAAGGGGCCTTCGGCCAGAACCCTAAATTATGCAGAAAACCATGCATATATACAGCAATATGTATACGGTATTATATCCATACTATCACCATGCAATACATACATTATTTACATCTAACATAAACACATGCACACGTAATTATACTAATTAATGCGTCCGTAAATATGTACATACATACACAAGCACAATATACACACGTAAATACAATAAGGCGACGGAATTTCGAGGGTCTTACAATCACGGTTCCTTTCCCATTATCTCCATAAGTGACTGTTCCTTGTTCAGCTTGGAGATGAGAGAATAACTTCTGTTTCCTGACATGTGCCTTGAGCACCGCTATCCAAATACTATTTGGATGCTCGAGAGATGTCCTAAAATAAAAACATCAAGTTTTAGGTACCCAAATTCTTTTGGGTCCTGATGGGTTAGTATCATTTATTTTGCCTTTTATTATCCATTTCTTATGTCTTGTTGGACATGTCGTTATGATATGTCCTAACTTGTTGCAGTGACTACAGCAGGATAATTTGATTACTTTTTCTATATATCTGAAATCAACTTTGTATGCTGTATCTTGTTCAGGTACAAATTTTGGTGTTGGATATTTTTAGGATAAATTACGGTTTCTTCATTATCTGGGGGTGTATATCCTAATCCATTTTTCTTCTTACCTGATCTTCTAGCACCTTTTAATATGAGGGAGTGTTTACCATTAGTGAATTTTTCTAATGTGCTAGATAACTATATATTTTCTTCTGTTAGTGTTTTGATTTCAGTTTTCAGTTCATCTGAACTTACTTGTTTCTCTAATTTAGTTATTTGTTCATTCTTAGCTTTTAGGTCTTCACATAACAGTTCATTTCTTCTTTTAAGTTCAGTTATTTGACTTTCTAATTGTTCATTTTCTGATTTTAGATCTGAGTTTGTATTTTCTATACAGACTATGTTTTTCTTGCTTACTTTTAATAATTTGGTTACTTCTTTATATTTTTCATATAGTTCGTTAAAAGTCTCTTCTAAACTATCGGAATCTGATCATTGCATGAATCAAAAGAGGAGTCAGAAGTTACCTTATCTTCAGTATTTGCCATGAAGGCCAAGTTGGCTTTTTTCATCACTGCAGGAACTTGACTCACTGTCTGAGTCGCTACTGTTTTCCATGCTACTGCCATCGCCTTCTTCTTGTACTTTCTGAACTTCTTGGAACTGTCCTTCTTCCTGAACTCCGGCTTCTTTAATTTTGGACACTCAGTTTTAATGTGTCCTGGCTTCTTACATTCATAGCAGATGGGTTCTCCTTTCTTCATTTCTTTTCCATCTGGCTTCTTGAATTCCTTGTTCCTTTTGAAGTGCCTTCTTCCAGATTGGAATTTCTTCTTCTTAGCCAAAATTCGCTGTAATTTTCTAGATAGCATAGCTTCCTTATTTTCGCTGTCTGCATCACTTTCACTTTCAGCTGAACTGCTTATGGTGAATCTTCTTCAGCTTTTAAGGCGTGGAGTGCTTCTTTCTGCTAGAGGACTCTCCTAGCCTTTCCATGTTGATCTCATGGGCCATGAGGGACCCAATGAGCTTTTCTACAGAACATTCTTCAGGTCATTAGCTTCTTCTATTGCTGTGACCTTTGGGGTCCATGAGGACGATAAGGATCTAAGTATCTTCCTCACCATGTCTCCCATCTCATAGGTTTTCCCCAGACTAGCTAGCCATTTGTGATGTCAGTGAACCGGCTGAACATTTGAGTTATGGACTCACTGACTGCATCTGAAATCTTTCATTGAGTGACAAGAATGTCGATTCTTGTCTCTCCTTTACCTTGTCTGTGCTTCATATGTGATCTGAGCTTTTCCCACATTCCATTGAGGATTTGCAGGTTGAAACTCTATTGAATTCCTTCTTACTTAGAGCACAGCATAAGATGCTCTTTGCTTTGCAATTCAAGGAAATCTTCCTTCTGTCATCATATGTCCATTGAGCTTTCTCATTTGTGACTAACATATCACCTTCTTCTACTATGGACCAAATTTGATAGTCGTGCCCTTGTAGAAAGTATTCCATTCTGGTCTTCCAGTAAGGATAATCTTCACCATCGAAGAGAGGGGGTCGGTTGACAGACTGACCTTCAAAGTTACCTTGGGCTGCCATGGATCTTTACTCTTCAGATCGTTGGATCCTTTCTTTGTCGAAGAGACTCGCTCTGATACCACTTGTTTCCCAGTTGACGAGCCCAGAGGGGGGGTGAATGGGTCTTTAAAAATTAATCTATTATACCTATAAATCAAAAACATTCACACAACAATGTTCTTCTATAGAGATTAGTAGCAGTTAGTTCGTAAGAGAATCACACAAGGAAATCACACAACACAAGAATTATCCTGGTTCAGACCTCCTTTCCTTAGGAGTCCTACGTCCAGTCCCTGAGCAACAACTCAAGATTCCACTACTAGGGTACAGTCCCCCTAAGGACGCTACAGCACCCAGCTCAGCTGGTCTTCCTTTACACCCGAAGGGAATAGCAACACCCTGGATACCCCACCAGGTCTTCCTTCACAACCGAAGGGAACAACACCCTGGATACCACATCAGGTCTTCCTTCACAACCGAAGGGAACAACACCCTGGATACCACACCAGTTCTTCTTCACAACCGAAGGGAACAACACCCTGGATACCACCAGGTCTTCCTTCACAACGAAGGGAACAACACAAAGAGAATGAATGAAATTCAAGCCCCTAGATCAAGCTTTTGACAAGCAAGGATCTGAAGCAACTAGAACTGAGAGGAAGAGATTTAAGCTAAGCACACTCTCAGAACTACACAGGCTCTCTCAAGATTTTCACAAACTAGTGGAGAGCAAAAGAGCAAAAGCTAAAAAGAATAAGGTTCTTGGCTCTGGACTTTCTTCAGAAGAATTTGAATGCTTGAATACTCGTTGTTATTTTCTTCTATTCTTCTGACATGTATTTATATCTTCAATTTGAAATCTAGACGTTGAAGTGTCCGTTGTCTCTCTTTTGAGTAGTCGTTAGACTGAATGATATCTGGAGTCTTGGAAGCTTCCAGTCAACAGTCTTTTGATTCACTTGAGCACGCAAAGAGATGAGATCTTCAGAAATATCCGTTGGCTTCTATTTTGTTTAACGTTGTACATGAAGCTAGTTCAGAGGTCTGCACAAATGTCAATCTCAAATAGCAGACAGCTAAGCTGTCTCTGATGTCAGTCACGTCAGTAGCAATAGACATGAAGATAGTAATGCCAAATAGCTTAAGTCTAAAAGACGTAATCAGAGTAGGCACGATAAAGGATGATATAGTCTGCATGCATGCAGAGATACGTTCAGATCTCATAAGTGCAAAAGCGTCAGAGAGATGTCTACGTGGACTTTGACTAGTCAACGCTTTTAAGATGAATAAGATATCAAGATATGAAATCGATGGCTATATGACTTATGAAATCGTTATGAATCCTAACAAGTCATTATAGAGAGCAAATCGTTATGAACACTTATCAAGTCGTTATGAACTCTAAAGAAATCGTTGCGCAAAGCAAATCGTTATGAATACTAATAAGTCATTATAGAGAGCAAATCGTTACAACAAGCAAGTCGTTGCGAGTTCTAAAGAAATCGTTATGGTAACTTATGAAGTCGTTACAACAAGCAAGTCGTTGCGAGTTCTAAAGAAATCGTTATGGTAACTTATGAAGTCGTTACAACAAGCAAGTCGTTGCGAGTTTTAAAGAAATCGTTATGGTAACTTATGAAGTTGTTACAACAAGCAAGTCGTTGCGAGTTCTAAAGAAATCGTTATGAATACTTATAGAGTCGTTGTGACGAGCAAGTCATTACGGGCTCTAAAGAAATCGTTACGGTAACTTATAGAGTCGTTGTGACGAGCAAGTCGTTACGGGCTCTAAAGAAATCGTTACGGTAACTTAAAGAGTCGTTGTGACGAGCAAGTCGTTACTGGCTCTAAAGAAATCGTTACGGTCACTTATAGAGTCGTTGTGACGAGCAAGTCGTTACGGGCTCTAAAGAAATCGTTACGGTCACTTATAGAATCGTTATGGCATCGACTTGTTTGAAACAACATGACTTTTCAGTCTTATAAGAAAATCGTTATGAATTTCAACAGAAATCGATATGGACTTACAGAAATATCATGTTGAAAAGATTAAAGCTTCAGAGAAGTAATGCATACCTTTATTGGCTTGTTTGACCTTGGTATTTTTCCTGTACTTAAGACTTATGAAATATTCATTAGATATAATTGATAAACTTATTGTTTGGTTTTGTTAATCATCAAAAAATATATATATGTAATTAATTAAAATTACATGGGGACAGACTGGTCATCAGATCGGCTGCTCGGGAGTCCGCTCTTGGCGTCTAGGGCGGTCTTCATTCCGGCGCAAGAACCGTCCGAGGTAGCCGCGCTTAATGAGGGACTCAATTTTGTCCTTGAACTGTCGGCATTCAGAGGTATCGTGGTCGTGGTCGCAGTGGAAGCGACAGCACTTCTCCTGGTTGCGCCGCCGGGGATCGGAGCGCATCCTTGGTGGACACCGAACATATGGTTCGTCCTTGATCTCTGCCAGGATCTGTTCGGGCGCCACAGTGAGAGGAGTGTAATCGGTGAAGGGTTGTGGTCGGCATGGCAAATTTCCGTTGCGCCATCCCTTCTTCCGATCTCGTTCGGAACCGTTGTCGGAAGGCCTCTTCTTGTCCGATGGTTCTCCCTGCTCTGCTCGGCCTGCAGCTAGGCTTTCCTCGTAAGCCGCATGACGTTGAGCGATAGAAAGCAGCTCGGTGAGAGTGGAGGGCTACTGAACGTCGAGGGTCCTCTGAAGGAAGCCATCACGAGTGCCCTGGATGAGGGCACTGGTGGCTAGAGGAACATCCAGGCGCGAGATGTGGAGCGCCTCAATCCGGAACCTCTTGACGAAGTCCCAGAGTGCTTCGCCCTTCTTCTGGCAGATTGCCAGGAGGGAAGCCGCCGTACGCGGCTGCGACCTTCCACTGAGGAAGTTGTCCCGAAAGGACTTCTTCAATTGGCAGAAGGAAGAAATGGAGCCTGCGGGTAGAGCTTCGAACCATGCTCTAGCAGTCTCCTTGAGGGTGGCTGGGAAAGCCCGGCACATGGCCGCGTCTGATGCCCTGTGAAACACCATGTGTGACTCAAAGCCGTGAATGTGGTCGACCGGGTCGATGGTGCCGTCGTAGGGCGCGATTGTGGGCAAAGGGAGCTTGGGAGAGACCCGGACTTCCAGGATCTCCGTGCTGAAAGGGGAGCGGAAGTCCAGGTCATCTTCCGCTGGAGCCTTACCCTCCGCGCGATGAACCATCGCATCCACCCGACGTTCAAGGTCGACAACACGGCGCTGGCGCCTAGCCAACTCTTGCTCGGAGTGAGCAGAGTCTTCTCGGCCAGTTTTGTGGGAGTTGGCCCCCACAACCGAGCGCAGCGGGCACGGGGCCGCCATGGAGCGGCGAGGTGAACGGGCACGGCGCTCTGGCATCCGCTCCTCGGACGGGGCGTGGTGCGACCGCCGTGGTGAGTCCACCTGCTGCTCGCGAGGTACAGGAGGGGCACGAGATCGCTGGTGAGACGACTCCGCCTGACGCTCCTGCGGCAGAGAGGCCATTGGGGCCAGTGGTGGTCTGGCTAACTGGGCCTGAAGTCCCATGCAGATACTCGTCAGATGCTGCATCTGCCCCCAGAGTTCTGCCATCTCCAGGGCGGCTGCAGGCATGACGGCGGCGGGTGCAGGGACGTCACCATCTGCACCGGCGGGGGCGACGACGACGTCGACGGGAGCCCGATGACGGGAGTCCGCCCGCGACTGGCGAGATCGCGTCACCCTACTCCCGATGTTCTGGTAGGAGGATCGTCCGCGAGCCATGGTAATTGTCCTTCCCACAGACGGCGCCAAAAGTGTGGAGGCTTTTTCTTGTTTGGGCCGGAGCCAGTTGGGCCTACACTTGAGAGGGAAGAAGACGGTCGCCGGTGGCGGACGAAGATCTGTAAAACCAGAATAGGACCAGGGGGCCCAGTTGAAGAACCGGGGAGAACCCTCCGATGCCTAAGTCAATAAGAGACGTGAGAGGAAGGGGGTTCTCGTGTGTGAAGCGCAAGGGCTTGTGTGAGCAAGGATGCCTTGGATTACCTACCTCTGCATGGAGGCTTACCTGTGCCTTTTATAGGTAGAAGTGCTGAAGGAGAGGGACGGAACGTCCCTGATCAATGCCGCGAAGGGCGCGCCTGTTAGCGTTCTCAACGGGGGGTTACGCATTGAGGCGCCCGTTGAGGAGCTCGACAGTTAATGCACCACTTGATCGTGGGACACGTAGCCAGCAGCCGTTGTAACCATCGTAGGATGCAAAGAGCCTGCTCGGATATCCTTAGCCGTGAGTACCGAGCAGGTGGCCTATTATGAAGGCTGAACTCGCTGTTCGGCAATTGCGTCGGCTGTTCGGTGTGCGCTCCCCGGGCGATGGTAAAGCTTGCGGGACAAGATGTGCCTAGAGCAAGGGACCTATTTGTCAGGACGGGGCCTGGGCCGAACAGGCTATGGGGCGCTTGGAGGTGACCCCTTGCTTGGTAAAATGATCCTTGATCCGATCAGAGCAAATGACGTCCGGAGACGTGCCCTGGAGTCCTTTGTGCGGTACTTGGGAAGACATGACGCTCTATAAGAGGGCCACGCCTGACAACAAGACCTTGATAGGCCCTGACGGGCCGTGATGGGTCATGATGGGCTTAGGTGGCGAGAAATGGCCACCACACATACCATCACATGAAGCACTAGATAGGGACCAAGTCATCTACTGCCAACACATTCGGGGAGGGTGGGGGTTGGAGCCCAATGCAACCACCCCGGCCATATGACCTCAATTCACTTCATGCGCCTGATGGAGATGACCTAGGTCAAGACCCTCTCAATTCTCTTGAACAACATTGTACAATAGGATCTCTCGTAGCTACTTCAACTCTAGACCTTGGTCCCTGAGATCCAAGTTTGGAGTGGGGGTGGGGGAGGGGGGCTCATGGTAGGGCCCTTGGACTAGCCTAAAGCAAATTTATTGAGACCAATGCAGACAAGCCTACTTAGCACATAGAAGATGGAGAGAGAAGGGATTTGCAAAGGGGAACTTAATCCCATGTTGAAACCCACATACTTCTCCTACCTATGGTCACCTTCAAATGGGTATCAACAATCTCAATTAAAGGGAGAGGATGAGTGTCAACACCAGACATAACCCCACCAAGTGAACTCTCTTACATCTATAGCTCCCTTCTCAGACCAAGTTCTTCCATTGCTTACTTAATCATTGGATGGTTGTCCCAGAGATCCTTATCCCCAGGACTAATTGTCTTGCAGATCAAGGGAGCAGTAAAGAATGGGCCAGATACTTGTTTGCTCTTCTCAACTCAGCCGCCTGAGATCCAAACTCGGACCCACCTAGGTCATCCCTATCAAGGTCTAAGAGTGAGAACAGATCGATTATATCAAGCTCTAAGATCCCCTTAGAGGTAGGTCAGTAGAGAATCTGACTATTTAACACACGGCTCGTTTCATCCTTTCCTAGGACCACTCTCACTTGCACACTCCTTTTATAATTCTCATCAAATCCACACTCAGACAGAAGATGGTGTGGGGCAGAATATATTCCCAGATTTACATGAAGAATACTAGCTATAAGTTTCCAAGGGAAGTAATACGAAGTAACCAAAGAACATACATTGAGTGGAAATGGAAAGAAACCGCTTTGTTGGTGGGCTGCACCATCACCATTGAAATAGTGTCATCCGTCAAGATACCACGACCAAAAACCAGCCTGCTAAAGCCAACACCATGGAAACAGTGTCATCTATCGAGATACTACGACCAAACCCCAGCCTGCCTAACAACAAAGACTCGAAGACAAGTTTTACACAATCCTCACTAGAATATTGAACACGATCAGGACAGAAGGAAAAGTCATCCCATTTCCAGTTCACTTGAGATGAAGGAACAGCGAATCTGATAATTGATTCCCAAGACCCAACTATATGTTTAAGGTGACTTAAAAGAGTACTAATAGCATGTGGGAAGGGTACTAGTGAAATGATTGCAGGAAGCCCCCTGTTTCTTCCTATATAGAACGTCCATGGGTTTTTGGCAACGTCTGACCTAATGGCCAAAACACATACATGTGCACACACTTGGTCCATAGCACAGGCCAGAGCAGGAATCTGAAGCAGCATCCCCTTCCAGCCAACAACAGTAACAAGCCTCATCTCTGCCAACCCAGAGAGGTTGCCAGAGTGTCTTCATTCTTCAATTACAAGCAAACGACATCCCTTTCGCACAGGGGACTTTAGGCAGGTCCCTCTCACCCTCACACTCACCCACCCGGGCGTTTGGATGTGCCTTTGAGCTGGACAGAATTAAAAAGGTGAAGCTAATGCTATGGCTTCATGGAGGGACGGACTTTTGCGGCCAACCAAATTTAAGATGAATGCTAATCCTCTCATCTCTGGCGGGAACCTTCTTTCTTTCACAAAGGGTCTTGCAAACATCGCAAGCAGACACAGTATATACAGCTCACATATGCTTTTCAACTACTCATTCCTCTGGCACAGTACAGATTGTCGTCCTGTGCGCAAGCGTTTAATTTGGAAAGTTCTCCCTGCATCATTCCATATGCAAACCCGTCATAAAGTAATAGAGCATATTGTTTATGTTATGCTAAACTGATCATCCTGCTCATTAAGAACTAGTATGTGAAGGCCCATATGGACCGGCAGGACCTTTGTCCTGAGAATTAACAAGTGATATTTCTCCCCAAAGGCATAAACAAAGCTAGGAGACGGTAAAAAAGAACCCTAATTGAAGGGCAGATCACATGGTGCTTCTTGGGTCATTGATGACGACATTAATGACTGAGCAGGAAGGAAATAGCCCCCCCCCCCCCAAACAAACCATGGCAAGAGAAAAATCTAACCAAAGACGAATCTTTAGTACCTTGGAAACATGTCAATGTATCGACATGAGCGGCAACGCCTCATGTGAGCTTGTGACGAGATGCGGGGACTGGAGACGCAGGAGATGAAGCAAATCAACAGGAACTTGGAAAGCATACATACAGATGCTAACTCTCTGTAACTTGGGAAAGAAGGTCCTACATCTGAACAGCCCACTGCGCATTTGCTAGTTGGTCAACGGTAGCTATTGCAGCAGAAAAAGGAGGGCTTTAGAAGGTTTTAGTTAAGGAGATGATGTCTCTTTTATGGACAAGCCCCCATCTTTAGCGCTTTGGGGGAATTCCTTTCCGTTCTGTAAGAAGATAAGATGGAATTTGAAAAGTTCACATTTTTACAAAGATAAAGAGGGCTGGGCGGTGAATCCAAAGATATCCATCTCCAGACCAGGAAGGATGCAACGCCATTACCTGTGCTCGTTTGGACAAAGGGCAGATGAGCACAATGAGTCACCCCAGGTCAGAGCAGGCATCTGGAAGCTCCTGGTCTTGGGAAGCAGAGACAAAAAGAAAACAGTGAAAAGGAGATGATAATAGAGATTTACTGGGTAGACGAGGGAACCCAAAAATCCTTTCTTCATTCATCTGTTTTGAACTTTCCTCTATGACAATGTATTTATGTCTCTTCTTATCTACAAAAGAATGATCTGATCCTGCCTTCCTAACTCTCCATCATTACAACAGAGGCCCAAAGAAGAAGAAAAGAAAACAAGAATCCAAGAAATAGAAAGAAATAATGCCCCCATAAAAGGGGTATAAAGGGAATCTAATCTTGGGGACCAATTAACCTAAGTTTCTGCTGCATCCTTCACATTTCCGCCTTGTGTTTAGTCTTCTACTCTTCTATGCTGAATTGAATCGTGCCATAGAGCGGCTTAAATGGCTACCATGGCAGCTGCCCTGTGCTTGAATCAGCGAAGATTCTCAACACCCTGTCCCTCAGTCCGGTGTCGCTGACTTCGCAGAACCGGTTAGGCCAGTCAGGTGGCTCCACGGCCTTCGTGCCGAGCCCCGGTGCCCGGTCCTTGGATCCTACATTCTCTTCATCCTGCCAGTCTGCAACATATGTTGCCACGCGTCTGTAGAACTTCTCCTTGAACACCTCCCAAGCCTGGTACTTGTAGTGGTTGATCACCATTATGCCTCTGTCCATGTTCACATACTGGAAGCCATCCTTCAAGTGGAAATGGTGGACAACGTTGATGAGCGAGGGGCTCAACGCCTCCGGCCGGACGATCGACTTGTGCCGCTCAGGGGCAGCCATCCTGCAAGTGTATCCCATGGTGACGCCCCCCCGAGGTGCCATCCTGTGGCCCGATGGACCGAAGGTGTGGCACACAGTCCGCAGCTCCGCGATCGAGGAGGACACCGATGAGTAGTTCTTCAGCACAACGTGCAGCGATAGCTCCGGCACTGGCAGGTACAGGAACTCGTCAACATCAATGAAACCCACCCATTCGCAAGAAGCGCGCGCCCGCAGGGCACAGTGCGCAAAACCTGCTTCTTGGGTCTTCACCCACGGCCACAAATGTCGTGTCACATTGTAGTTCCCCATCCCCCGGATGACCTGTTCGATGGAGTCCTCGCTGTTGTTGTCGTAGATGAACCAGCGCTCGACGCCAATGCGGGCGTGGTAAGTAATCCACTCGGCCAAAAAGCGGGCCTGGTTGCGCACCATTGTACAAACACACATCCGGTGCTTCATCCTGCGCCTGCGGCTACCGGCGGGTAGCAGCACTGGTCTTGCAACAGACGGCACAACATGGGCGCCCTTCCCGATGGCCTTAACAGAGACCATCACAGGTAGCTTGGCCGGCGACTCGACTGCACCAGGACGTGCGGAGTGACGGCGGAGGACACTAAGGGGAGTGCGGCAGCGGACAATCTCCTGAGCAACGGTCAGCGCGTTGGAGGTGATGAGGTAGCGGGGGTGTGCGAAATCCCAGCCGAAGACGCATTCGAAGCGAGAAGCATCTGAGAGCCGCTCCGGCCGAAGGTTCAGGCCCTTGACGAACACAATCGTGGAATTGTCGCGGCCGTCGAGGAGGGACTCGTACGCCAAGGAGTCCCACTGCTGGGGCCGCACCGGGGGCACGGCACGCCCGGGACCCGCACCAACGCTGTTGTCGTTGCCGAGGGACACGAGGAAGCCACGGGGTTGCAGTGGGCAGCGTACCATGCCATGAGGGAGGTCCACCGAGCTAGGCGGCAAGCGGACGCTGGGGCGAGAGGAAGAAGGGGGGAAGTAGAGGCACCGGATGAAAAGAGCGCCGGCTTCGGCGGTAGAGGAGGTGAATAGGGAAGGGTGGCCGAGGAAGAGGAGGAGCTGGTCGGGGAAGGTGACCGCGTGATAGATGCGGAGGGGGAAAGGGAAGCGGCGGCCGGGGAGGCGGTCGGACAGCTCTGATGAACCGCCGACAGAGGAGGAGATGGCGTGGAGCACCGGCGCCTGTTGCCACGTGGCGGCGAGGACCGGGTGCAAGGAGACTGCAGCATCCATGGTGGTTCCCAATCCCGGTGGTTTTTGCAGAAGCCACAGAACAAATGAAAGATGAGAAATTTGACATATAGAAATCAAGAAATTTGCGGAGAAAATATGCAGAAAACACGGAAGAGAAAAAGTAAGAAAAACGAAGATTTGATTTTTTTTTTCTCTGGATGGTCGAGAATTAAGATTAGGCTTTTCGTTCGGGGTGGGGATGGAAAAGATTATTTGGATCTGGAAACGAAGTTGCACAGCACGTGAGCATTCGCTAGCACACGAAAACAGGAGGGGGGAAACCCGTTCGATCCAGCTAAAAAAATTTAAAAAAAAAACGTGAAATTCAGGGGGAAAGAAAAACCTAATCACCAAATTTAAAAAAGAACGGGCATCGAAAAATCTAATGTTCGCGCGGAGGATAGATCCAAGGAAAATTTCAAACAATCTGCGCTATTCAAAATTTGGACGCATCGGATCCAAACGCGGTGAGCTTGAGTTGAGTTTGGCGAGCGGTGGAGGGAGAAGGGGCACCGCATACCTCCGAACAGCCGGAACGCGGAGAAGGTGAAGGTGGAGAGCAGGAGGCAGCAGAGCACCACCGTGGCCTTGCACCAGAAGGAGGACGACCTCCCCCAGCCACCGCCAGCGCCGGGGTGGGATTTCCCCTTCCACGCGACGCCAGCGCCGGCGCCGCCGACTAGATCTCCGCGCTGTTGATGTTGCTGCTGTTGTAGCTTCCGCCGGTGGTCCTTCATCGCCTCCCGTCACCACCGACGAGGCAGATCTCTGGGAAGACACGGTTGCCTCTGGCCTCCGCCACCGCCCCTCCTCCAATTCATGTGGCGAACTCACCAACCAGAGAGAGAGAGAGAGAGAGAGAGAGAGAGCGCAATCAAACAGAGGCAGGGAAAGCGAATGGGGGAAGAGGAGGAGAGGGGCGAAACAGAGAGAGAGAGAGAGAGAGAGAGAGGGAGAAATAGGAGGTTGGGGGCCTGCGGCTGTTGGTTGGATGGAGGTCGGGGGAGGGCTAGTCGTGGGGTGCCGGGCTATCGTGTGCTGCCAATGGGCTCCGATAGTTACATACGCATTCGTAGAAATGCAATAGTGGCTGGGAGGTAAGCTCACGAACATGGAAGCGGGTGTCGCGACCCACTTGATTAACGCCGGCCATGCTGCCACGCCGGGAGCTGTCCCTTTAATATCAGATGCTTAATAATAACAAAAACCCAGATGAGCGTAAAGAATGCTAATTAATTACTAGTTTAAAACCCCTTTTCCCCACTCTTTTATTAAACAACAGAGTATTACCGTGTCCGCCGGGAGGGCCGGAGGGGAGGGAGGATTTGGTTTGGGGGCGAGGCTGTCGAGAAAATTTCGACTCTTGTCGCGGAGAAGGATGTGGGCCCCACGGCGACAACCCTCACCCAACGGCGGCCGCCTTTCTCCCATCCCGCGGCCGAGATGATGGCTGGCGCTGTTCGGATAGGCGAGCCGGGCCGGTGGCCGCCTCGATACTGTTGAGCTGCAGATAATGCCGGTCCGGGTGGATCCAGATCCGAACAAATGTGTCTGGATTTCCGGGCGAGCGTGGGTCCAGATCCGAAACAGATGGATGTAAAAGAGAAAGACCTATTTACTGCACTTGCACGAGTGTGTATTAAGGCATTGTTTGGAAACGAGTTTGAAAAGATTTTATCCTGCAAAAGTGTTGACACAATCAACTGCGATCCCGAACAGAGATGGTTGGCTATGGTTTGCGCGTAGAGGTGATTTGTGAAGGAGGAAAAAGATGTCAAACTCTCTCTCCTCTATGGGGAAAAGTGGGTTCACCTACATTTTTGAAAAATTCTGAGAAAATAGCAGAGAGACAGAGAGCAGAGTTGCGATGTTTGGAATTTTTTTTTTTTTTTTTTTACTTTTGCACACCTCGTCGCCCACACCATGAGGCTTGCGCGACGAGGTACGTTGATTCACGATTTTGTCGATTTTCACTTTTTAAAAATTGATAACAAACACTGCCTAAGAGTAAGATAGTAGTTTACATAGCATCACTTAATCTGTTACATAAATAAATAGGGGTCAACAGGCAATACTGACGGTGGTGATCGACATTGACGACAATAGTCGATGACAACAATAGCCAATAACAACAGCAATCGATTGCAGGTAATTAACGACTAGATTTTAAAATATAAATTCTAAATTCTAAAATATATATTATAAATTTAGACTTTAAAATACTATCTATATAACTTAAAAATATTGATTGAATCTTTAATAATAATTTATCTCTAAAATATAAATCTTAAGCTCCAAAATATGAACTTTGACTCCAAAATATAAATATGGACTCCAAAATAGTGATTTTGAATCTCTCTGTCGATTATCAGTCATTGTCAATTATCGCCACCGATCTTCACCACCACCGATCGTCGCTGTCGCTGTCACCTGTGGCTTCCTACTTACTTATGTGACATCATATTAGATGACATAAACCATCATCCTAATCTTAATGCACATATTGCACTTTGTGCAGGTGCAAAAAATCCTTCTCGGATGTGAAATTGTGGCATATACAATAGTATTATGGGTTCATAAAGTAAATGGATGGAGACACGAATCTGTTTGTTACTTCTTACTTGTTTTATTATGTGGAAAATTTGAGTACCTCTGGGGAATAATTTATCAGTTGGGGAGTACAAGGTATCCTGTTGATTTCTCAAATAAAATTAAGCTAGAGGGAAAATGTTTATGGGAGATTAAAGGTAGTTTCCAGACTTGGTTAAAGGGTAACTACGGTAAAATAAGATATTTGAACAGAATACTTGCAAATAAAATGATGATGGCGACTTGCAAATAAAATGATAATAGTAGGGTTCATAAAAATGGTGAAAAAATAAGATAGACAATTTTATAAAGAAAACTGATATGGTCGGTCTCGGCCCAGTTTATGAACTCAAAGGATGAGAGAACACGTCGAACCCGAGCAAAACTTAGGCTAGAATTTGGTGGTGGAGAATAAGTCATTGTTCAGCTCGTACTACAAGAAAAAATGGAAATAACGGCCGACAAATTTTGTCCCTATTCGGTCACACAATTAGTGACTGAATAGGAACCGAATTTGTCGGTGAAGAATTTTTTGTCACAATATTGTGATCGAAAATTTTCGATCGCTATCGGCAGCCGATTATTTCGGTCACTATTTCGGTCACCATATAGTGACCGATATAGTGACTAAGACATATCAGTCACTATAATCCGAACTAGCGACTGATAATTTCGGTCGCTAATCGATCTCTAATTTTTTTATGATCAGATCATCCCCATATAATTTCATGAATTATATATCTATTTTGATGATTAACAAAATCCTAACAATTAGTATCTAACAAGTTTTTATGAAACTTAGTCACAGGAAACAAACCAGGCAAAATCAAGCAAAGACTTGTAAGTAAATCCTTACACTGTTGTTTTTTATTTTCAGAGCATGAAATTTCTCTAAGTACACATCAACTCGCTTTGAAGCATAACGATTTCATAAGTCATCGCAAAGAATAATTATTTCATAAGTATCATATTATTTTTGGGTTTTCATCGATTTCGATCTCAGAACGATTCCTTGAGTGTTCGCATCGATTTCGATCTCAGAACGATTCGTTAAGTGATCGCATCGATTTTGATCTCAGAATGATTCGCTAAGTAATCGCATCGATTTTGATCTCAGAACAATTCGCTAAGTGGTCGCATCGATTTCGATCTTAGAACTATTCGCTAAGTGATCACATCAATTCGATCTCATAACGATTCGCTAAGTGCAAAACTATTCGCTAAGTGATCACATCGATTTCGATCTCATAACGATTTGATTACACACAACGATTTTGTTTCATAACGATTCGATAAGTGAGTATAACGATTTCAATCTCACAATGATTTTGTAAGTGAGCATAACAATTTGCTCTCATAACGATTCGATAAGTTTCACATCGATTTGGTATTTACATCGATTCGACAAGTTACAATAACGACTTGGTCAATATATCGATTTGTTCACAACGACTTGCTCATAACGATTTGCTTACACTGTCATAACGATTTTATTATGAGTATATAACGATTTGTGTGTATATCGATTTGGTTATGAACGTACAACGATTCACATGAACAATGACTCATTCACACAACGATTCTGTAAATCATGTTCATATCGATTTCATGAGCCATAATGATTTGATATTCAAACTTATTTTTCGAGCACTTTTGAAAGTCAAAGTCTCCATGCACCAATATCCATGCATTTAATGCGTCTGTACACTTCTCTGCACAAAATATGTCTGAGTATCTTCTAGTCTAATGCTTCTATGAAAAAGCACTTTATGGTTAGACAGAATGATATTTCCACTTTTACATATAGTCTTATGGCTTGGTTTCTAACATAAACTGACAAGCCAAGAGACAGTCTAGGTGTCCTTCTATTTGGTATTTAATGAATGCAGGATATTGACAGTACTACTACAACATTGAACAAAGAAGAAACTGTAGAATATCTGGAAGATCCTTCTCTTGCGTGCATGGATCAGAAAGCATTAAATGACTGGAAGCACTAGAGTACCATACAGTTTAACGTGCATCCAACCTTGAGACAACAGATACTTCAACGACTACATTTTTCATAGAAGATATAAATAGAAGACTGGTGCCTATGTGAAGACATACATCTTGAGAATTCAAAATCAGCAAGCACCATAGAAGAGCTCAAGTCTCACTCCATCGTTTTGTTGTAGCTCTTAGCTCTCTGTGTCTAGTGTAGAACCTTGAGAGAGATTTTGTGTACTGAGAGTGTTCTTCTTTGTAGATCTTTTCCTCTCAGTCTTCGCTTCAGATCAAGCACTGTGCTATTAGCTTGGTCCAGGGGCGTATCATCCCTTGAACACATCCTTGTGTTATTCCCTTCGTGTTGAAGGAAGACCTGGGGGTTCCAGGGTGTTTTTCCCTTCGTGTTGAAGGAAGACCTGGAGGGTTCCAGGGTGTTGTATTCCTCTTCGGGTTGTGAAGAGAAGGCCAGCTACGGCTGGATGTGTAAGTGTCCTTGAGGGGGACTGTATCCTTGGGTAGTAAAATTTTGAGTTGTTGCTCGGGGGCTGGACGTAGGACTCATGTGGAAAGGAGATCCGAACCAGGATAAAATCCTCGTGTAGTGTGATTGCTTTCTGTGTGATTGCTATTATTTTCTTTACTAACACTAACAGCAAGCGTAGTGTTTTTATATAAACGTTTGTTGATAGGTTTAGGTATTCAAATTTTTAGAATCCCATTCACCCCCCCTCTGGGCTTGCTAGCTAGGCAACAAGTGGTATCAGAGCTAGACTCTTCGACAAAGGAGATCCAACGATCTGAAGAGAAAAGATTAAATTACATCCCAAGGTCATTTCGACGGTCAGTCTATCAACAGACCGCCACTATTTGATGGTGAAGACTACACATATTGGAAAACAAGAATGGAGTTCTTCCTTCAAGGGCTCGGCTATCAAATTTGGTCGATTGTAGAAGAAGGAGATCTTCTGGTCACCAACGACAAAGACAAATGGACAGAAGATGATAAGAAGAAAATTTCTCTCAACTGCAAGGCCAAGAGCATACTGTGTTGTGCTCTCAGCAAGAAGGAATTCAACAGAATCTCCACCTGCAAATCCGCAATGGAGATGTGGGAGAAGCTGAGGATCACCTACGAAGGCACAGACAAAGTAAAAGAAACCAGAATAGATATTCTGGTGATACAGTATGAAAGATTTCAGATGAAGCCAGGAGAATCAATAACCCAAATGTATAGCAGATTTACAGATATCACAAATGGGTTAGCTGGTCTTGGAAAGACCTATGAAATGGGAGATATGGTAAGGAAAATTTTGAGATCCCTACCAGCATCATGGACTCCCAAAGTGACAGTGATAGAAGACGCAAATGACTTGAAGAGAATGTCATTGGAGAAACTCATTGGGTCCCTAATGGCCCATGAGATCAACATGGAAAGGTTGGGAGAGTCGTCACGCAGAAGGAAACAGTCAAATGCTCTCAAGGCAGAAGAAGACTTATCAGAAGAATCATCAGATGATAATGTCAGCAATGAAGACAGTGATGATGAAGAAGCACTTCTATCCAGAAGAGTACAACGCATACTAGCCAAGAAAAAGAAATATCAGTATGGAAGAAGGCATTTTAAGAAAGGAAAAGACTTCAAGAAGCCTGAAGTCAAGGATGTGAAGAAGAATGAACCAATTTGCTACGAGTGCAAGAAGTCCGGACATATCAAAGCTGATTGTCTGAAACTGAACAGAACTGAGTTTAGAAAGAATGATAGTTCCAAGAAGTTCAGAAGACATAGAAAGAAAGCCATGGCAGCAGCATGGGACAACAGTAGTGACTTGGAGAGTGAGTCGAGTTCAAGCAACGAAGAAGAAGAAAAGGCCAACCTAGTCTTCATGGCCAACGTTGATGATAAGGTAACATCAGATTCATCATTTTCTTCATGCAACGAATCTGATTCTGACAACTTAGAAGAAGCTTTTAATGAGTTATACTGTAAATATAAAGAAGTGTGCAAATCACTAAAAATCAGTAAGACAAATCTTGCATGTTTAGAAAAATACGAATTCAGACTTAAAATCTGAAAATGAGCAAATAGAAAAACAAATTACTGAACTAAAAAAAGAAATGAATATTATGTGAGGACCTGAAAAATAAAAATGAACAAATAGCAAAACTAGATAACCAGGAAACAGTAAATAATCTAAAACAAGAAATTAACACATTAACAACGGAAAATGAAAAATTATCTAGCACATTAGAAAAATTCACAAATGGGAAAACAACCTTAATATAAAAGGAGCTAGAAGATCTGGTAAAAGGAAACATGGATTAGGTTATACTCCCCCTGATAATGAAGAAACAGTAGTATATCCTAAAATATACCCAACACCTAAGTTTATACCCGAACAAGATATTACATACAAGTCAAACTTTAAATATATTCGATATGAGAAAGTTAGTAAAATATCTTGCTGTAGCCATTGCAACAAGTTAGGTCACATTAAAATAACATGTCCAACTAAACATAAGAAATAGATAATTAAAAAGAAAATTGATGATACTAACCAACCAAGACCCAGAAGAACTTGGGTACCTAAAGTTTAGTGTTTTCATTACATGTAAACCTTCGATCATCTAAATGGTACTTGGATAGTAGATGCTCAAGGTACATGTCAGGGAACAGAAAATTATTCTCCCATATTGAAGCTGAAGAAGGAACAGTCAGTTATGTTGACAATGGAAAAGGGACTGTGATAGGAAGCGGATTAGTAGGGAGTAAAGGCAAAAACATTATCGAAGATGTTCTATGCATCAAAGGATTGAAGCACAACCTTATCAGTATCAGCCAACTATGTGATAAAGGACATCAAATCAGATTTCAAGAATCAAAATGTAGTATCATGAAGGATGGTGCAGTCATTTTTGAAGCCAATAGAGAAAAGAACTTGTATGTGCTATATCTAGAAGAACTAAAGGATCAGGACATTTGTTTGGCAACAAATAAAGAGCAGCCAACAGATCTATGGCACCGAAAACTAGGCCACTACAGCTTGGATGGCATGAGAAAGTTGATCAAGAGAAGCTTGGTGGAAGGTCTACTTAAGGTAAGTACAAAAATGAATAGTGTATGTGGGCCGTGTGCAAAAGGAAAGCACATCAAGTCATCCTTCAAGTCAAAGGCTGTGGTAACCACATCTAAACCCTCAGAACTTCTACATATAGATTTATTTGGGCCAATGAGAACCACAAGTCTCGGAGGGAAGAATTGTGGATTGTTATAGTAGATGACTACTTCAGGTTTACATGGGTATCCTTTTTGGAGCATAAGGATGATACATTCGACAACTTTGTCATCTTCAGTAAGAAAGTTCATAAGGATAAGATGTATAGCATTATTAGTATCCGATCAGATCAAGGAGGAGAATTTCAGAATGAGAAGTTTGCAAAATTTTGTGATGATCAAGGGATAGAACATAATTTCTCAGCACCAAGGACACCACAATAAAATGGAGTTGCTGAGAGAAAGAATCGAACCTTATTGGACATGGCTAGAACAATGTTGTCAGAGTATGATTTACCAAAATACTTTTGGGCCGAAGCCATCAACACAGCTTGTTACATAATCAACCGGGTGATGATTAGGCCAATCCTGAAGAAGACATCATACGAGCTATACAAACAGAAGAAGCAAAAAATCAGCCATTTCAGAATCTTTGGATGTCCATGCTTCATCCACAACAACAGCAAAAGAGATATTGGTAAGTTAAATTCTAAATCAGATGAATGTATTTTCATGGGGTATGCTTCTAAACCCAAAGGGTATAGAGTATTCAATAAACGTAGTTTATTAATTGAACAGACGGTACATGTTATTTTTGATGAGACTAACCCTTTCTTGAGAAAGGAAGTAGATAGTGATGTTGATGATACAGATGAACTGTCCAAAAAGCTAAAGAACACATCTATTGAGGATAAGGAAGATCCACCCTTGGAAGATCTACAACAAAAGGATACATCACACGACAATCTTCCAAAGGAATGGAGGTATAAGAAGGATCACCCACTAGACAACATAATTGAAGATCCATCTGTTGGGGTAAGAACAAGAGGTAATGTAACTCCATGTGATTATTTAACTTTTGTATCACAAATAGAGCCTAAGATGGTCAATGAAGCACCGACTGAGGAATCTTGGATATTAGCCGTGCAAGATGAACTAAATCAATTCAAGAGAAACCAAGTATGGTCCCTTGTTCCGAGACCATCAGATCATCCTGTGATTGGCACCAAATAGGTGTTCAGGAGCAAATTGGATGAAGCTGGTGTGATCATAAGAAACAAGGCCAGACTGGTAGCTCAAGGCTATTCCCAAGAGGAAGGCATAGATTTCGATGAAACCTATGCACCAGTAGCTAGACTTGAGGCAATTAGGATTTTACTTGTATATGCTTTTGCAATAAATTTAAAACTCTTTCAAATGGATGTAAAATCTGCTTTCCTAAATGGTTTTATAAAGGAGGAGGTTTATGTAGAACAACCTCCCGGTTTTGATGACATGGATTATCCGAATCATGTATTTAAATTGCATAAGGCTTTATATGGTTTGAAATAGGCACCTAGAGCATGGTATGAACGATTAAGTGCTTTTTTGTTAAATCATGGTTTTATTAGAGGTCAAGTAGATAGCACTTTATTTATTAAGTCTAAAGTTAAACATATATTGCTTGTACAAATTTATGTAGATGATATAAAATTTGGTTCCACTGACGAATTTTTTGCAAGTATTTTGAGAAGCTTATGCATGGAGAATTTGAAATGAGCATGATGGGGAGCTGAACTACTTCTTTGGATTGCAAATCAAGCAAGGAAAAGAAGGAGCACACATATGTCAAGCGAAGTACACTAAAAAATTACTGAAGAAATTTGGATTCGAGAATGCCAAGCCACTGTCAACACCAATGAGCACATCAACAAGATTGAACAGTGATAAGGATGGTAAGAAGGCAGATCAAAAAGTCTATAGAGGTATGATAGGTTCACTACTCTATCTAACCGCCAGTAGACCTGATATATTATTTAGTGTATACATGTGTGCTAGGTACCAGGCTGATCCTAAAGAGTCACATTTAATTTGTGTTAAAAGAATCTTTAGATACAATTAGCTAAAACCCATGATCTAGGACTATGGTACCCAAATTCATGTGAAATTTATTTAGTAGGATATTCTGATCCTGACTATGCTGGATGCAAAATCGATAGAAAAAGCACCAGTGGCTGTTGTCAATTTCTTGCAGGATGTCTGATATCATGGTCCTCAAAGAAGCAAAATTCAGTAGCACTATCTGCAGCTGAAGCTGAGTACGTGGCTGCTGGAAGCTGTTGTACACAACTCTTATGGATCAAACAGCAACTTGAGGATTATGGACTACATATCAAGACAATTCCATTGTTGTGTGATAACACCAGTGCAATAAATCTCACCAAGAATCCAGTTCAGCACTCAAGGACAAAGCATATAAAGGTTAGGTATCATTTTATTCATGATCATGTAGCCAATGGTAACATAGATATTTCTTTTATTGATACGCAAAATCAGTTAGCAGATATCTTCACAAAAGCCCTATCTGAAGAGAGATTTACATCTCTTAGAAGGGAACTAGGCATGTGCAAATTGTGAAAGAGTTATCTGCATAAAACTAAAATATCAATTATTTCAGAATAATCAAATATTCTCTCCCCTGTAGTTAAGCAAAATTTCTTTAAAATATTGCTTGCCTATTATTTATCTGAGACTGTTCGTTTATTTTAAAGCATTCATTCGTCTCGAAATCATTTCTGCTTGTCGTTTTCTGCCTTTATGGCGTCAGCATCTCAAAATTCACCTTATCTTTATCTTATATATCCTGAAATCTGTGTTGAAACGATTCACCTCCTGCTCTCATCTCTTTCGTCTTGCTGGAACGAAAACCCTATCGTCCCCAACATCGATTCTTTGCAATTTCAAAGCTTTCATCCCTTGCCGCGAAAAATCTTCTTGGGGCTTTTGCTCCAATCCTCTTCACGACCATCCAGAATCACTTCCAGTTTAGAACCATGGCCGTTTTTGGAGTTTCCGGCAGCGTCGGGGGCTATGAAGCTGCGTTCCTCACCGCCGAGCAACAGGAAAGGTTTACATCAGTGAAGTCCAAGTTGTGCGGGAACAAGGCAGTGGATGTAGCGGACCTGGAAAATCATGGAATGCATAGCATCATAGCAGTCATGGACAGAATGAAGTGGACGAAGTTAGCAACCTTGTCAGAGGTAAGTTATCCTGACCTGGTGAAGGCATTTTATGTCTACCTGAAGACTGAGGAAGACGGGTCTTTGACATCCACTGTCAAACGAACCCATATTAGGATCACATATGAGTTATTGGAGTCTTTATTTGGAGTTTGCACCATCGGTCACAGTGGATTTCACACTGTCGACATCCAGGCGAAGGGTCTAGGGATTGTTGGACCCGAATTCATGTTGAAGGATGGAAAGATAGACATCAACTAGATGAATGTATTCAACCGGATTCTACATTTCATTGTATGCCAGATTTTGGTCCCTAGGAGTGCCACCTACTCTACTTGTACAAAGGTGGACTCAAACCTGATGTTCTGGGCAATCCAGAACCAGAACATAAATATGGCAGAGGTGATTATGGAAAGGATGAAGTTTTCTAGTGCTCAGATCTGGGACAAGAAGAGTAAGTTAAATGTGTCCCTTCCCTATGCACACTTGCTCACAAGGGTGTTCCAGCACTATGGCATTAGTTTCGTCAGAGTTGTAACTGAGAAAATGGGGCAGGCTATTTGCAGTAGAAACTTGAAGAAGAGTGGTTTTTCGTTGGTCGTTGGTTAGTAGATCTAGCTGCAGAGGTTGTAGCATCTGGCCACAGTACAGATGTTGTGATGGAAGATGCTCCTATTCAGGGGGAGCAATCTGTTGAAAAGGAAGCACCAACCCAGGGGGAGCACACTGCTGGTGTTCCAATTGATGATCAGTTCACAGAAGGCATTGTGGAAAGCGCCTCAGAGGAAGAGGCAAATGTTGATAATGTAGAGCCCGTTGCTAAGGCAAGTGGCAAAGGGAAAGAAGTGGTTCAGGATATTCCCCTACTTACCAGGAAGCCTCATCAGAGGCTGAAGAAAAAGAAATTGAAGCTTAATATAAAGCCTATTGTTGCACGACTGGATGATCAAGGGAAAATTCTCTGCTCTGTGCAATCTGATATAGCATCAATATTCATAAGCCAGAGCCAGTCAGATAATTTAGTTGGAGCTTTAGGTGCTGAGCTCCACAGTGTAAAGGAAGAACTGAGAATTAACAAAGATGTTCTAAGATGATGAGGGACGAATTTAGCAGTATGAAGTCATCCATTCAGAGTTGACAAATCTTGTGCGAGCTCAGGTTCCTCCTGCTCTCACTCCATCAGTACCTCAGCAGTTTGGGCATCATGAAGAAGTTGTTTCTAAAGATCTAGCAGGGCCATCAGGGCCAAATGTTGTGGCAGAAGTGGCAGTTTCAGGGTCAGTTGATGTAGAGCAGTCTGGGACAATAGTTGTTGATGAGGTAGCTGCTCCAGTGCAAGATAGTGTTGAAGCTGTGAAGACTGGGCCACCAGGGCCAGCAGAAGAAGTTTCTGGGCCAATCGGGCCAGTGGTTTCCGAGGCTGAGTCTTCAAGAGCAGAAGAACTGACTATAGCTCTAGAAGCCCCTGCTCCTTCTCCTCTTCAAACACCAGCCCCTCCTTCACCACCATCTTCTCCAGCACCTACCACCTTCAAACAACCCATGCCTTGCACCATTTCATCTCCAACACCATTTCCTTTGCAATCCTCCTCATCTCTTGTCACCTCCACATCTCCTCCTCCTCTTCCTCCTCCTTTAGTTGAGGTTCATCAAGTATCCTCATCAACAGGAGCCTCTTCTTCTGGCCCCTCCTCTTCTGGACCATCCATTCCACCACTAGTCACCTCTCGTTCCCTCCTTCACCCTCCTACTCCTCCTTCATGTATAACCATCATTCCAGAAGGTGCTCAACTTGAACACCTTGAGATCCAGGCATCAAGGATGAATTCGAAGAAGCCATTCTTTGATCTGTTCTGGTCGTTGGCACCCATATTCATAGGAATGGCTCTTCCAGCCATGCTCCTAAGAAGAGGAAATTTTCTTCCAATCCTCCTGCTTCCTCTGAACCTTGCTATCCACCTCTTTGGTTCTCCCTTACAGTTGTCACTAAAAATAAACCTATGTACAGGGAATATCTTGTAAAAACCACCTTTGCCACCATTCTGGATCTTCCCACTCTCCATCTCACTGATCACTTGAATACCATTCTTCCTTATACCTCTCTCTCTAAATCTGAACAAACCAAGATATTTTCTATGGCTGAAGCCAAGACTGAAGAGCAATGGGTTCTGGGACAGAGATCTCTTTACAGCTAGTTCCTTCAAGCTAAATCAGCCAGGCTTCCACCCTGGGATCATCCGTTGTCTCTCTCTGAGTGGTTCCAAATCCTTCACAAGGATACTTGGGGGCCTTTTATTCAAAAAGAAATCAAATTTATCAGGCAATATCAGATGTACAACAACTACTGCTACCTGAATAATCTTCCTGAAGTCCAGCTTGGCCAATTTCGGCAAGCTATTACTACTCTTGGTTCCCATGATGCTCACACCGAATCCATTACGGTTGATTTTGCAAAACTGGAGATTCCAGATGTTGTCTTCTTGCCGTCTCTCCATTCTCTCATCATGGAATCTGTAGTAGGCTCCTTGATCTTTGAAAGGGCTGCTCAGATAATGGCCAGAATTTTAGCTAAAAAGGGTCTCTCCCTTTCATTTCATAGATTTGTTTTCAAAGAGTACTATCGGGGCTACATCAAGTCAGATATTCTTGCCCCCATTTTGGCTGAATGTGAGCGCCACTCTCCATCCGAATGGGAAAAGGCTTATCCTCTTTCTGTTGAGCAGCTTAAGGCTCTAAATACCTCTCAAGCCAAATCCAATCAGCCTTTGCTGACTGTTGGATAGTTCCTTGACTCCAATTCTCTTCACCTTATTCAAACTTCTTATGATTTATGGACTAAAAGATACAAGGTCTTTGTGGCTGTGAAGAAAGATCTCCTGCAGCATCAGATCCACTATCTTTGAAGATTGATCACTTTCTTCGGCTTGCCAACTTCGGTTCATTTAGTACCTACAAACTTTCACTTGGCACCGATGTATATGGCACGTTTCTGGGTACTCAGCGGCGACTTCATATTCAAAAGATGTTACCTGAAATGGGACCCTCTTACTCCATATCTTTTGAGGCTTTTCAGGCTTATCTTGAGGAGCAAGAATGCCAGGCCTTGCCAATTATACGACGGCACGCTTCTCTCTTGTCTCCTGCTTTCTACATCTCTGTATCCCCTCAAAATAAATAACAATGTTCTTTGACCCCCCTCATCTTTTCTCCTCCTGTCTTTGTCTCCTTGCGTTATCCTTTTTCTTAATGACAAAAAGGGGGAGAAATATCACACTTCTGAAATACATAAAAAAAAATAAATTCCTTTTTTTTACCAGCAAAGTTACTTAGGTTTTCTTTTAGAAGCATCTATATCCTTGTTATGTTTTGTCATCACCAAAAAGAGGGAGATTGATGATCAGATCATCCCCATATAATTTCATGAATTATATATCTATTTTGGTGATTAACAAAATCCTAACAATTAGTATCTAACAAGTTTTTATGAAGCTTAGTCACAGGAAACAAACCAGACAAAATCAAGCAAAGACTTGTAAGTAAATCCTTACATTGTTGTTTTTAATTTTCAGAGCATGAAATTTCTCTAAGTACACATCAACTCGTTTTGAAGCATAACGATTTCATAAGTCATCGCAAAGAATAACTATTTCATAAGTATCATATCATTTTTGGTTTTCATCGATTTCGATCTCAGAACGATTCGTTGAGTGATCGCATCGATTTTGATCTCAGAACGGTTCGTTAAGTGATCGCATCGATTTCGATCTCAGAACGATTCATTGAGTGACTGCATCGATTTCGATCTCAGAATGATTCGTTAAGTGATTGCATCAATTTCGATCTTAGAATGATTAGCTAAGTAATCGCATCGATTTTGATCTCAGAACGATTTACTAAGTGGTCGCATCGATTTCGATCTCAGAACGATTCGCTAAGTGATCATATCGATTTCGATCTCATAACGATTTGATTACACACAATGATTTTGTTTCATAATGATTCGATAAGTGAGTATAACGATTTCAATCTCAGAACGATTTCGTAAGTGAGCATAACGATTTGCTCTCACAACGATTCGATAAGTTTCACATCGATTTGGTATTTACATCGATTCGACAAGTTACAACAACGACTTGGTCAATATATCGATTTGTTCACAACGACTTGCTCATAACGATTTGCTTACACTACCATAACAATTTTATTATGAGTATATAACGATTTGTGTGTATATCGATTTGGTTATGAGCGTACAACGTTTCACATGAATAATGACTCATTCACACAACGATTCTATAAATCATGTTCATATCGATTTCATGAGCCATAATGATTTTATATTCAAACTTATTTTTCGAGCACTTTTGAAAGTCAAAGTCTCCATGCACCAATATCCATGCATTTAATGCGTCTGTACACTTCTCTGCACAAAATATGTCTGAGTATCTTCTAGTCTAATGCTTCTATGAAAAAGCACTTTATGGTTAGACAGAATGATATTTCCACTTTTATGTATAGTCTTATTGCTTGGTTTCTAACGTAAACTGAGAAGCCAAGAGACAGTATAGCTGTCCTTCTATTTGGTATTTAATGAATGTAGGATATTGACAGTACTACTACAACATTGAACAAAGAAGAAACTACAGAATATCTGGAAGATCCTTCTCTTGCGTGCATGGATCAAAAAGCATTAAATGACTGGAAGCACTAGAGTACCATGCAGTCTAACGTGCATCCAACCTTGAGACAACGGATACTTCAACGACTATATTTTTCAAAGAAGATATAAATAGAAGAATGGTGCCTACGTGAAGACATACATCTTGAGAATTCAAAATCAGCAAGCACCATAGAAGAGCTCAAGTCTCACTCCATCATTTTGTTGTAGCTCTTAGCTCTCTATGTCTAGTGTAGAATCTTGAGAGAGCTTTTGTGTACTGAGAGTGTTCTTCTTTGTAGATCTTTTCCTCTCAGTCTTCACTTCGGATCAAGCACTGTGCTATTAGATTGGTCCAGGGGCATATCATCCCTTGAACACATCTTTGTGTTATTCCCTTCGTGTTGAAGGAAGACCTGGGGGTTCCAGGGTGTTTTACCCTTCGTGTTGAAGGAAGACCTGGAGGGTTCCAGGGTGTTGTATTCCTCTTCGGGTTGTGAAGAGAAGGCCAGCTGCGGCTGGATGTGTAAGTGTCCTTGAGGGGGACTGTACCCTTGGGTAGTAAAATTATGAGTTGTTGCTCGGGGGCTGGACGTAGGACTCCTGGGGAAGGGAGATCCGAACCAGAATAAAATCCTCGTGTAGTGTGATTGCTTTCTGTGTGATTGCTATTATTTTCTTTGCTAACACTAACAGCAAGCATAGTGTTTTTGTATAAACATTTTGTTGACAGGTTTAGGTATTCAAATTTTTAGAATCTCATTCACCCCCCCTCTGGGCTTGCTAGCTAGGCAACAATTTTTAATTATTTTTTTAAAAAGATATATATATTTTAACAAAATAACATGTGCATATAATAAAAATATAAATGGTCCACTATAAAAAAGGTCAACAATAATATAAAATGTCCACAATAATAATACATAAAATATCCACAACAATACATAAAATGTCCATAACAATGAAAAGAAAATCATCGATCCTTGTCCTTGTAACGGCCCTGGATATTTATGCCTAATAAGGCTCTATATCTAAGTCTGCCTCCCGCGAACAGGCCGAAGCCTCGCAAACGATAACTCGCACAAGTGTCCAGTAATAATATAAAAGACAACCACAAGAGTATAAGCCACAAGAATGTACATGTGCTCATACCTACAAACAACATATTACATTGTCCCAACACATTATTATATGTCCAAGAGAAAAGTACAACTACCTGAGGCATACCCCGAGGTAGCACAAGCTTACACAACAACTACTACGACTCAACTGCTAGTGGTACAAGTCTTCCACAACGCCACTGCAAGACAACACACGGCTAGCACCTGAAAAGAACTGTAAGGGAGTAAGCATCAACAAGTCACAGGCTCAGCAGGGACCACCTAAAAATAACAACTGAAAACTGAACAGACCTCAACTACAAAGGGTCTCATAGGTAACACTAATAGCCAAACCACAACAAAATCGTTTCGAACATAATTAAACTGCAATTTAATAAAACTCACTATCTAACATTGTCAATAGAAACTAAAGAAACCAATAGGACTAGTACAGAAAATACCAGTCCACAGCAACAACGGTAATGCCTAGGACACAAGCCTCATAGGCGAACCACAAACACAAGGGTAATAGGACTGCTAACAAGGAGCTAGTCCGCCATACCCAAAAACACCACGGAAGACTACCCTCAAGAGAGTACAACACAACGAGTGGAAGGTCACACAACACGACCACTATGGAGTACAACTCCACCTCAACACCTGAAAAGGCTGGTACATAGCGTACCACGACAAACAACTACCCACAAAGGGTACAGGTACCTACCACTATGAGGTACCACCGCAAAACCTCAACACAACTGTGCCGCCAACAAGGCACACCATAGCGAGTCAAACCACAACCGGTGAGTCACTACTCACAAACCACAACCTCTGGCAAAGCACGAGCTAGAAAGAACAACGCCACCACATGGTAACAAACTACTTGTTCATGACGCTAGTATCCAACCCGGACAAACACAACACGAGAACTGCCTCTCAGTCTCGCAGTCAAAGATGAAAGATTCAACTGCCGCTCTACAATCACACATTAAAGTCAAAGAATGGTGGAGCCTAACCAACACCACACCTGCAGACCACACAGCCGCACGCCATGCCTGACACCTTTAAGGATTTTGACCCAAGCTCTCTAAAGTGATGCACTGGAAACACATGACTAGCTGGGGACCAGTACATCTACTAGTGTCCGTCCCCCAACCACGAGCACGCTACAAGCGACCGAACACAACCACAACTCTTGAGTCGCTACCCCATTGCCGTCTTTCCCCTCGCCAGACGTACAACTCAAACACAGTAGTGAGGGTGTCTAGGAAGATGACACAGACCTCAACGGTACACACAGTACCGGGACAAACCCCGAGCACAACAAACACAATGTGCCTGGCTCACAAAGAACCTGGGGTACCCGACTAGAGAGGCATTCCGGAATAGGCGCCGGACCACCACACTTGGCCCACACACAAACCACACCGATCATTTAGTATACTGGTAAAACTTATACCACGATACATATACTTAATTGGCTCGTCACTAGTCACATTATGACCTCCAAGCAACTGTACATACATATACAATCTTCATTTACAAACTACGATCATACACAAAAACGTGCTAGTCATTGGTCATCACATGACCTTCATAGCAACACACACCACCATGCATGTTAAACACTTAACTTAATACCATATCATACTTAACATGAGTAACATAACTAACATAAATCACCAACTAACCATAAACCAATTCATTAACCCTACACATGCTGTACTAACATTAACTATCTTAAACAACATTAAAATAATAGCAAAAGCCCAAGGCTAAGTCTACACATGACCCTCACTGCCCAAGCACACAACACACCCCACGGAACATGAAATGCATCAGACATAGGCATCGCCTTTCAAATCACGATGACCTGCCCAGACGTGACCAAACCTAAAACGTGACAAAGCCCAGTGTCGCAAAAGAATCGCGACGGCCCGATAAGTCGCCTTCAAAACCAACTGACAGTCGAAGTGAGAATCAGGACGACGCTATACGTTGCGACAAAGCCAATCGACAACACCCGTCGATACTAGCCATGAGTGCGACGAACCCAATAGTCACGTTCATGCTAACCGGAACAGCACACCAATCGAAAATAGAAATGCGACAGCCCACTGCGTAAATACGACAGTGAACTCAGCTCAACGGCCGAACCCACCTTCTCCACCAGAAAAACTCATTCGAATACCATTCACATAGCCATTAAAATAGTATATATGAAAGTTACACTATAGCACACACCACCCCAACATGGATTCCACCCCTGAAACCATTTAAGACAAAGTAAACAAAGGTGAAGTCTCCCTACCAACGTGAAGAACCCATAAAACACGAAGAACACCACATCGCCGGTTTGCCCACACTCCGGACACCCTCCTCTCATGGACCCCACACCAGATCAGCCACCAGGAAGCCAAAAAACGCCACTGGAGCTCCACAGAAGCTTCCCTCCTGCCGGACAGAGCCAACCTTGCTATGTCTAGCCCAAAATAGAGCATTAAATTCACATTCAAAATTGCGACGGTGGTAGACGTCGCATTTAACATACATTAAACGCGACGGACCAAACCGTCGCCAAACACGCCGCACACCATAAAGGCGGTTTGGTGAATCGCAACGTAGGTAGCTGTCACGTTCAAAACGCGACGACATACCCCGTCGCCTTCTTCACCAGAAAACCTGCAAGCTATATGGGCTAAAACTTAAGGTCCACAACACCTACACAAGACCCGGAAGCCACAGTCAACGCTCATTGACCCCACATTGGCCATGAGCACCACGCCAGAACAATTAAACACAAATCCGGACGATCACAATTTTTTCATTACTATCACCTAAAATGAAATGTCGTCCTCGACATTCAGAACAAAACCACGGCAAGCCGAACTAACACCTAAAAAGAAATAAAGCCATTCATAGAACAAGAAGGATACACTTCATGACTTCCAATTGCTCTTTAGACCCTCTGCTTGCCTTAATCAATTCAATATTGTTTCCTTTCTGTTTTACTTTCTTTCGTAACTCGAGCAATATTATTCTACCGTAGGCACATTATCTTTTTGGACTCAACATGTTTCCCCAATTTTCTAGCTGTGTTTGTAACATCTTTTTTGTGCCATTCTGCTTACTGAAAATCTGTTATCTTTAATCATTGTTACTATTCTTTCTGCCATATCAAACCATTTTCTCATATATCATTTCTCAGTGTTGACCTTTTCTTAACCATAACTCTGCTTTCATCTGACTTACATTTCACTGACATATCTGTGCTTAATACATTATTAACTGACATATCAATTTGAAATTATATTTCTTTATACTTACTGAAATTAGACTCTTCTTTAATTAATCAAATATATGATACTGCAATTCCTATGTGATGGGGAGCGAGAAGTTGAAACAATGGTTTAAGCCCATTTGGAGCCCATGGGAGATTTCTTATTTTTTTGTAATTTTTTGTGCAATTTTCGCACTATTTTTTATGTCTAAGGGTAAAATTGTCCAAAAGACTCATATTAGAGTCCAATTAGTTTTTCATTGTGTAATTTTCACTTCTTTATTTGAGTCAAGTTCAATTTGGGTAGGATTCTATATTTTTCTTTAGGTTTCTAATATGTTAAGTCTTATTAGGGATAGAAGTCCACCTTTAATTTGAAGTCCATTAGGATTGGGAATAGCCCAAACTTCTTTAAATACTTGTAAACACCAATTTTGAGAAATAGAAAGGAGTATTTTGCTTTGGAGAAAATTTGGAGCCGCTGCTCTTCTTCTTCCTCCACGACGGAGAGGTGCCCGTGAAGGGCCAGGTGAGAAGCCACGCCGAGAAGGCTTCATTTCCCCCTCCCTTCTACCTCCTCTCCAGTGAGACTCCAGCTACCTCTCTCTCTTCTTCCGCATCAGTGTGGACAGTGATGCGGAAGAAGAGAGAGAGGTAGCCAGAGTCTCACCGGAGAGGAGGTAGAAGGGAGGGGGAAATGAAGCCTTCTCGGCGTGGCTTCTCACCTGGCCCTTCACGGGCACCTCTCCGTCGCGGAGGAAGAAGAAGAGCAGTGACTCCAAATTTTCTCCAAAGCAAAATACTCCGTTCTATTTCTCAAAGTCGGTGTTTACAAGTATTTAAAGAAGTTTGGGCTATTCCCAATCCTAATGGACTTCAATTAAAGGTGGACTTCTATCCCTAATAAGACTTAACATATTAGAAACCTAAAGAAAAATATAGAATCCTACCCAAATTGAACTTGACTCAAATAAAGAAGTGAAAATTACACATAAAAAACTAATTGGACTCTAATATGACTCTTTTGGACAATTTTACCCTTAGACTTAAAAAATAGTGCGAAAATTGCACCAAAAATTACAAAAAATAAGAAATCTCCTATGGGCTCCAATGGGCTTAAACCATTGTTTCAGCTTTTCGCTCCCCATCATTCTCCACTGGTTCGAGAAAACTCATCCTCGAGTTTTGAAGTGTCTCAATATCCATACAAGTGGTAGGAGAATAATGAAGTCATGCACTAATAAAGTTGCCATAGGAATATCCAAACAAATATGTCTTCTGAAAAGTTACAGTCTGCATAGAATGTGTGCATTAAGATCGAACCATATGATATCATAGTTGCACTGATCTCTGGTAACATCTGGCAGATCACTGGTAGCTGTCAATGATAGACTTATCCCAAATACATCATTACATATCAAATGAAGTCCAGACTCGACGAACAGGTCTTGATCCCAAACTTCAATAAGAATAGTCTTCTCTGGAAGCATTGGCTTGGCAGCAAGAGAAATATACTTGGGAAAACAAAATTTACCTCTTAAATGTTGTGGCTGGATAATGCACTGGTTTGAGTCGATAGCAACATGTCACTCTTCCAACCACTCTTTTCCCAAAGTAATGTAGGATCTCGAGGGATCAATAGTGCACCAAGCTCCATCAAAATAGTTAACCGATTTCTTTTGAGTTCTACCTAAAAATTTTAGGTGAAACTCTACAAAAGCTTGATCACCATCAACAATAATCTCACCAGTTTGTAATAAAATATCAACAATAGCCTGGGAAATATAATTGTTCTGATCCTCTTCATCGAGTATTATTTTTGTCGGCTTCTCATTTGGTAGAGGAACGATGAAGTTAAAATTCACGTGTCACATGTAAGAGATTACCCAAATTGATGTGAAATTGGTTGGACTGCCGCCAAGTGTGGGCTGTTGATTGATTGGGATTCGTCGAGACGATCACAACGGCGCAAACGACACGTGAATCAGAGCATGAATGTAGCTTTTGTGTTGGTGGTACGATAACAGTGCTGGTGCACCACCGGTACTGTAGCCGACCGGCTACTGTAGCGGGCCGGGTCGAACCAGCCTGATCTGGTTCGCTGGCCTCTCCTTTTATCCCCTCTCCCGGTGTCACGCAAAGAGGAACCAGAGGAAAGAGGGGAGAGTGGGAGGGCCGCAGGCGAAGGCGGCTGCCGGCTGAGCCGGCGAAGGTGGCCAGGGATCCGGTGTCTGCGGCAGCTGTCGAAGGAGCTGGCGCCGCCGGCTCCTCTTCTCTTCCTTCTTCTTTCTGTCGAAGCCGTGAGAAGAGAGCAAGAGAGGGGGGGGGGGGGGTCTGCGCGAAGGGGTTATGGGGGGGGGTCAGCATGGCCCTGTGGTGGTGTCGCGAGCAGGGGGAAGGTGGCGGGGGAGGGGTGACGCGGCTGGACGAGAGAGGGAGACGCGGGCTGGTGGAGTTGGCAGGCCAGGCGTGGGCGCAAATGATGTAGGGGCGTGGTTGGGTGGCTCGGCGCTGGGTAGAGTGGAGGCGGAGCAGCCTGGGTGGCTGCACACGGGCGGTGCGGCGCGAAGAGGAGGCGCCGGCGCTAGCGGGGTGGTGCGGTGCTAGGGCGAGGCGGGCTCGACACAAGGGCGATGTCTTCACGCGTAGGCGGATGGGGGTAGATGGCATCGTCGGGGACGTGGAGGGCTGCCGGGGCTCGTTCGCACGACTCCTGTGTGGGAAACGACGACGTCTGCGAACGTGGAAGGCTGGACGGCGTCGGAGGAGGCCGACGACTCGAGGCCGAGACGACGACGGGCCGAGACGACTTCTGCGAACGTCAGGAGGCTGGACGGCGTCGGGGAGGCCGGCTACTCGAGCCAGAGATGACGACGTCCGCGAACGCCGAGTATGTCAGGGTCGCCAGTCGATCGCGATGACGACGAGGCCGGTGCGAGGGCTAAAGAAGTCATTGCTCGGGTCGCAGCAGCAGGAGGACGATGAAGAAACTGATGGCGCGACGGGCGTGGGGATCGAAGTTTTGCTCTGATACCAAGTTGATGCGGGACAGAGTATGGACAGTAGAAGAAGAGAGAGAGGCAGTCGAAGTCTCACCGGAGAGGAGGTAGAAGGGAGGGGGAAATGAAGCCTTCTCAGCGTGGCTTCACGCCTGGCCCTTTATGGGCTCCTCTCCGTCGCGGAGGAAGAAGAAGAGCTGCGGCTCCAAATTTTCTCCAAAGCAAAATACTCTGTTCTATTTCTCAAAATTGGTGTTTACAAGTATTTAAAGAAGTTTGGGCTATTCCCAATCCTAATGGACTTCAAATTAAAGGTGGACTTATATCCCTAATAAGACTTAACTTATTAGAAACCTAAAGAAAAATATAGAATCCTACCCAAATTTAACTTGACTCAAATAAAGAAGTGAAAATTACACAATAAAAAACTAATTGGACTCTAATATGACTCTTTTGGATAATTTTACCCTTAGACTTAAAAAATAGTGCGAAAATTGCACCAAAAATTATAGAAAAATAAGAAATCTCCCATGGGCTCCAAATGGGCTTAAACCATTGTTTCAGCTTCCGCTGTCCACACTCTGTCCCTGCATGGTCGATCCAACACTTGCACTTTTAAGCATAAAGGTCGTCACATTACCTTAGTCCCTGTTCCACCCACATTCACCCCTAGGAAGGAGACCCCTCCTCTTTGTGATGCCCCTACCTCTAGTATTCAGGCCTCACCTCCCATCCGGAGAGAGCCGCCATCTAGCACACTGCTTATTATGAGTGCTAGAGACTTTGAACATGAGTTTAGGGGTGCTGAGCCAGTCTTTGCCATAGTGGTTAGAGAGGTTCCCAAGGAACCAGATCGAGAGAATCCTCCCGAGGTTATTTCTCTTCTCGATGAATTTCATGAAGTCTTTCTTGAGGACCTCCCAGATGAGTTACCTCCTATGCGTGATATTCAACACGCGATTGACTTGATCCCTGGAGCCACCCTACCAAACCTTCCCCACTATCTTATGAGCCCGACTGAGCATGCGGAATTACAAAAACAAGGGGAGGAGTATTTGAGGAAGGGATCGGTTAGGGATAGAATGAGCCCATGTGCAGTCCAAGCATTGCTTGCCCCTAAGAAGGATGGCACATGGAGGATGTGTGTGGATAGTCGAGCCATCAACAAGATTACTGTAAAGTATCGCTTTCCCATTCCCCGCTTAGACGATTTGCTTGACATGATGGCGGGAGCCACCATCTTTTCTAAGATTGATCTAAAGAGTGGCTATCACCAGGTGAGGATTAGGCCTGGCGATGAGTGGAAGACAGCATTTAAGACTAAAGATGGCTTGTATGAATGGCTAGTCATGCCTTTTGGTTTGTCAAATGCCCCTAGTACCTTTATGCGACTAATGACTCACGTTCTGCGACCTCTTATTGGGGTCTTTGTTGTGGTATACTTTGATGATATTCTCATCTACAGTCGCACTAGGGAAGAGCACTTAGATCACCTTTGGCAGGTATGCCTCATCCTTCGCCGAGAGAGTTTGTACGCCAACCTAAAGAAGTGTGCATTCATGACTGACCGTGTTATCTTCTTAGGGTTTGTCGTTTCTAGCGAGGGAGTATCAGCCGATCCTGAAAAGGTGAGAGCTATCATCGAGTGGCAAGAACCTCAGAGTATCCATCATGTCCGTAGTTTTCATGGTTTGGCTGCATTTTATAGACGATTTATTAGAGGATTTAGCTCATTGATGGCCCCTGTCACTGATTGCATCAAGAAAGGGGACTTTATCTGGACCAAAGCAGCAACTTTGGCTTTTAAGGTCATTAAGGAGCGGATGACTCAAACACTTGTTCTTCATCTACCTGATTTCTCTAAGGTGTTTGAGGTTTCATGTGATGCTTCTGGTGTTGGCATAGGGGGGGTATTAAGCTAGGAAGGCCATCCTGTGACTTATTTTAGTGAGAAATTGAATGGGGCTAGGCTGAAATATTCAACCTATGATAAGGAGTTCTATGCGGTAGTTCAGGCACTGAGGTATTGGAGACATTATCTGCTACCGTTTGAGTTCGTCCTTTACTCGGATCATGAGGCTCTTCGGTTTCTTCACTCCCAAAAGAAACTCAGCCCACGACATAGTCGTTGGGTCGAGTATTTACAGTCCTATTAAGCATAAGGCCGGAGTTGAGAACCGAGTTTCCGATTCCTTGAGCCGTCGAGCTTGTTTACTAACTGTTGTCAGTGTCCAGGTCACTGGGTTTGAGAAACTCATAGATGAGTACACTAGTTGCCCAGACTTTGGCAACATTTATGTTGATCTTCAGTCAGGACCCTCCTCTACCCATAGTGATTACATCTTGCAGGAGGGTTATCTTTTTCGTGGAGATAGGTTGTGTGTCCCGTGGACTTCAATGCACGATTTTCTAGTCTGAGAGTTACACGCTGGAGGTCTAGCCGGTCATTTTGGCCAGAATAAGACTATTGAGCTGGTAGAGTACCGCTTCTATTGGCCGAGCTTAAAGCGTGACGTTGCACGCATAGTGGCTCATGTCGAACTTGCGCTACGGCCAAACAAAAGAAGCAAAGTCCCAGCCTCTACACTCTGCTTCCTGTGCCAAATCACCCGTGGCAGGACATTAGCATGGATTTTGTTCTAGGCTTGCCATGTACACTTAGGAAGCATGATTCTATTCTAGTAGTGGTGGATAGGTTTTCCAAAATGGCCCTTTTCATCCCTTGTTCTAAAACCTCAAATGCTTCTCGGGTGGCTAACATCTTCTTCTCTCATGTTCCATGTAAACATGGCCTACCCAAGACTATAGTGTCTGATAGGGATGTGAGATTCACGAGTTACTTTTGGAAGACCTTGTGGCACTTGATGGGCACTCAGTTGAAGTTCTCCACTGCCTATCACCCTCAGACCGATGGTCAAACGGAGGTGGTAAATAGGAGCTTAGGTGACCTACTCCGTTGTTTAGTTGGGGATCACCCTCGGGATTGGGATCTCAAGTTACCTCATGCAGAATTTGCTTATAACAACTCGGTGAATAGGTCTACAGGTATGTGTCCATTTGAGATAGTTACCGGCCTTAGACCTAGGAATCCCATAGACTTAGTCCCTTTGTCACATCGGGAGCGAGTGTCTGCCTCAGCCGAGTCATTTGTTGAACATGTTAGAGGTCTGCATGAGAGTATACGTCGTCAGTTAGAGATCAGCAATGAGCGATATAAAGAATTAGCAGATGCCCACCGACGACAACGTGAGTTTCAGGAGGGTGAATACGTCATGATCAAGGTTAGACCTGAGTGGTTCCCCTCAGGGGCCGTTAAGAAGTTGCACGCCCGCGAAGCTGGTCCATTCAAGGTGGTGAAGCGAGTTTGGTCCAATGCGTATGTTTTGGATCTGCCAGACGATATGGTATTAGTTCCACATTCAATGTGTCTGATTTGGTAGCTTACAGGGACCCGGCTGTGATACCCAGTGATCCGTTTGAGCCTTCACCCCCTCTTCTGAGTGATCCCACCCATAAGTGTCCACCTTCAGCCCCAATACCTGTTCGGTGTGAGCAGATTGAGCATATACTAGACGAGCAGGTTGTCACTTCTAGAGATGGAGCGCACCACCACTACCTCGTGCATTGGAGAGGACGCCCCACGATAGAGGATACATGGATTACACACGCAGAGCTTCAGAGGATAGATCCCGACTTGTTGGAGCGGTACCAGAGCGACATCGACCCTTACTCGACGGGGTCGAGTTCCTCTCAGCCGGGGAGGATTGGTGAGGACACGAGAGCCCAGGTCCGCTTCAACTCGACTTGGCTTATCGCCGTCGAGGAGCACAACACACTACAGAGGCGTCGATCTGGTTGGGCGACGAGCCCATGGTGTAGAGTTCACTTCCAGGAGTCCATAGATAGTAATTATGGCCCAATTAGGGCCCATTTAGCATCTTTCCTATTTTCATTTATTTCCTGTTACGAATTTTAGTTTTATTTTAGTCCTGTTAGGATTACTTTTAAGAGTTTTTAGTATGGCAGGTATTTAGGTGTTTTAATGATTGGGATTAGCCCAACTTTTTTAAATACATGTAAACACCCGATTTGGAGCAATTAGAAGATTTTGTTTTGCATTTCAGGAAAGCTGTGCCGCTGCTCTTCTTCCTTCGCAACGGAGAGACACCCGTGAAGGATTGGGCGAGAAGCCTCGCTGCAAAGGCCCCTCCCAAGTTTCTTCGGTCGCCTGTCTCCGCGCGGTCTGCATCGCCCCTGCCCTTCGCGCTGCCATCGTAACCAGCCCCGCACCCGGCTCCACCCAGCCGCGTCCGCCCTGCTCTGCCCTCATGAGCGCCGCAAGCCCGCACCCGCGAACCGCCTTGCCCGCGCTGCTTCCGCCCTGCTCACGCTAGCTGCGCCCCGCCTCCCTTTCCCGAGCCCTGCCTCCCAATCCCAACCGCGCCATGCGCCCGCTCCGCCAACCCTGCACCCGCCTCCACCAATCTCGCTTCGCCAGTGCCGCGAGCGCATCAGCGCCTGGCCCGCCTCTGGCCCCCTCCCATGCCGCTCGCCTCCAGCCCGCCTCGCCACCCATCCGCACCGCGAGCCCGCCCTGTGAGCCGTCACGCCCTTCACCGCCCCAACGCCCCATTTCTGTGGCCGTCTTGCCCTTCTCCAGCGACTGCACCAACGTCGTGAACACGTCAGCGACATCGCCTTATCCAGCACCTATAGTGCCTAGCAAGTTTGCCTGTCTACGACATCCCGAGATTTTATTTTGTGTAGCCTGTTACCTCCTTGCGTGGAGTGAGCCTAAAGTGAGTTGTAAATCTTTAAATATCTGTTTTGTATTCGGGATTCGTGACACGGCAGGTTCTTCCCCACACACAGACGTGGAGGTACGTACTCTATACTCTAGCTCGTTACTTGCTTTTCTCGTATCTACTCATATTTTCCGCCGACTTGTGAGGTAGGACATCTAGCCCTTGACGTGCGTCACAGCCGGCTTGAGAGTGCGAGAACCTATTTCCCGGAGGCTCCGATTAGACCTTGACTGTGGATCGACTACCCTAGTTGTTGGTGGCTTCATAGCTACCTTGGTCCCGCGTTTCCCTCGCGAGGGATGACTTTGTGGGCTACGTACTTCTGTGGACGTGATTATTTTCCTGTCGCTTACTTGTTTAGTTGGTATAAATCTGCTAATCTTTTTGCTTAGTACTGATCACGTCTTTGGAAAGTCATAGTCTGTCAATTCCCAGTCCACGTGTGTTGTCCCGCATCACTACGCTTTTCTGATTAAACTGCCCAGAAGATACCATACACATTCCACTGTAAACTTTGTTAATTCATCATGTACTCAATTAACTTTAATTCTCTGAACTCTGCCTGATAAATTTCAGAACCATCTGAATTTATTTATTTATCTGAGCACTAACTGACTTTCACACTTATTCAGATCTACTTACACGTACATAAACCATTTGCACCTTACCCCTACTCAATTCCTATAACTCACAATTGTAACTTTCCATTACTTTGCAAATTTCTGCCTATAACCGTCACTATAATTGCCTCTTTATGTTTCCTGACATTTCATTGATCATTCTTTAATTTCTTTCTAGACACCCTACCGATCAATCACAAATACATCTTCTTACCACTACCATTTTCAACTGGCTAAGCAAAATTTCTTAACTGTTACTTTACCACGTACAAATTTCTGATTAGAACACAAAAACTCTACAATTTTCAATATTGATTCTTTAAAGCATTATGCTCTTCTCTTTGTCATAATATCGCTTGCACTATTCAATTAAGCTTTATTCCCCTAAAATAAACAGTCTCTGTGAATCTCATATTCTTTCCTCTACCTTTAAGGTACCCTTTTGCCACATCTCTATTCTTATACACTGAACCATTATTGCCATACACTGTTATTGGTACTAATAATCTTACATTCCTCATTCTTTCTCTTCCCATAATCAGTCTTTCTCTTTCCATTCCATTTTCTTTACCAAAAATCTTAATTCCAAATTCACAAAGTCGAAACACCTTTCTTGATTTCTATTATGATATTGTTAGATCTTTAAATCTTACTCAAAATAGCATTAGGCCCACTTACCTGATTTCATACCATTGCTCTGCCTCAATTGTTACCATACATTGAACATTTCCCTATAACATAACAAAATCTGCTTGTACCATTACCACATATAACAAATACTTCTACTAACAACCACAATCTGCCATTCAGAACTACCATCTGCTTACCCATTACTGATCTTTAACAAGTTTCAGAAATATGTGCCAACTCAACAACTTGTTCACTTATTCTTTCTTTAATTAACAATTCTTATCCCTGTACCTTTCATAGCCTTAAAAAAATCCCTCTAATACTGATAAACATTGCTGATCACATAACTCACTTAATTCCACTATTACTAATCACTTCTCCTCTCTTTACTAATACCTCATTTAAAGCTAATATGAATCATTTAGCTATCTGAAATCTTTCATACCGCTAACCACACTATTAACTGGATCACTTCTTAATGTCCACTGGCACAAATCACAAATATAACACTTACCTTTATCAAATTGCTCAATCATTTACAGTTGACAATCTCTAACACAACATTGTTCCATATTGACACACTATCTTCACTGTAACTCTATCACACTGTTACTGTCATAACAATTTCCTTTTACACTTATACCTAACCATTGCCTTATACCTGTCTCTGCCGATTCTCTGCTTCCTTAACACCACTTTCCACTGCAATTCCATCATATTGCTAACATCATAACAAATTCTTTCCACACATATTTACAACTATTACCATATACCTGTCTCTGCTGATCCTCTATTTCATTAAAATACCTTCATTGTACTGAATCATATTCTTCTCAGAAAACAACTGTACCATTACTGAATAATACAACTGAACTTACCAATTCTTTCTCTATTCCCACTGCTTCCAAATCAACTCACAACAGCTCACATCTATATATACTTTCTCTAATCTTTATACCGAACTGCATAGCATTACTACCTCTTTTAGCAACCTTATGTGAATGTGTTTTTTTTAAGCACCCACAAAGAGTAACTAAAAGAAAGAGATTTTAAATTCGTGTAGAAAGAAGAAGAGAGTGCGTGTGTGCACTATGAAGAAGGTGTGGTCATCAGGTACGTGAGGGTACCGAAGTAGAGAGTGAGAGGCGGAGTTACTTACCTTCACCCGAAGATCACGGGATTGTGGTTGTGGGTTGACCCTTACTTCTCCAACTGGCCGGCCGGTGAAGAAGACTTTAGTTCGTGGTTACCTTGCAAAGAGAGAGAAAACAAGCAAGTGAAAAAAGACTATCAGACCAAGTTGTGCAATATCAAATTCAAAGAAGAAAGAAATGAACTTGCATGCATGGACTTGAACACACCTTGCGGGGGTGGTGTAAAACCCCTAAAGAGTGTAGGTGAAAAAGAAATGAGGTGATGTGTGTGAGAATATGAGGTGATGAGTGAACTAAAGGTGATGAATTAAAGAAGAGAATAAAAGAGAAATGAAAAATCTGATGAAGGGAGCCTACTGCAGTGGATGGATGAAAATGAAGAAGACTCCTCCTTGCTCCGATGGTCTTGAGAGGTTGAAGACCAAGCTCCAATGGATAAAGACTTGAAGTAGAGCTTGAGGTGAGGTTTCTTCTTCTTCAACTCGATAGTATGACTCTCTAATGCAGCAGGGCTTCGCCACAATACTTAGATATTGGGTGCTTAAAACAATGGCCTCGGTGGTCTTTTTATAGGGAAAAATTAGAAAATCATGACAGACACAGTAGTCGCCTATTAGGTGAATCACGACTGACTAAAGTGTCGTGTTTAAAAACATTCCTCACTTCGATTGTGGCCTTTCCAAACATCGATTATAGCAGGTTTCAAAATCACTACGACATATACCGTCACGCTTATAACACTTTCAATATCGAATAATCCTTCACAAATTTAATAAATGGAAACTTTGAATCGCAACGACATGAGTGGTCGCGTATTTGAAAGAATCGATCTTCTAATGGGAATCGATCTTCAAACAATGGAAGGTTAGAAACGCGACGAACTATGTAGACGCGATTCTAATTAGCAACAAAATCTTTCTAAAAATAATTTTGGAAATTTCCATAAATCGAAATTGGAAACTCTTAAACACGACGACTCTGGTGGACTATCATAATCTCAGTCAGAATAGGAAGACAATACTCGATAGTTTGACCCATCGTGGATCAAATTTCTAAAACCCGACCACTGTATTTGTCGCGAATTAACTTTGCACAGAGGACCACTTGAAGCTCTAGAAAAATTCATAAAAATCCTAGAAAAATCTAGAAAAATAGGAAAATCACTCAAGTGGTTAATTAAAGAGAGCCACTTTGAGGCATTATAGTATAACCTGAAATGTACTCGATATGTTGTAAAAATGGTGTGTTTACACCTTATCCTCAAATTCACTGCTACACTTTGCTCTTCTGATCAATTATACATAATCTGAAAATCAATTCTATTCATATCTTGTCCTCTATCTTTCAAAAACTGGTCATTCTGCCTTCTAACTTACTATTCAACATTTACTAATACCAATAGCAAATACCTCAAAATTCTATACTACAATTTCTTCAATCTCTCTAACTGAGAATTTTCAAACAACTACAACTTTCTATAATAAACTGACATATTTATATGTCCATATAAACTGCACCACTGTTGACCACACTAATTCTTGGCAAACCACGTAACAGCTACCAACCGTACTAGCACATACACACAATTATACACAAGTTACACACCCAAAAACACATGTGTAAACCACGTAAAACCACAGACTTACTACCAGCGGTGGATTGTAAACCATGTCTTGAGACATTGTAACCTTAATGTCTTTTCATATTCTCACTGAACCATGCTCTGATACCAACTATAACGGCTCTGGATATTTATGCTCAATAAGGCTCCATATCCAAGTCCGCCTCCCGCGAACAGATCGAAGTCTCGCAAGGGATAACTCGCACAAGTGTCCAGTAAGAATATAAAAGACAACCACAAGAGTATAAGCCACAAGAAAGTACATGTGCTCATACCTACAAACAACATATTACATTGTCCCAACACATTATTACATGTAACAGAGAAAGTACAATACCTGGGACATACCTCAAGGGAGCACAAGCTCACATAACAACTACTACGACTCAATTGCTGGTGGTACAAGTCTGCCACAACGCCACTACGAGACAACACACAGCTAGCACCTGAAAAGAACTGTAAGGGAGTGAGCTTCAACAAGTCACAAGCTCAGCAAGGACCCCCCAAAACAACAACTGAAAACTGAAGAGACCTCAACCACAAATGGTCTCACAGGTAACACCGATAGCCAAACCACAACATAATCACTTTGAACATAATTAAACTGCAATTTAATAAAAATCACTATCTAACACAGTCTAAAAAAGCTAAAGAAACCAATAGGACTAGTATAGAAAATACCAGCCCACAGCAACAACGACAATGCCTAGGCCACAAGCCTCATAGATAAACAACAAACATAAGGGTAATAGGACTGCTAACAAGGAGCTAGTCCACCATACCCAAAAACACCACGGAAGACTACCCTCAAGAGGGTACAACACAACAAGTGGAAGGTCACACAACACGACCTCTACAGAGCACAGCTCCACCTCAACACCTAAAAAGACTGGTACACAATGTACCACGATAAACAGCTACCCACGAAGGGTACAAGTACCTACCACCATGAGGCACCACCGCAAAACCTCAACACAACTGTGCCACCAACAAGGCACCTGCCACCACAACAAGTTAAACCACAACTGGTGAGTCACCACTCACAAGCCACAACCTCTGGCAAAGCACGAGTCGGAAAGAATGACGCCACCACATGGGAACGTACTAGTTCATAACGCCAATAGTCAACCTAGACAACACAACACGAGAACTACCTCTCAGTCTCGCAGTCAAGGACAAAAGGCCCAACTGCCGCTCCATAAGCACACAGTAAAGTCAAAGAATGGTGGAGCCTAACCAACACCACACCTGCAGACCACATAGCTGCACTCCTATGCCTGACACCTTTAAGGACTCTGGCCCTAGCTCCCTAAAGTGAGGCACTGGAAACACAGGACTAGCTGGGGACTAGCACGTCTACTGGTGTCTGTCCCCCAACCACGAGCGTGCTACAAGCGACCGAACACAACCACAACTCTCGATACACTGCCCTATTACCGTCTCTCCCCCCCCCGCCGGACGTACAACTCAAACACAAGAGTGAGGGTGTCCAGGAAGACGACACAGACCTCGACGGTACACACAGTACCAAGGCAAACCCCGAGCACAACAAACACAACGTGCCTGACTCACAAAGAACTTGGGGTACCTGACTAGAGAAGCATTTTAGAATAGGCGCCAGACCACCACACTCGGCCCACATACAAACCACATCGATCACTTAGTATACCAGTAAATCTTATACCACGATACACATACTTAATTGGCTTGTCACGGGTCACAATATGACCTCCAAGCAACTGTACATATATATACAATCTTCATTTACAAACCATGATCATACACATAAAAACTTGCTAGTCATTGGTCATCACATGGCCTCCATAGCAACACACACCACCATGCATGTTAAACACTTAACTTAATACCATATCATACTTTACATGAGTAACATAACTACCATAAATTACCAACTAACCATTAACCAATTCATTAACCCAACACATGTTGTACTAACATTAACCATCTTAAACAACCTTAAAATAATAGCAAAAGCCCAAGATGAAATGTGACAGACACAGACGTCACCTTTCAAATCGCAACGACATGCCCAGACGTGACCAAAACTAAAATGCAACAGAGCCCAGTGTCATGACAGAATCACGACGGCCTAATACATCGCCTTCAAAACCAACTGACAGTCGAAGTGAGAATCACGACGACGCTATACATTGCGACAAAGTCAATCAATAACACCCGTTGATACTGGCCATGAGCGCGACGGACCCAATGGTCTCATTCATGCCAACCGGAATAGCACACCAATCGAAAATAGAAACGCGACAGTTCACTGCGTTGCATTCAAGACATGAATGCGACGATGAACCACGTCATATTTTAAATGCGACAGTGAACTCAGCTCAACGGCCGAACCCACCTTCTCCACCAAAAAACTCATTCGAATACCATTCACGTGGCCATTAAAACACTATAGATGAAAGTTACACTATAGCAAACACACCCCAACATGGATTCCAGCCTGAAACCATTTTAAGACAAATAAACAAAGGGGAGTCTCCCTACCAACCTGAAGAACCCATAAAATGTGAAGAACACATCTTTGGCCTACCATGCTCCGGACGCCCTCTCACATGGACCCCACGCCGGACCAGCCACCAGGAAGCCAGAAAATGCCACAGGGGCTCCACAGCACCCCCTCCCGTCAGACAGAGCCAACCCTGCTCTATCTGGCCCGAAACAAAGGATTAAATTTACATTCAAAATTGCGACGGAGGAAGACGTCGTGTTTAACATGCATTAAACACGATGGACGAAATCGTCACCAAACGCGCTGCGCACCAGAAAGGCGGTTTGGTTAATCGTGACGTAGGAAGCCGTCGCATTCAAAACGCGACGACATACCCGTCGCCTTCTTCACCAGAAAAACTGCAAGCTATATGGGCTAAAACTTAAGGCCCACAACACCTACACAAGACCTGGAAGCCACAATCAACACTCATTGACCCCACATTGGCCATGAGCACCATGCCAGAACCATTAAACACGAATCCGGACGATCCTGATTTTTACAGTCCTCGTCCTCTTCGTCCTTGTCTCCTCGAGGCCACTCAATGAAGGAACCTACAATAGCTATATAATAATAAATTAAAATTAAATACTATAAGAAAAAAATTATTAAATTTTTTAGAAT
>CM024762.1:116736437-116834628 GCA_014218235.1 Colocasia esculenta
GATTGAAATTATCTGAGCCTTTCTTTTTGAACCTTAAGAATTTTTTGAACTGTCTAGTGAGCATGGCCATATCATTTCTCACTGTCACTAGACGTTCCATTCTCATCACCTTCCTGTGGATCTCTTTCTTAGAGCTTGAGGAATTTTTGTTGAGGGCTTTTAGAGCAATTGATTTCCTAGGATTTTCTTCAGTTTCTTTCTTCTTATGTTTATTTCATAGGTCATCAAGGATCCAATTAACTCATCTAATTTCATTGTTGAAAGGTTTTTAGAGTCCTAAATGATAGTGGCCTTAGTATGCTAGGAAGATGGAAGAGACCGAAGTATCTTCCTAACTAAGTCACTTTATGAGTGCTCTTTGTGACGGAACGCCTCATCCAAGCCCATTAAACCGATAACAAGCTTGGCCCGAGTCTGTCACCCGCGAACGGACCGAAGCCTCGCAAGGGATACCACACCATAGTCCGTGAAAACACAAAGGAACACACCATTTCATATATATATATCACAAGTTTACATAGCCATATCTCCATGAAAGTAAAAGAAAGTACAAGAGCCTAGGGCATACCCCGAGGTACAACTGAAGGAAGTAGAAAAACTAGCTACACTGCTGGAGGTGCTGACCCCGCACCACTACGACGCGGCTCTGAACTGGACAACGGTAGAGAAACATCCTCCTCTCCCTCACCTGTGGGGTAGGGGTGAGCCTCGCTAGTCACTGGCTCAGTAGGGAACTCCCCCAACACCGAGCAAACCAAAAACATAAGTACGAAGACAGTAAACTATACTAGCAATTTATAGAATAGCTAAGCAAGATATTAAAGCTGTAAATATACTCACTGTTTGTCGACTACATAAAGCAACTATATTAAAAAACGGCAAACCCAAACAGGTGTACGAGCTAAAGTAGAGACCGCCATACGCGAGCCACGTGAACTAGTTCGCGACACTAGTAACTGACTCGAACAAACACACACAGGTCTACCTCTTAGTCTCGCAGCCACGGATAAAAGGTCCAGCTACCGCTCCACGTGAAAAGGTCAAGCAACTGTGGAGACCAACTAAACACCACCACCTGCGGACCACACAGTCACAGGCCCATGCCTGGCACCTCTGGAGACCCTGGCCTGGGCCCTCTAGAGTGAGGCACAGGGAAAAGGACTAGCTGGGGACTAGGTCGACTACTGGTGTCTGTACCCCCAACTAAGAGCACGCTACAAGTGACTAGAAACAAACACTAGAGTCACTGTCCCACTGTCATCTTTCCTCAGCCCGACGTACAACTCAAACACAGGAGTGAGGGTGTCCAGGTCAGACGACTCAGACCTCGATGGTAGAACATAAGTACCGGAACAAAGCCCCGAGCTAACAACCTGGCTCACAGAGAACCTGGGGCACCCAACTGGAGAGGTAACCACGGTAGGCTCGTACTACTCACCACGTACACAAATCCACGTGCACGTCACACAAACCACGTGAAACCTCACGTAAACCTCGTGCACTAGTAGCTCACTACACATGAACACCACGTAAACACGTACAAAACTGGCTAACTGCGTAACCTGCACGCTAGCCTCAGAAATCATGTGCTCCCAGAGCACTACAAGTGCCAACGCACCGCTCATGATCGATAAATACACTGCATGGCGATATTCGAACAAGAACATATTGGCGGCAACATCGATTGTCGTCGATAGGATATAAACGGCGGTATTCTTGCCGCTAATAGAAGATTAACGGCTAGAGATCTGGTCGTTTATTCCCAACTGAAGAACTTAGCGTCAATCATCGTTGACGTCAAGCTCTTCACCACTCCGCACAAAGATAGCCTCAGGCCGATCACACGGGCTATCTAGCCCTACACACGCGTGCACAATGAGGGAAAACCTTCCCCCACAACCCATGCAAACCATAACACATCGGAGTACATGACCTACCACGTGGAATGGTCAAAATCCCCAAGAATCCCTGCATGGATAACCCTACCCCAAAAACTTGAATCTATGCAAGCTAAGATCTAACAGTTAACGCTGGGGATTAAGGGAGTTATGTCCCTACCTCAGAACGCACCAAGAACCTTCAGAAAACCTCCAATCAAGCCGGAGCCCCCGAGAGCTCCCACGCGAATACCGCTCCAATCCGACGTTTCCCGCTTAAATCGTCGTCACCACCCATACCACGATCTCCCCACAAGCTCCTTCCAACTGCTGGGAGTAGTGAAGAAACGTAGGGGTAAGAGTGGGGGAAAGGAGAGGCAGAAGGGGGTGAGAGAACCGCCCTCGGGTTGCCTTATTTCTAATAGGTCGCACAAATAGACGTCAACCCTGTTGCCGCTCAAAGAACCGCCACAAATAAGCGTCTAGATCGCCTACCGCCAAGTTTATGCACAAGAACCTACCAGAGACCACTGTAGACATCCAGATCGATGGACGCCTAAACTCAGTCAACGGCCAACAACTTGCCGTCAACTCCCACTCAACGACAACCTCTCTTGACGTCAAGAACTCTCTCTTTCCAGAAGACCCAGTAGAGATTCGATAAGAATCCACGCAACTAGTCGCACCTTAACCACTCGATATGCTAAACAAAGGATCCACAAGGATACGAAAAACGCACGACGTTACATTACTATCATCTAAAAAGAAATTTCGACCTCGAAATTCATAACATCATTCAAGTGCAAATAAACTTAATATATACATATTTACAAGTACTATCATCTAAAAAGATATAACAATTACTCAAATAAGTAAGGATACCCTTTAGCTATTTACTCAGCTAGCTCCCAGGCATCCTCACCACCCAATCTATTCTCCTTTATCTTACTTTAACTAGCTCAATTTCTTTATTTCTCAGTTTCTTTATTTTACGATCAGTGATCTGTACCGGATACTCTGGCATTGTCATGTCCAGTCTCAAGTCACCACCTTGGTAACTAATTATTTGAGTTGGATCCTCAATGCACTTCCTTAACATAGAAACATGGAAAATATCATGAACATCCGCAAAATCTGCTGGTAAATCAAGTCTATAAGTCGTTTCCCCAATCCTTTCTAACACCTGAAAAGGTCCCACATATCTCGGGCTCAACTTTCCGGTCTTGCCAAATCTCATAATACCATTACTAGGGGATACTCTTAGAAAAAACCAGTCTCCCACTTCAAACTGAAGTTGTCCCCTTCGATTATCAGCATAACTCTATTGCCTGCTTTGAGCTGCCTGCAATTTTTCTTTGATAAGCTTTACTATTTTTGTGGTTTGCTGAATCAATTCAGGACCCATCATTTGTCTTTCCCCCTTCATGCCAGTTTAATGGGGTTCTACATGGCCTTCCATATGGAGCTCATATGGTGACATTCCAAGACTAGTATGGTAACTATTATTATAAGCAAACTCAACCATACCCAAATGATGCTCCCAGTTACCTCCCCAAACAAAACAACAAGCCCGCAACATATCTTGATTGTCTGGATAGTCCTCTCTGTCGACCATCCGTCTGGGGGTGATAAGCAGAGCTATATCTCAATTCAGTACCAATTACCTTTACAAACTTCTCCAAAACCCAGAAGTAAATCTTGGATCCCTATCAGACACAATAGTCTTCTGAATACCATGCAGTGGAACAATTCTTTCAACAAAACTTTGCTAGTCTATCCACTGTCCAAGACATACTTACTGCTACCAATCTGCACACTTTGGTTAATCTGTCAACAAATACCCATATTCCATTATGCCCGGAACCCGATCTTGGTAAGCCTGCCACAAAGTCCATGGTAATATCATCCCATTTCCACTGTGGAATGGGCAACGGTTGCAATAGACCTCCATGCTTCTGATGTTCTGCTTTGATCTGCTAATAGACAGCACACCTTGCAACAAACTCTGCTATTTCCTTTTTCATATGAGGCCACCAAAATGTTTCTTTAAATCCTGGTACATTTTAGTACTACCTGGATGGATAGTGTACCTGGATTTATGAGCCTCTTCCAACACTCGCTGCTTTACCTCTCTTTCAGCTGGTACAAATAACCTGCCTCTGAGTCTGACCACACAGTCATCATCAATAGTAACTCCTTCCATTTTTACAATCTCAGCTAAACTCACATCTGCACTCTGAGCCTTAACAATCTGCCAATACAAGGACGGCTCTACAGTACTACTGGTTAGTACTGCCTGTCGCTGACTGTTCGGCACGTACAAGGAATTCTCTGCTATCTCCTCGTACAACTTCCATTCTTTTATCATCATCTGGCTTAAATATGCCTTTCTGCTCAAAGCATCAGCCACATCATTGGCCTTACCCAGATGGTAAGCCAAACTGAAATCATAATCTTTTAAATATTCCATCCATCTGCATTGACGGAGATTTAAATCATTCTGCGAGAAGATATACTTCAAGCTTTTATGATATGTAAAGATCTCAAATCTCTCGCCATACAGATAATGCCTCCACATTTTCAAGGCAAACACAACTGTTGCTAACTCTTTAAATCATGGGTGGGATAATTCTCTTCTGCCGGCTTCAACTGCCTGGACGCATAAGCTATCACTTTACCATGTTGCATAAGCACTGCGCCAAGTCCTATCCTTGAAGCATCTATATATACCACAAAACCACCACTTCCTGCCAGTAATGCCAATATAGGTGATGTTGTAAGTCTTTTCTTCAATTCCATAAAGCTTTTCTGGCATTCACCGGACCACACAAATGGCACACCCTTCCTAGTTAATTTGGTCATGGGTGCCGCAATCTTAGAAAAATCTTGTATGAAGCGCCTATAATAACCTGCCAACCCCAGAAAGCTTCTAATCTCAGTGATTGTCTTAGGCACTTCCCATTTCATCACTGCTTCCACTTTACTTGGGTCCACTGTCACTCCTTCTGCTGAGATGACATGACCCAAAAATTGAATTTCTTTCAACCAAAATTCACACTTACTGAACTTGGCGAACAACTGATTATCCCTTAACAGTTGCAGAGTAAACCTCAAATGGGCTGTATACTCCTCCTCAGATGCTGAATAAATCAGAATATCATCGATAAAAACCACAATAAATTGGTCTTAATACGGATGAAAAATTCTATTCATTAGATCCATAAACGCTGCAGGAGCATTAGTCAGCCCAAATGGCATGACTACAAATTCATAGTGACCATATCTGGTTCGGAATGTTGTTTTATCTATATCCTCCTCCTTGATCCTCAACTGATGATACCCAGACCTCAAATCAATTTTAGAAAATACCTTTGCTGATTGCAACTGATCAAACAGATCATCTATCCTCGGCAACGGGTATTTATTCTTAATGGTCACATCATTCAACTTCCTATAGTCTATACACATCCGAAAACTTCCGTCTTTCTTTTTCACAAACAAACACGGTGCTCCACGGGGAATGACTCGGTCTAATGAACCCTTTCTGTAACAGCTCTTCTAATTGTTTTTTCAATTCTTTAAGTTCTGCTGGTGCCATCCGATATGGTGCTTTAGAGATCGGTATGGTACCTAGCAGTAACTCAATGGTAAAGTCCACCTCTCTATGTGGAGCTAAACCAGGCAAATCTTCTGGAAGAACATCAGCAAATTCCTTAACCACGGGAACTGCCTCCATTGACCGGCTAGCCTCTACCAGACTAACTGAGGCTAAATAAGCCACACACCCTGCATTTATTAGCTTTCTAGCTCTTATTGCAGAAATTATAAACTTAGAAGTACAAAAAGGCATACCTTGATACTCAAACACTGAACCATTAGGATGGCAGAACCGGATCCTCTTCTTTCGGCAATCTAACATTGCTCCATAGGCTTCAAGTAAATCCATTCCCAGAATAATATCATAGTCGGTCAACTGCAAAGCATATAACCGACCCGGCATCTGGTTTCCTTCAATCACGACAGGAGCTTCATCTATATAGATCGAAGTGAGCATAAAACACCTGAGGGAACCTCCACTACCAACTCACAGGATTCCTCTTTCAAAGGATGAACCATACAATCCAGGAACTCTTCGGAAATAAAAGAATGAGAGGCACCCGAATCAAATAAAACTCTTGCTGAATAATCATAAATGGGTATAGTACCTTCGATCATATTCGATGCCTCCACCTGGGCTTGGGTGATAGCCATAACCCGACCCCTTCCCTGCTGTTGCGGTGCTCCTCTGCCACGACCTGCCTGTGGCTGCTGAAATTGCTGCGGCTATTGTTGCTGCTGCACACCTCTTCCATAACCATATTCTCTCGGATAGGGGCAATTGCGGATCAAATGCCCCGGCTGATTACAATTATAGCACCTATAACCTGGTGGAACTGTGGGTTGCCTAGCAGTACTCTGCTACGACTCCTCCACCTCTGGCCTGAAACCCCGACCCTGCTGAAACTGCTAACGACCTCCTCCTCCTTTGTCTTTACCCTTAAACATCTACTTTACTTTCTGACCCCACTTTCCAAAACCTGAGGAAGAAGGTCCTGCTGGTGCTTTACCTTTACTTAATCCCACTGACTGCTACGGTAGCCATAAACTACCTGAGTCTGACTCGCCCACCTGATGAGTCCGAATAGACCTCCACAACGTAGCTGCCCTCTGAGTTGCTTCTTCCACTGTTTTACACATGAGAGGTACTATTGCATTCTGCAACTCTACTCTCAAACCTCTAATGAAATACTCAACCATCATAATATTATCCGATACTACATAAGGCGCGTATCGGGTAAGTGTCATAAACCTCATCTGATATTCTAAAACTAAAGAGTTACCTTGCTGGAGTGTCCGGAACTGCTCCCTCTTCACTTGCTGCACTTGAACCGGAAAGAATGTATCATTAAATACATTAAGAAACTCGGGCCAAGTGATAGTCTCCTCTGTCCTGCCTACGAAGGTGGTCTGCATCTTCAAACGCCACCACTCCAGTGCGAAACCCCTCAACTGATAAGTAGCTAACACCACTTTATCTGCTTCCAGACACCTCATGGTCGTAAAGACCCTCTCAATCTCATGAATCCAGTGCTCCGCCGTATTTGGATTCGGCCCTCCGGTATAGGTGGGCGGCTGCAACCTCAGAAACTTTTCAACTTGCATCACTGGCTCCTCCACTACTGTTACTAGCGGTGATGGTGGTACAAAAGGTAACTCCATCCCTGGCGGTGGCGATACAGGAGCCTCAAGTATAGCCCCTCCGACAACTGGGGGTACTGCTGCTGGCAGCACGGCACCTGCTGATCCATCCTTGCCCAATATCCGTGAGGCTTTCCCAAATCCTCTCTATCATATGCTGAGTGTTCTCCTCCGGATCGTCTCCTCCACCACCCCAGTCTCGACTATCAGCCATTTCAAACTTCTGCATAAAAGAACACCAACCAGAAACAAAACAACGGATCATTAAAAACAGGGTCACTACCAGCAGTGTACTACTACCGAAATAAGGCTATGTAACCTTCTAGTTCCATTATATTAACACGGACCTTGCTCTGATACCAACTGTGACAGAACGCCTCGTCCAAGCCCGTTAAACGATAACAAGCTTGGCCGAGTCCGTCACCGCGAAAGGACCGAAGCCTCGCAAGGGATACCACACCATAGTCCGTGAAAACACAAAGGAACACAACATTTCATATATATATATCACATGTTTACATAGCCATATCTCCATGAAAGTAAAAGAAAGTAAAAGAGCCTGGGGCATACCCCGAGGTACAACTGAAGGAAGTAGAAAAACTAGCTACACTGCTGGAGGTGCTGAGTCGGCACCGCTACGATGCGGCTCCGAACTGGACGACGGTAGAGAAACGTCCTCCTCGCCCTCACCTGTGGGGGTAGGGGTGAGCCTCGCTAGTCACTGGCTCAGTAGGTAACTCCCCCAACACCGAGAAAACCAAAAACATAGGTACGAAGGCAGTAAACTATACTAGCAATTTATAGAACAGCTAAGCAGGCTATTAAAGCTGTAAATATACTCACCGTTTTCCGACTACATAAAGCAACTACATTAAATAAACGACAAACCCAAATAGGTGTACGAGCTAAAGTAGAGAACGCCACACGCGAGCCACGTGAATTGGTTCGCGACACCAGTAACTAACTCGGACAAACACACACAGGTCTACCTCTCAGTCTCGTAGCCACGGACAAAAGGTCCAGCTACTGCTCCACGTGAAAAGGTCAAGCAACAGTGGAGACCAACTAAACACCACCACCTGCGGACCACACGGTCGCAGGCCCATGCCTGGCACCTCTGGAGACCCTGGGCTGGGCCCTATAGAGTGAGGCCCTGGGAAAAGGACTAGCTGGGGACTAGTGTAGACTACTGGTGTCCGTACCCCCAACTAAGAGCGCGCTACAAGTGACTAGAAACAAACACTAGAGTCACTGTCCCACTGTCGTCTTTCCCTCAACCGGACGTACAACTCAAACACAAGAGTGAGGGTGTCCAGGTCAGACGACTCAGACCTCGATGGTACAACACAAGTGCCGGGACAAAGCCCCGAGCTAACAGCCTGGCTCACAGAGAACCTGGGGCACCCAACTGGAGAGGTAACCACGGTATGCGTCGTGCTACTCGCCACGTACACAAAACCACATGCACGTCCCACAAACCACGTGAAACCTCACGTAAACCTCGTGCACTAGTAGCTCACTACACGTGAACACCACGTAAACATGTACAAAACTGGCTAATTGCGTAACCTGTACGCTAGCCTCAGAAACCATGTGCTCCCAGAGCACTACAAGTGCCAACGCACCGCTCATGATCGATAAATACACTGCATGGCGATATTTGAACAAGAACATATTGGCGGCAACATCGATTGCCGTCGATGGGATATAAACGGCGGTATTCTTTGGCTAATAGAGGATTAACGGCTAGAGATCTGGTCGTTTATTTCCCAACTAAAGAACTTAGCGTCAATCATTGTTGACGTCAAGCTCTTCACCACTCTGCACACAGAACGGCCTCAGGCCGATCACACGGGCTATCTATCCCTACACACGCATGCACAATGAGGGAAAACCTTCCCCCACAACCCATGCAAACCATAACACATCGGAAGTACACGACCTACCATGTGGATAGATAAAAATCCCCAAGAATCCCTGCATGGATAACCCTACCCAAAAATCGAATCTAACATAAAATCTATGCAAGCTAAGATCTAACAGTTAACGCTGGGGATTAAGGGAGTTATGTCCCTACCTCAGAACGCACCAAGAACCGTCATAAAACCTCCAATCTGTTGGGTTCACATTCTATAACATATAAGTCACAATTGCAACATGTTTTTGCTGATGATCAATGATGAACAAAGTAAACAAGTGAACAATGTGAGTTAAGTTTAGAATTGCAATGCAATAACTTGTCACAATGTGTTGATATGATATTAAGCTTTAAATGACTAGAATGTCTCACTAACTATGTTCATAATCTTAGGTGAGATGTTGAGCAAGAGTTGTACGAAGAACAAAGCCAAAATGATGAAGATTTATATGTAAAGCAAGCATCTGTCGACAGCAGGCAGTGTCCCTGTCGACAAGCAAACTCAAGCCAGAAGGCAAATCTGCAGAACAGATGAGCCTGTCGACAGCAACCCAGATGCCTGTCGACAGGAAGAGGTTTCCAGAACTATGAATTCTTCTGTCTGCCTGTGCCTGTCGACAGCACCCAGTCACTTGTCGACAGCAACTGCCTTCCAGAAGCTTGTATGTCCTGCTAGCTTGCGCTGTCGACAGGAGCACCCAGTGCTGTCGACAGACGGGCAGAGTCCTCAAATACGGGAAGTCTTCAAGTTGCCATAGATGGTGTTTCCACAAACCACGATTCTCCATAAGTAAACACCTCTATTTAAGCATCCTTTTGAGGGCAATCACGAACACAAGCAGCCTCCAAGCAAGAACCCTAAAAGTCTCTCAAGAAGAGTCTTGCCCTGCTGCTCTGCTTCTACCTGCTGCCCAGATTCAACAAGAGAAGTCCTCCGTGCAGCGGTGAAGTCTGAACGTCGTGGATTCGAGCCTCTCCATCAACTTCTAATCATCAAGACGAAGCTTGAAGCCTACTCAGACGTTCATGAGAAAGAGTTTTCAATTGGATTTGATTCTCAACTCTTAAACTCTTCTCTGTTTTACTATGTCTATACGTGTGTGTGTGGTGTGTTTCAAGCAGTCCTTGTGCTTGATACACGCGTTGTGTTGTTCTGATCGTGGCTATACATCAGAGAACACGTGTGTGTGACTTGTAGTTCCTGAACTAGCTCATAAGCAGATTGTTCTGCGTGTGTGTGGCTCGTGGATGTAGGATACACGAGTTGTGTACTTCGAACCACGTAAATCGTTGTGTCTCGTGGTTTGAACGTTTCTACGTTAGATGTTTGGTAGGCACGACGCATTTACACACGTCCATCATCTGTTTAATTCTATCATCGAATCACACACATCCACCCAAGTTTAGTCCTTGCCATAACTTCTAGTTATTTGTGTTCTATCAAAAAGAAGGCAACAAGTGATTTTAACAGACAGTAATCTATTCAACCCCCCCCCCCCTTCTAGATTACCATATAGGGAATTCCGCTACACTTCACAATCAAGCCGGAGCCCCCGAGAGCTCCCACGCGAATCCGCTCCAATCCGACGTTTCCGCTTAAATCGTCATCGCACCTATACCACGATCTCCCCACAAGCTCCTTCCAACCGCTGGGAGTAGTGAAGAAATGTAGGGGTAAGAGTGGGGGAAAGGAGAGTGAGAAGGGGGTGAGAGAACCGCCCTCGGGTTGCCTTATTTCTAACAGGTCACACAAATAGACGTCAACCCTGTTGTCGCTCAAAGAACCACCACAAATAAGCTTCCAGATCGCCTGCCGCCAAGTTCATGCAGCAGGAACCTACCAGAGACCACTGTAGACGTCCAAATCGATGGATGCCTAAACTCAGTCAACGGCCAACAACTTTCCGTCAACTCCCACTCAACGGAAACCTCTCTTGACGTAAAGAACTCTCTCTTTCCAGAAGACCCAGTAGTGATTCGATAAGAATCCATGCAACTAGTCGCACCTTAACCACTCGATATGCTAAACAAAGGATCCACAAGGATACAAAAAATGCACGACGTTACACTCTTTCTTCAGGCCTTTCACCCATTGATTATTAGCATGAATCTAGCAAACATATCTAAAATTGTTTCTTCATTGTTCATCTTAAACATTTCATATTCAGATATAAGCATGCTAGGCTTGGTTTCTCTTACCTCAGATGTACATTCGTATATGAGCTCTAATTTGTCCCACATCTCTTTTGCTGACTTACATGTGGAGACTCTTGAGAATTCCTTTGGATGGATGGCGCACTGCATTGTGTTCAATGCACTCCAATTGAGGGTTCCTTTGCGGATTTGTTCCTTTGTCCAAGTGTCCTTGTCAGCGGGCAGCTCATAAGGCCCTTTGTTGACGATTTTCCAAAGCTCAAAGTCTTGAGCTCTCAGAAAGACCTACATATGGTTTTTCCAATAATTATAATCAGTGCCATCAAAAAAAGGAGGCCTGGACACTGATTGCCCTTCAGCCATAAATCCCCTATTGATTTCCATGAGACTGAAAATCTCCTGATCGTGAGATAAAAGCTTTAAAGCAGTAAATCGGAGAAACCGGGCTTTGAACCATGGACGAACCGACTTCAACTCTGTTAGGAAGATGGATCTTCTTTTCTCTAGATGGAGGGTTGAAGCAGAGCAGCAGGGAGAAGCTTTTCTCTTGGGTTTTGCTTAGGGTTTTGGTATGGTGGCTTCTTGCTGTGAAAATATCTTCATATGATCTTTATATAAGGGTGTCCAAGTATGGAGAGTCGTGCTCAAAGGGATCTCCCAAATATAGATCATATCCTAACCATCATGTCTTACTTAAACTTTGGCTATAAACAGGCACTCCATAGCTGTTGATAGCTACTGCTCAATTCTGGTTTCCAGAACCGTGGTTGTGCTGGAAAACTGGATCTGTCGATAGGCGATTTGCTGCTGTCGACAGGCTATCTGTTTCTGTCGACAGGTGGGCTTCAGCTGTCGACAGCTATTGTCCCAATTGAGCTTCCAGTAGCTCGTTTGTTCTGGATGGTGTATCTGTCGACATGCTTCCTCTTGGCTGTCAACAGGTGTGTACTTGAAGTCTTTTTCAAGGTCTTTTGCACTTGACGTTGAGTGCTTGTCTTGCATACATTCACACCTACATAAAAAGACATTCTAAGTGAGATACAATGAATACATAGGTGATCACTTTTGCACTTGCTTATGCCATTCATGTCTTTATCAAATTTGTCATTTTACAAACATCAATTGCAACAACCATTGAGTTCACATCATCAAAAACATTTAAACACATGAGAACCCAACAATATTGAGGCACATTCTACACTACACTCTTGCACATATAGGCAACCCTTTCTTGGGGAATTGGAATCTCTCCATCGGTCATTCTGTATCGACATACTAGTGACATTTTCTCTAAGACCTCTGTTAATCTCGTACTCTGTGGATTCTCTCATGGAGACCGAGTTGGTTGTACCATTAAAGTTTCCTAGACATAGCATGCACTTCCTCTCTCGTCTCGTTCTCGTGAGTGTGGATTTTAATCATGGACTCAAGTCATTAATGAAAATATTTAACTAAAAGTGTAAATTGTACAGTTATGCTGCCAAAAATTCTCTCTCGGCTATTGTTATCATGAAATCATGTTCACATGACTTGTTCTTCTTGAAATCATCATGAACGTGATATTGAACTATATACTTCTTGAAACTCGTGTTATTGGCCATGAATGACTGTGGGTATCTACATTTGAAATTAGTGAGATGATGATCAAACACGACGAGTGTCCAAGGGCTCTAGTCTAGCCCCTATGACGACGAATCATAAATTTAGTGTTAACCATGGGGTATAATGATTACTGGCGTTGCATCTGTGCTGGGAAATAGTGTCGTGTTGAATGCTAGATACAATAACCACATACACATGTTCTAATGTGCATTCCAAGGTGGCATAAATCCTTAGTGCACATTAGTGTCTTCTTGCCTGATTAAGTGTTAAGTGTTAAAAGTTTGTGCTCGTGTATGCTTACTTGCGTGATATGGCTATCCTCTGTTCTTGCAATTAAGTGATATCTTGTGTGCCTGTACATAGTATTCTACTGCTAGTGCTATACAGTTACATCATTCTAGATCTTGTTCAATCACTATCGTTTAATCTATCTTGTTCATGTATGGTGTTTATATGGGTTTCTCGTTCCTGCATATCTAGTTAATCATGCCTGCCTAGTTCTAAAATTGTTAATCACTTATATCATTGCCCGCACATTGAGATATAAATCCTACTGGGTTAGTTTGCTCATTCCCTACTTTTCAACATCATAGGTGACATTGAAGAGGAAGATGAAGGACATGATTTTGATGGGAATGCGTTAGAGTGATGAGCGTGTTCCAACCATAACATCTACCATTAGTTTACTTTGAGAGTTAGACTATTGTAGTAGGTAGTGAGGATATATGTAATTTTCCCTTTCTTGAGTCATTATAGTTTAAAGTCAAGGGAGTTGTATTCAACATTATGAGTTAATGAAGAAGAGTGATTATGTTCATTACATGAGCCCTTATGTTGTGTTGATACACATCTAATGCTCTCTAGCTAGAGGCTTATTTGCCGACTGCTCACATCTCATAATATCGAATTTAACTATAATATTTCCACTGCGAAATTCTCGACACGTGACAGTTTAGTAGTATCATAGCCTAGGAAACAATAGGAATATTTAAGTTTTAGGTTTAAGTGATACCCATCTACATCATGGATGATACATATAGTACCTGGTGAGATTGGGTAGAGACAGGGAATAAACTAGTGTTAAAAACTAAGCACTCATACCCATCAATCCTTGCAACACAATCAAGGACATTAATTAGTTGTTATTCTCTTCTCAGGAACTCTATAAATTCCTTCAATTGCAATGGCCTGCAACCAGTGGCAAGCAATGCAGGAGACTATGGCAGGACTTACTCAGGCGCCCTGCAAAATGTGGTACAAGTTGGAGCTTAAGCTGGAGCTCAAGCGAGAGCTCGAAATGGAGCTGGAGATTTGCATCGCAACTTCCGTGGTTTGTACCCCCCTCGTTTCTCTAGGTCCCCTAACCCAGATAAGGCAGAAAATTGGATGGAAGAAATGGAGAGAGTCTTCTAAGTTATGCAGTGTACCAACTGAGGGAAGGTGTTGCTAGCTACCTTCCAATTTAATAAAGATGCTAGAGCGTGGTGGAAGGCCACATCCGCCCACCTGCCTAATGTGGAAGAACTTGAATAGGAAGGGTTCCTGGAGACTTTCGGGCTAAATACTTCTCAGAAAGAGTCCAGGAGAAGAAGGCTGCGGAGTTTGCCGCACTTAAATAGAGAGGGATGACTGTGGCTGAGTATGAACCCCACATCTAGTGGGTACAGAAAGGATGAAGGCCAAATGGTTCATGGAGGGGCTGTGGCCCATGTTCATTGAAAAGCTCGAACCACATAACATCTGCACTTACACAGATATAGTCCAGAGAGCCGAACTAGTGGAAGATACTATGGCTAAGGTTGAAGGCATGAGGGGAAAAGAAACAACAAAGCCAGTTTTTGTGAAGAAAGGAGCGGCTAATAGCGGCGACCATCCGCAATAACAACAACAAAAGACCAAGTACTGGTAAGGACTATGCTATAGACAAGAAGGTCAAAGTGGAAGGAAGACAATTAGTTGAGAATTGTCGTTTCTGTGATAAGCCGGGACATCGAGCTGAGGAATGCTGGAAGAAGCTCAGAGCCTACTTAAAATGTGGAGGTCATGACCACCGTATTCTCAACTACCCTATGCTAAAAGATCAGCCTAGAAGAGCATAGATTGCACCTTGACATCAAGGACGTCTTAATGTTGTGATAGAAACCAACCTACTAGAGGAAGAGGGCATGGTGGATGGTACCATTCTTATTCATTCTCAACCTGCTTTTGTTCTCATTGATACTGAAGCTGCATATTCATTTGTTTCCACCGCATTTGCTGAAACTCTACTTGTAAAATCAGTTCCCATGAAATCCAAAATCATCGTAGCTTCTCACTTGGCCCTGAATCGGAGCTCACAAATTGCCTACCTAAATGTGAAACATTGATTGGAGGGTAGAATTTCCTTGCCAATCTCATCTGCCTAGATATGAAAGGGTATGATGCTATATTAGGTGTCAACTGGTTGATTAAGTATGATGCCCATGTTAATTGTCGTCATAGGAGGGTTACCTTTGCAAGACCAAATCTTCCAAAACTATCATTTATTGGCATCTGTTGCTCCACACACCCTGTCATTATCTCTTCCCTAAAAGCTTCCAAGTTGATCAACTAGGGTTGTGATGTTTTCTAAGTTTTAGTCACTGCGACTAAAAATAAGAAACCCATTATTAAGGAAATCCCTATAGCTAGAGACTACCCCGACGTCTTTCCAGAACACTTACCTGAATACCAACTGAACGGGAGGTAAACTTCACCATAGAGTTACTCCCTGGGGCAGCCCCTATGTCCAAAGCTTTGTATCGCATGTCCCCTATTGAATTGTAGGACCTGAAAAGGTAGATCCAAGAGTTGTTAGACCATGGTTTTATCATGCCCAGCACATCCCCATGGGGTGCGTCGGTATTATTTGTCAGAAAGAAGGATGGAACTATGAGACTCTGCATTGACTACCGTCAGTTAAATCAATTGACGATAAAGAATAAGTACCCACTGCCCCACATCAACGAGCTATTTGATCAGATCTCCGATGCACAATACTTCTCTAAGATCGATCTAAGATCAGGCTATCATCAACTAAGAATCAAGGAGGAAGATATACAAGTCACCCTTTAGGAGTAGATATGGCCACTACAAGTTCGTGGTTATGCCTTTTGGCTTAACAAATGCTCCAGTGGCCTTTATGCAACTTATGAACAACATATACAGGCCATACTTAGACTAGTTCACAGTAGTGTTCATTGATGATTTCCTCATTTACTCTAAGTCTAAGGATGAGCATGAAAAACACTTGAAGATTGCTCTGCAAGTGCTTAGAGATAACCAACTCTATGCAAAACTAAGCAAATGTGAATTCTAGATGGAGGAAGTATCTTTCCTTGGTCACATCATATCCAATGAATGTATCTTTGAAGATCCATCTAAAGTAGAAGCAGTAAAGAATTGGGAAAGATCGACAACTATGTCGGAGATTAGAAACTTTCTGGGTCTAGCTGGTTAACACCGTCGCTTCATTAGGAACTTTTCAAAGATAGTTGTACCGTTGACCAGACTCACTAGGAACGAGAACCCATTCACAAGGACTGCTAAATGCGAAGATAGTTTCATGTCACTGAAGGAGCACTTAACATCCATGCCTGTACTGACATTACCAGTAGCTGGACGAAGCTTCGAAGTATACACAAATGCATCAAGAATTGGCCTTGGCTGTGTATTGATGCAAAACGGGAAGGTCATATGTTATGCATCCAGATAATTGAAGAAGCATAAAGATAATTACCCTGTGCATGATCTAGAGCTTGCGGCTGTAGTCTTCGCCCTGAAGATATGGCGTCATTGCTTATATGGTGAGAAGTTCATTGTATTTTTTTACTACAAAAGTTTGAAATATATGTTTTCTCTGCAAGAATTGAACATGAGACAGCAGAGGTTGTTGGAGTATTTGAAAGACTTCAACTTCACTATCCAATACCACCCAGGTAAAGCAAATGTCGTGGCAGGTGCTCTAGTAGAAAGTCAATGGCTACGTTATCAAGTCTTATGGTGGGAGAATGGCAATTGTTAGACGACTTTGCACAGTTGAATATAGATGCGAATACCAACAGAAAGGGGTGTCTGATTGCTAGTGTTAGAGAATAACCCACTCTACTTCAAGACACCCGAGTGTTTCAAGACAATGATCCTATGCTTGTAGAAGTAAAGGTTAATCTGGACTAGAGGCCAGACTTTGCCTTAGCAGAAGATGGAAAACTACTGTTCCGGATTGAGTCTGTGTACCCGACAATGTGGAGACGGAGAAAGCAATTATGGATGAAGCCCACAAAACAAGGTATACCATTCACCCTGGAACTACTAAAATGTACCAAGACTTGAAAAGAAGTTTTTGGTGGCCAAACATGAAGAGAGAGGTGGCAGAATATGTCACTAGATGCTTAACCTGTCAGTAAATCAAAGTAGAACATTTGCAACCCGCAGGTAAATTAAAACCCCTAGAAATCCCAGCATGGAAGTGGGAAGGTGTAGGAATAGATTTCATCTTTGGACTGCCCAAATCTAGAAGTGGATTCGACAGAATATGGGTGGTTGTCGATCGCTTAACCAAGTCCCCTTACTTCTTGCTAGTTAAGAACAAGTGGACAGTTGATATCCTAGCTGCATTGTATGTAAAAGAATTTATTAGACTACATGGGGTACCTATGTCCATTGTGTCAAATAGAGACCCATGATTTACATCTCATTTTTTGAAAGGACTACACTATTCCTTGAGATCTAAATTGAACTTCAGTATGGCTTTCCATCCACAAACTGATGGTCAGATGGAAAGAACAAATCAGGTAATTGAAGATATACTCAGAGCCTGTGTTCTGGACTTTGGAGGTAGAAGGCATGAACATTTACCTCTCATGGAATTCGCCTACAACAATAGCTACCAAGCTCGTATTCAAATGGCATCCTTCAAGGCACTTTATGATAGAAGTTGTCGATCTCCGATCTGCTGGTATGAGGTCGGCGAAAGACAACTGTTAGGACCAGAGATGGTAAGAGAAACTACAGAAAAGGTGAAGCTTATTAGAGAAAGAATGGCAGTGGCGTAGTAGAGGCATAAGGCCTATGTAGACACTAGAAGGAGAAACTTGGAGTTTCAAGTTGGTGACCATGTGTTTCTAAAGGTATCTCCAAGCTGTGGAATTAGAAGGTTTGAAATCAAAAGCAAGCTGTCGCCAAGGTTCATCAGCCCTTTCAAAATCCTTGAAAGAGTAGGTGAAGTTACATACCGTTTGGCGTTACCACCACAACTGGATGGAGTACACAATGTATTCCACATATCTATGCTGAAGAAGTATGTACGCGATCCATATCACGTCATAGAATATGAGCTCCTGGGGTTCTACAAAGATGGGACTTAAGAATAGAAGACGATCAAAATTGTAGACCGTGAGTTGCACCAGTTAAGGAACAAGGTTATTCCTTTAGTAAAGGTCAGATGGAATCAACACCTGGAAGAAGACGATACATGGGAAACGAAGGAAGCTATGCACAAGAGGCTTCCAGAACTATTCCAAAATAAGTAGCAATTTTCCTATGTCTATCAATTTGGGACCAAATTCTCGTAAGTGGAGGAGGGTGTAGCACCCCAAAAATTTATAATTTTAAAATAAGAAATAAAGTGAAAAATAATGACCAGAATTATTAAAAAGTATTATGGGTCAAACTAACACTCTTAGTTCAAAGAATAAAAGCCCAAATAGTAGTAAATCTCTAAAATTCGTAGCTCAAATTGGGCAGAAAATTAAAGATGGAAATTAGTGCAAATTTGAGACAATTAGACTTCCAAATCACCCAAATTCATGCTCAACCATATTATGGAGTTTTCTAATGGTTCTCCTACTCAATTGGAGTGAGAATCCTTAGATTAAGGAAGGGATTTAGTCAAAACTGTGAGCTCCCCTTTCCTCGTTGTACTAGGACTTCTAAACAACCCTAGATCTTTAAATACTCATCATAAACCCCTTGGGGACGAGTTACCAAGTTGTTGGGGTCGTGAGGAGCATACCTTGAGCACTAGAAGAGGTGGAGATCACCCCCAACCGGAGCTCTTTCTCCTGCCTATGTTCTGCAACGATCTGTAGAAGACTCATCTTAGCATCAATCAAAGGTAGGTGTTCTCGGGCCAAACATGTACAAATCATATACCATGGGAGAGTTCATCGAATCTAGTTTCATATGCACTTATTTTCCCTAATTTTCATCAATTATGCATCGAGTATTATGGGTTTTCCAAACATCGCACATGATTAGGGCTTTTAGTGTTTATGTCATATTTCATGCATCCCAAGACCAAATCAAGTCAAACCAAAAGCATAGTTCTCTCCTACTCATTGTTCCCTACAACTTTCATGTTCACACTTTTGTCCAAAAAGCCCCAGATCCCAAAATACAGACCTAACATGCATGATTGTAACGTTTTCACTATCTTCCGATTGAACCCTAAATCGCGACCAGACCAGCCATCGCCATTTAGAGACTGGTATCGTGACAAGAAAAACCGTCGCCATTACCTTAAAGGAAACAGTCTAAACCGTTACTTTTGCCTTTTGTTCTGAAAAGATTCGATATCATCAAATTATGTGCCACATAGCTTTCAATGCATGTCTGATACGCGACAAGTTACACCGTCACGTTTAGATTTTTTTCCCGCCCTCAATTTACGTGCATGGCTCTTATATTTCAAAGTCACTTGAATGCGTCAATCATGGCCGTCGCATTTCTATACTGATTTCCATGAACGCATCAATCTGACATGTCACGTTTTTGTCTAAGAGTCGATTGGTCAAACTGATTGTCTCTAGACGTGACCATTACCCCCATCTCAATTTATACAGGTGACTACTTACCTGTTTTACCTGCTTAAGCCTTTGTATTATGCGACAACTGAACTCGTCATGTATTCTAAAGCCTACCCGAGACCTGTTTTCATAGTCTTAAGTGTATGTCTTGCATGCTATGTGTTATATAAGCATTGTTCAAGTCATTCAATGGCTTAAAATGTGTCAACCCTTGAAAAATCATAACCAACTGAAAGCTTATTTTAATTGTTATGAAATTCTTTATCTATTCTTTGTGAGATTGATTTATTCATCTTGATGATCTAGCTTATTAAAGTGAATGAATATCATGTTAAAATACTGCAATGCATGTTGATATAATTGCACATTCTATATTACGTCGTCATGTTACCTGCTTTCCGCCTGTTTTAAACTGGTGGATTGTGATATTGAGGCACGTTCTACACTACACTCTTGCACATATAGGCATCCCTCTCTTGAAGAATTGGAAACTCTCCATCGGTCATTCCATATCAACAGACTAGTGACTTTTTCTCTAAGACCTCCGTAATTCTTCGTACTCCGTGGATTCCCTCATGGAGACTGAGTTTGTTGTACCATTGAAGTTCCCTAGAGATAGCGTGCACTTCCTCTCTCATCTCGTTCTCATAAGTGTGGATTTATAATCATGAACTCAAGCCATTAATGGAAGGATTTAACTAAAAGTGTAAATTGCGTCGTTATGCTGCCAAAAATTCTCTCTCGACTATTGTTATGGGAAATAGTGTTGTGTTGAATGTTAGATACAATAACCACATACACGTGTCCTAGTTTGCATTCCAAGGTGGCATAGATCCTTAGTGCACATTAGTGTATTCGTGTCTGATTAAGTGTTAAGTGTTAAAAGTTCATGCTCATGCATGCTTACTTGCGTGATATGGCCATCCTGAGTTCTTACAATTAAGTGATATTTTGTGTGCTTGTACATAGTGTTCTACTACTAATGCTATCTTGTTACATCTTTCTAGATCTTGTTCAATCACTATCGTTCAATCTATCTTGTTCACATATCGTGTTTATATGGGTTTGTCGTTCATGCATATCTAGTTGATCGTGCCTACCTAGTTCTAAAATTGTTAATAACTTATATCATTGCCCACACATTGAGATATAAATCATATTGGGCTAGTTTGCTCATTCCCTACTTTTCAACATCATAGGTGACATTGAAGAGGAAGCTGAAGGACATGATTTTGATGGGAATGCGTCAAAGTGATGAGCGTGTTCCAACCATAACGTCTACCATTAGTTTACTTTGAGAGTTAGACTATTATAGTATGCAGTGAGGATATATGTAATTTCCCTTTTCTTGAGTCATTATAATTTAAAGTCAATGGAGTTGTATTCAACATTATGAGTTAATGAAGAAGAGTTGATTATGTTCATTACATGGGCCCTTATGTTGTGTTGATACACATCTAATGCTCGCTAGCTAGATGCTTATTACCAATTGCTCACATCTCAGAATATCAAATTTAACTCTAATATTTCCGTTGTGAAATTTTGTGATTGTTCTAGTGTGGTTCTGTGCTCATGTTTTGGCTCGCTGGCCTCACTCTTCCAGGGAGGTTGTAGGCAAGAGTCGGCTGGCGAGTAGAGGGAGTGACTAGTGTGTCCTCCTCTTAGCTGCCAGTGGTGATGGCTTGGTTGTTGTTGTTTTGACGGCATTTCCTCATGTTGTTCCGAAGTTCAACTCGTTGCCCTAGCCTGCACGGTGGTTGTAGCCTGGTCGTGTCTAGCTTCCATGGGCGTTGTTGATCTGGCCTTATTGGCCCGTGCTTCTGGGGCTTTCTGTGTTGCGTGTTCTTTCGGTGTGCCTTGTGTGAGCCGTGACCATTGTTCCGTAGTCCCGTTCTTTGGTGCCAATTTGTGGCGGCACTAGCGTGTGTGGTTCCTGACCTTGCGGTGAGTCCGGGGTTCTGGGTGGTTCTACTTGTGGGCCCTCAACCTTGTGGAGGTTTGAGGTGGCTATGCTTGTGTTAAGACTCTATTCTTACGTGGTTGTTCCAGTGCTCTGTGAGCTCTTTGTCTCAGTGTGTGTGTGCTGAGGGTTGCTTCCGCATCGTGCTCGACTCCACTGGTTCTGTAGGAGTCGTGTGTGGCCCGACCCTGGTTGCGGTGTTACTCTATTTCCACTATTGTAGTAGCTAGCTTAGTTTTTCCTTAGTTACTTCTTTGTAGTGTAGCTGCTTCCGCTTGTCTTTAGATTTCCTGCTGCTCTGGCTGGTAAGGGACTGGTTATCCCTTCTGAGCCTTTTTCGCGAGACTCACCCCCCTACTTTCTTCAGGTAGGGGCTCGCTGTCGCAGAAGTTTGGTGTCGGACAGTTGAGGTGGCGGTTTGTTACACCGTGCATTGCCATCAGTGTGAGTGTGTGAGCATGACAGCTCTTGTACTCCTGTGAGTTGAGAGTTGCCTTTTTGCAAGTCCTCGGGGTATCCCCTTTAAGAACTGCACTTTTTTTTTATGTACATGTACTTTTATTTGGGACATGTTGTATATACTTTCTTTATTAATGTAAGAACTTTCTTTTTATAGTTATTTGAATTCATTGCTTATCTTCTTGGATTAAATTCTAACCCTTCTGGGTCTTCGGGCCCGTGGGTGGAGGCACGACCTTCGGGGTCCCTAGCGGGGGTTCGGGAGGTCGGGTCGTTGCATATTTAGTACCCAAAGACCTGTTATCAGTTCACATGTCTGTTGTTCGTATGTCAACACTTATTGACCATTTGTCAACACTCGTTATTCACATGTCAAGACATGTTGTTCAGTGTGACAACATCTAATGTTCATGTGTCAACACATGTTGTTCACATGTCAGCACCTGTTGTTTGTGTGACAACACTTGTTGTTCGTGTGTTAGCATATGTTGTCCAAATGTCAACACCTGTTATTCATATGTGAACACATGTTGTTCAGTGTGTCTACATCTGATGTTCATATGTCAACACTTGTTGTTCATATGTCAGCACCTGTTGTTCGTGTGACAACACTTGTTGTTCATGTGTTAGCCACAGTTGTCCAGATGTCAACATATGTTGTTCATATGTCAACACTTGTTGTTCTCTTGAGTGTTGAACCACTCCTATATTTTATCCTTTTATTTTGGTGATAACAAAACTCATGATTAACTTAAATAACATGAATATATTTATTACTATTTTTCAAGATTATTTATGCATAAGAAATAACATGTTTTATTCAAAGTTTCTTCATGAGTCAATGTTAGCTGTCGAAGTTCACATTGATTACATTTAAACATAATTACATTAAAACATCGATTACATTGAAAACATCAATTGCATGAACATTGATTATACTTAAACATCGATTGCTTTCATACCAGTTATCCTCGAACATCGATTATGTTCAAACATCGATTGTCTTTCACATCGATTACATTCGAACATCAATTGTCTTTTACATTGATTATCTTAAAGCATTGATTGTCTTGCATAAACATCGATTGCCTCTTTATAGATCAATTGCCTCATAACATCAATTACTTCATTTAAACATCGATTATTTGTCTATATCGATTGTTTCTCACTCTGACTTCCATACAGTCGAAGTCTATGGTCGAAGTTACATATCGATTACCTTTATGAAACATTGATTGCCTCTGTAACATCGATTACCTTTACGAAACATTGATTGCCTCTGAAACATGGATTATTATTATACTTAAACATTGATTGCCTCTATATTTCAAATGTTTCAAAATGTCTTTGGCACTCAAATGAAAGTTCAAATGTATTTAACTTATTAATGGGCTATCTGACGCAACACTTCTGAAGTCTAACATTCTCTTCTATGCATTAAATGTCTGTAGGAGTCTAGTTTTAACATGAGGAATTCGTTAAGACTCAAGCAAGCATCCATTAGACACAATGATAGCAGAAGAAGATGAGCAAAGGCTAGAAGAGTCATAACAGATCAAAGAGCTCCAATGGCTACTCTTCAACAGATCTGTTCAAGCTACACTTTAGAAGATTGAAGCAAGGCTGAAGAACACAAGAGAGCAAACCTGAAAATCATTCAAAGAGTGTACATCTAGTGAGAAGCCTCAACTCCATGCACACTCAAAGCAAGAGAGAAAGAGCTAGAGCCCAAGAAGAAGTGTGCGTGCAAGCAACCATTTGAAGTCTTCAAGCATTCAAGTTTCTTTTCTCTATTCACTCTCTCTATGCATCATTGTACATCTGGGGAGAGCCTGTAGGCTGAGGGTTTAGGTTTCATTGTATTTATCTTGTAATCCTCTTAGCTCTCAGGTTGTTGTTGGTGATCGAATAAGCTTAGTTCTTTTCTTTAGAACTGGATCTCTACAGCCTGCTCATTCTTCCTTAAAGAAGAGCAAGGGTTTTTACTCTTCAAAAGTGAAGAGAAGACCAGCCGAAGTGTAGCAGAACCGCACTAGGGTTTTGTTCCAAGAGGGTGGCTTCTTGACCTGTAACAGAAGTGAGTTTCCTTCCTACTCGGAAAGGAAGAGAACCAATGGGGAGCTGGGGGTTTCTATATCCTTGGGGAGATTGTACCATGGTTAGTGAAATCAATAGATTTGCTTGGGGACTGGACGTAGGTCTTCTATTTGAGAAGTACTTGTAGACACCCAATTCTGGCCCATAAGTTGAACCATATTTCTTGTCATCTTAATGAGCCCCAAGTTGGTCACTCACCTTGAGCCCATTCCTTAGCCATGTTGTGAGCCCATTAAAAGCCCAATTTTCACAACATCCCATCCAATTATCCTCTTATGAGTCCTTATTGATTATTCTTCAGAATAATTGATCAATAATTCAAGAATAATATATTTTGTTTAATGCGACGGGTCGTTTCGTCGCGTTATCCTTGTCGCGCCTTTCATGGCCGTCGCGACAGCCCATGCATATCCATGTACGTGCCCTTAGGGTCGCGACCATGCCTGCCGTCACGACTATCCTTTTCGTGACCCTACGACCCGTCGCGACATGATCCTTGTGCGCTGGCCTCCCTAACCACCTCCTATTTATCCTCTCATGGCCTTATCATCATCTCTAAGTAACTCCCACAAGCCCCATGTGCGGTTTGAGGGTTCATGGGACCTTGGGGCCTTTCTAGGACTCTTCCCCATGATTTTACAAGGATTTATCTCAATATTTTGGATGATTATCACTTGAGGACGGGATTATTCTCACTCCTCTCTATATATAAGGATGCTTCTTCTTCTGAGGGAGGGGAGCCCCATTTTGTCACGAAGTGCTGCCAAAATTCCACCAGCCTTCACACTTAGCTCGTGGCTCACCCATTCCACCACATTTCCTCCTATTCTCTTCACCAAGCCATGGCCCATTCTTCATCCATGGAGCTTGGTGGCTAAGGAGGCGACGTCCAAGGCTTCTCCAACACTCAAGGACATCTGTTATAGCCAGGGAGCCGCCCCCATTGGGGCTCCTTCTTCCCTTCTTCCCCTCATTTCTCTTTTCATGCATGCTATTTATTTTCTTAGATAGGAACGCATTTCACTTCTCTTCGCACATTTTTACACTACCCAAGGGTTTAAAAACCACCCCAAGTTTGTTCCCTCCATGCTCTCCCTTTTTTTTCATTTTTGGATAGATGCTACACATAAATATGGTCTAACAGGTTTATTTTGTGTTTTCTTCATTTTGACAGGCATCCAAAGCAAAGTTCGACGAGGGGCTCTTGTCCTCTGGCCGGCCGGAGGGCAGGAAGAAGGTCCATACCAACATTCTCCCGCACTGCAGAGAACGCGATAGGCACGAGCGTCGCGACAATAAGGACGTGCCCTATTCGGGCGTCGCGACATCAACTTCATCGCGATGGGGAGACCCATCGCGACCTCAGTAGTGCCCTGTTCTCACCCCCTTTCCTAGCAACGTTAGCCTAGTTTAATGCTTATTCATGGCAACTTGTTAGGTGGTGATCACACATCCTATTTCCATGCTATTTAATTTATTTTTAAAACATGATTGTGTGTCTCGAGGGGTGCACAACCCCGTGATTACACCTTTTGGCGATCACGGTGGGACCTTCAAGGCTAGGCTCATCGATTTTTTTCGTTTGCCTGCCATCATGATGTGTTGATGTGTTTAATAGAGCCCTGTTAGGTTTATTTCTGTGTTTTTTCTGTCTTTCTACCCTCGGTGCTGAACGCGGCGCATTGTGTGGTCGCGACACGATCACGCCCAGAATGGTGGACGCGACTTCAGGTACGCGTTCCTCCTCTCCACTTTCATTTTATTCTTTTCTAAGAGTGCTTCCATATGATATCCATGATGCTTGTTCATGCGTACCCTCATTTCTGTGTGTTAGAATCCTGCTAGGGTTCGAATTTTCCGTTTAGTTTCATTGTTTGTTTTCGGGTCTTGTCACGCCAGATCGGGCGGCCGCGACAGATTCACGTCGGTGGTGGGGGATGCATTTTGAGGTACACATTTTATATTATTGCTTTCAATCCATGTGTCAGTTTCTGTGTATTTATGTAGTCTTGCTGTGTTGTTTAGTTTCTTCCATGATTGTATTGCGCTTTAGGTTAGTCTGTTTGCGTGTGGTTGTAGGTTTTTGTGCTCAGTTCATATCGCGGCGGGTCTTCCGGTCACGATAAGGTCGCGATGGATCTAGTCATCGTGACCTCAGCAGAGACCTATCAGCTACCGTGTGTTAGTTTAGGATAGACATTGCATGCACCTTGGTGCACTTAGGCTCATGCATACACTTCTGCTTCATGTAGATTAGGTGTCCTCCTTGGTAGTGGAGACCCTCTCACCCGCTAGCACTCATGGGCTGACCAGTGCCTGCTACCGAGGGCCTCCATAAGTCCCCGTGGCCGTACGCACGTTGCGGTTGCCAGGCTGGTTGTACCCATCGTACCCCTAGTTCAAGCCATCTTACGTGTGAGTTGTGTGTCCCCCTAGTCATCCCAGAGTACTTGAGTACACACCCATTAGGGTCCCTCTTCAGCCGAGTGCAATTCAATTAAATCAATCCATTAAAAGGCTAAGTGATAACCCTAAAATCCTGACACATATCATGTTAACTTGGGTGTCTGTTTGAGAACTCCCTTTCTCATCCCCTGCTTGTGTGATTGTAGCTGTTGTTGTACCCCGTATTTGTATTCTAGTGTATCCTTTTTAATTCCCCCATTTCTCATCCTCTCATGGCTCCTATCCACTTCACCTATCCCCCAACCTCTCCTCCTCATATAGACCCCTTGTCTCATGAATCTATTCCAAATTCGACCCAGTCCAGGGCCCATCGGGCCGATGAGAGTGCCTTTTCCCACTCTGTCTTGTCACCATCCTCCTCTGATGAGGCTGCTGAATTGGAGCGCCTCTTGCTTGAAATGGGCCCCGACCAGGCCCGTGAGTTGTTGTCCACCTTTACTCTACGGTCTTCTTATGGGACGGGCCCCAATAGGCCCACATTATCCCGCTCATTCTAAATCCCTTCACGTTGTCACTCCTAGATTGGGCCACCCCTCTGTTCAGCCCACCTTATTGCAATCGGCCCATTATACTGAATCTGGTCTGGACCATGACTCTCGACTCCGCTCTCATTCATAGGTTGACCCTCGCTATCCACAATCCACCTCGGCTCAAGACTTCCAATCCGAGTTCGAATCCATGAAGTGTGAGCTTAGCAACTTGTGGAGACATTTAAATCCCAAACCATCCTTTAATGATACACTCCACAATTTCCATGGTCTCCAGATCCCTCCACTCTCTCAACTCCACGTTTATCACAAATATAGTGGAGCCGGAGACCCTTACATCCATTTGAAGGAGTTCCTCTATGAGTCGGTGTCCTATCAGCATGATCCCCGCTTATTGGCTTATCTTTTTAGGCGGTCATTGGACGGGCCCGCTCTAGGTGGTTTTATTCGCTGCCTCTCAATGAAGTTGAGGATTTTGAAGCCGTCAAGGTCAAATTCATACGGAAATATCAAGACTGAGCCAGGCCCGAGTATTCAATGGCCGATCTGGTGGATGAGCTGATGAAGCCCGATGAAGAGTTCGCGACCTATGCTGATAGGTGGCATCAGATGTCTGCTCATGTTCAAATGCACATCCCTTAAGAGGAGAAAATCAAGCTCATTATTGCTAATGCAACACCTATGTACCGCCACATTTTGGCTATGGACATCATCATCTCCATGCAACAACTATACAGTCGGGCTCGCTTTGTTAAAACCCAACTCATTGACTCCCCCATGTCATCCTTATTTGAGGCCCAACAACCAAGTTGCACATTTCAAGGGCCCACTTATGAGGGAGTCCAAACCCATGCCCAAGTTGATGCTATCCACCGTCCCACGCCTACCGACTCCACTGACCATTACGCATCCTCACCACTACCACCAAGCCAACTCGCACCACTTCCACAAGAACAACCACCCCGCCCTTGCCGCCGCACCACACCATCCACTTCTTATCCATCACGACATCCACTTGGCCCAAAGCGAGCCCATTATCATCTGTTGCCTGAGTCCCTTTCTGATGTCTTCACAGCCCTGATGTCCATCAATGCATTACAGCTCCCTCTAGAAAAGCCAAGCTGGGACATGACAGTGGACCGATCAGAATATTGCCCATATCATCGCCATCCGGGGCATACAGTCGCGAACTGCTGCGAATTCTGGGATGTGGTCTATGATCTAGAGCACAAGATAGATTGGGCTGAAATGCACAGACTCATCCTGCATTGTCAAGAAAAGAGAAGAGCACAAGGCCAGGGGCAGCAGCCCTCTCCATTATAAGCAGCAAAACAACTGCCCAAGCAACCAACAGAATAGTCAAGACAGGAAGCGCAAACATCGAGATTGTCGTCTCAATTAGCTAAGGATCAGAGGCATTTCTTTACCTACCCTCCAAGTGCATCATCCGCTCCATCACCACCTCAACAACCTCCTCCACCAACCCTAGCTCAGGCTATCACCACCACACCTACCCCTAATACCGCACCGCACCTTGATGACAAGCTGTCAGCTCGACGTATTGTGTCGGTGCGCCGTTGGTCATCTCCCCCAATGCCACAACCCACTGATCCCTCACCTCCCATAAACCCTCCATCCTTACCCCTCGCTACCATCTCCACCTCACTACCACTTGCACCTGAGCAAGCCATTGCCACCACACCAAGGCTCGAGCAAGCTCCACTCACCTCCGAGATAGGGCAAGAGCTTCCTACTCCCAAGCTTAAGGCTGACCTAGTCTCTGAGCTGAAAGAAGATCTCTCTCAGCATGAGCTTATCCTTGCCACCATCCAATCACCTCATGCTAAACCCTCCGCATCCAACAAGCTCTCCACAGCCACCAAATATCCCATCGCCACCACATCCCAATGGAGCGGGTGTGGACTACTAGTAGCCTGCCTCGAATCTGCTCATCCTGAACAAGACAAGCCAAGTAAGGATAACCCGAACTCTGACATGTGTTTCTCCCTACACAACTACATAAGCCGCATGCCACTCTATGTCCTTGTCTCCTGGACATCTGGGAACAATGAGATGATTGTCAAGAGGAGTTCCCAAGCATTGGTGCCAGTCACTTCCAAAGCAAGGACGGTAGCTATTACATTGCTCATTGGACAAGCTACCATAGATGTCGTCATTACCCCACACTCAGTTATACTGTGAATTGCTGGTCAAAAGAAGGGGTTCTCTACAAATGTCATGTTATCTCACGCTGCTACTAAGGCTGTCATGAATCAGTTCTCACTCAAGGGGCAAGAAGTCACGCTGCCAAGAGCGTCCAAAGCATTCCATGCCATATTTCAGCCCGACCAGGGACACATTGCTATGCCACCAAGATCACTCAAGGTTTTACCAAGAGTCCTTTGCAATTTGCCTCTACCTGTCAGTCTGTTGGCCATGCTAGTGCCACCCATCATACTCCTAGAAGCCTTCCCTCTTCAACTATCAAGGGAGTTGGCCTTTATGTCAGACTGTTAGGCCAAGATGCCAAATCTCAAGTTGTTGGTGCCGCACATCAAATTTTCATGGATCTACACTATCCACTTGTTAGGGGAAACCCTCTCAGTAAAAGAGCCTCTTTATGGCATTCCCCCATGGGTGTCTATAGAAGTTGCGCATGCAAATGATAACCGAGAGGCAAGTACACATATGGCTACTATGGCAATTGATGAGAGAGCCATGTGGCTGCAGAAAAGAGCGACGCCATTTGCTGCTTGGGCCCGTTATCTGAGGAGACATACCAAAAAAATCAATCACGTATATTCGTGAGAACAAAGCAGTTGTGGCATGCAAGGGCATCTGCCAAGAAGCGAAAGAGGCTGAGGTCAAGATCAAAGTTCTACAAGAAAAATGCCGATCTCCCTATCTTGTCATCTTCTGACATTGATCTTTCAATGCTACTCATCCTAGTCAATCTTGTTGCAAGAGGAGACGCTCGATCTCACAATCATGGGCTAGTGCCGCATCCTTCCCCTCCCACTCCCCGAGGGTCTTTGGACCCTCACTTATCTCCTCCACCTGAGCCGCCTAATCATCCTCTGGGTACTCCAGGTATCTTCTCATCCTCTCCACCTGAGCCTCCCAATCATCTTTTGGGTACTCAGGACTCCTCTCTACCTCTTCCACCTGAGCCACCCGATCACCCTCCGGGTTCTCAAGGTTTTTTCCACATCCACTTGGGTCATCTTACTTTCTTCCCGGTACTTAGGATTCCCCTCTTCCCCTTACACCCGAGCCACCTAACTTTAGGCCGGGTCCACATCCTCCAGGGACGTCTGATCTTGGTCCCAATTACCCTCCTTCCACTTCCCCTTTTGATCATCCAGATCCTCCACCCTCTATCCTATACTTCCTTCCTCTAACCGCTCCTGATCTCGGGTTTGACCCAATTCCTCCTCCACTACCTACTCAGGGTCCTGACCCTTTTTCTCACTATTTTTGAGGTTTCAGTCCTCACTAACATTCTTCCCCTTCTTTGTAAATCCTTTTTGCTCGAGGGTTCTTATCCCTCATATTCATGTAGAGTCTTGTCTCCCTTTTGTTTATGTTGAGCTGACTCCAATTCTTGCTGACCCCTACTTTTTACCTTTTCCCATAAATGAGCTAATTAAAATCAACCAAAATCAAAGTCAAAGGCTAAGGCACACTGTTCTTTCAATAAAGGGGTCGCATTGTGCACCAAATAACAATGTAAATATTTGTTTCAACACAAAGAACATAAAAGGGAGTCATCTCAGTTCACAACAAGAGTGGTCGAGTCAATCTTAGGTTTATTTTGCTTCTGCAGCACTCAGGCTAGATATTACTCCGTGCCAGGAGTCCGACATCCCTTCCCCTATCATTAAAAGTCACTTTAAGCAAGGATCATCACACACTCACATGGCAACCTTAGTCAGTTCCTCTAGCAAACACCGTTACTACTTATGCCATACCTAGGAGGTGCAAAAGTTGTTCTCTTCTTTACTCGGTCGAAGTGTATAGGCAAAAAGGGATATTTGGGCAACATGACCAACCTAAGCACATCTCAATGAGAGGAAATCTCAAAAAGGGACGGTCAATCAAGCCTGCAAGAGAAAAGCAAAAAAAAAAAAAAAGAGAAGAAGAATAAACGAAAGAAAATTGATGAATATGGGCATGGCAAAGAGTGGCAGTACAGTTCCCTGCAGGACGCCTTTGAGTCGGGTCGTACGCATACCTCAAGCAAGAAACAGGAAAGAAGAAAAATATGAAATGACCAAAAGTCCCTGCACAATAGACTGACTCTCTAAGAGGTGTGCCGTGGAAGGAAGCTAAACCTGATTTATCTTTTAAAACTTGCACTAGACTTATCCCCAAACTTTCTTCTCCTTCTCCCTATAAGGCTAGGCCGTCTCCCAGATATGGCCTTTTGTAGCGGCACCAAAGGCTAGGGGCAACCAACTATAGGATGCCAGCATCTTAATGCACATCTAATCTTTTCGATGGTCTTTAATGAAAGGGGAATGAATGGGGACCCCTCGCCAGTAGTTTGATCTTGATTTAGTGTTGTAGTAGCAAGGATGAGTACCTTTCGACTCACTTGTCTTTTTTAGGAAGGGCTAACGTCAGTTTTAGGCGTTATTCAAAATTCCAAAAACATTAGATATTTTCAAATTTTCAACAAAAAAAAAACTTTTGAACAACACAACAATGTACTCAATTTCCTCTCACTTGGATCTCATTTCACACTCGTGTCAATCACAATTCCAAAAATCACAAACATTGGCACAAAAGATAAAAGATCCACTAAAGAAAAACATCATGTACAAAGATAAGGGGGAGGTGGCTCACAAGCTCCTCACTGTCCACCGCCACTCTCCCCAAATTCCTCTTGCCTATCAGGTGGAGGCAGCATCTCGCCACCACCCCTGGCACTCCTAGCACTCGTCTCCCCAGCTAGGCATCTCTCCTCCTCCTGTTCCTCCGACGACTGGAGGAACCTGCCAAAAACTACCTAACGGAGGCGTCGCTCGCCCCACTCACTCCGCTCTAGCTCTGGCTCCTACTCTGAGCGGCCTGGCTCATCATCGCCATGCAGCTCCGAAGCTCCTGAACTAAGGACTGCTGCACAGCTAGATCAGTGTGCAGTCGCGCCAGCTCTGCCGGGTCCATGGATGATCTCTGCACATGCAGTGTTGCCAGCTCCCTCATCAGCTCGCTCACATGTGCCACGGCTGCCTCCGCCTATATGCGCCACCAGGCCACCTCTATGCTATCGTCTCTGCCTCTGTGCACCACGGGGCCACCTCCGCTAATGATGGCCCCGCCTGTGTGCGCAGCTGGCCCGCCTCTGCTACCGCTCTCTCCGCCTAGAGGCGCCACTGGACGATCGACGCTACCGCCACATTGGCCTGCTCTCGCTAGTGGGTCGCCTGGCCGGTGGCGGTCCTCAGCTCGGTCACCTATGAGTAATCATGTCAATGCAAAATCTAATTCAAATTAAATTCAAGCCAATGTTGCACTTACCCTCTCTGTCAGTCTCGTCTCTGCCTCCTCGACCCTCCTCACTGCATCCGCCAGTTGGTCCTCTAGATTTGACTGGGAGGTCTCTACTACTGCCTGGGATGAGGATGCACCGGCCTGTGTCATCCTCACCTTTGCCAACTCCACACCTGCACATAACCACTTCTCAGTTCCTCAACAAGCTAAAATCGGTAACCTACTGAAGTCTGAGTAGGTACTTACCCGCTACTTTGTCTCTCTCTGAACCGCTTCCCGGTCTTACACGGTGGAGTGCATCAAGACCTGGAGCAAGACGATCTGCCCAGCCATGTCCACCTTCAAATCATCAATGGTGTCAGATTCAATTCAATTGCAATTCATAAGGTCTGAGTTTAGAAGTTTATCTGTCGTCTCGCGCCCCTGTAGACCCTCGCCCCATACTTCAAAGCGAAAGACTGCAAGTAAGCGTCGTTGGACTTGGCATCTGACCGGACCCGTCGGCCTCGGTGCTCCCAGTCCGCAATCTACTCGCGGGCCCGCTCGCGCCAGTCAGTGGTGTCGTGGAGTCCCCGGAAGCTCCGGCCAGGCCTAGGGGTCCGACCTTGGCTAGGGAACTCCACAGCACTCTGACGGAAGCCGAGGGACCTCTGACGCAGATGTAGGTGGAGAGGTAGCACAAGGTTGAGAGCGTGGACCCACAGTGCCCTACCAAAGTAGGGACGGGCCTGCTCTAACCAAGGCTGTCCCACATCCCCCTCCTCTACATACGGCTACCACACCACCTGCACATCAAAGCACATCTTGTCAGTAGCCAAGTGTTTAAGGAAATCAGTTTGAGTTTAGAGAGGATAGTACTCACATCTAGCTGAGGGTAGATGTCGACCGCATCCTGGATGGACGCTAGCTGCTCCTCTAGAGGGTGCGTGTCTTAGCACAGCACCCAGCGCCGAGCTAGGGGCATGAGGCCCGGTCGCTCCAGGGTCCCCCTCCTCAGGGCTGAGAGGTGAAGGTAGGTCCAGACCTACAAAAAGAAAGGCACAATTAGATCTTATATAGTAGAAAAGCATTTCAAGTGAAAGGGCAAGAGAAGAGAGGAGTACCTGGAGGAAAGGGAAGAAGCCGCTGATGGATGTTTGCCTGTCGGAGGAGCCCAAACTGTCAAACTGGTGCGCCAGAAAGGCCGCACCCTAGGTGTACTCCCCCACCTGATCTAAATCCTCTAGTAGGGCAAGAACCGGCAGTGGACCGCATTGCCCCTCATGGCAAACAGAAGACTGCCCAAGAAGAACGTGAGGAAGCGGCGCAGATCCAGATCTTCTTGTGCCCCGAGCTCACTGGCTAGAGTCTCCTTACATCCCCTCACCAGCCTGTCCAACTGCTCGTCCACTGTCTCTCCCACCTCCCTGCCAATCTGAACTAACCCCAGGCTCTCCTGCAGCTCCACCCTAGGGACTAGAGACAACCTCTGCCCTACAGTCAAAACCAGCAACCTATGGGCTAGCTCCCTATAGCAGGGGTAGGTGAACCCGCTCACCGGACATCCATACACTCTCAATCCAGTGATCCTACTCACGTCCTCCAGGCTGGGGATCATGTGCCCCAATGGAAACACAAAGGCAGCCGCCTCTGCGTCCCACCTGCTGCACAGGGCCTGGGTAAGAGGGGCATCTGCCCTCATCCGATCCATCCGGACCACCTCCCCGAATCCCATATCGTCCAGACTGTCCCTCTGAAACCCAGGGAGGGCTAGATACACCGCCAATACCAGAAGCCACGAGACTCGAGCCCTCATTTCTCCCTGCAGCCACAAAAGGAACAATCGGTCAGCACACTCTCTACTCCATAGGCTTCTCGGCTGAAGTCGCGTCGGCCCCGTGGGTCCTATGGCCGACGGGACACGGTCTCGGCCTCTGACCCCTCCGCGACATCAGTGGGTCCTACGGCCGACGGGACACGGTCGCGGCCTCTGACCCTATCGCGACATCTGATGTCGTGACGGGGCGGGCCGTCGCATTCTTAGGCGATGGCCGACTGGAGTTTCCTTTGTCCGGTGGCCTCTCTCCTGGGCAATTCGCCCTACATGGGCCCTCCTTGGGGCTTCCTCACCCATCCACATCCATCAAATACAAGGCTTTGGGAGTGGGGACTTACTTTTTTCATGGCCACTTCACGCACCATTGCCGCCGCCTCAATGTCCACGGCCGGCGCTTCCTCTTCCTCCATCTCGACCTCGGGGACCTCCTCCGCCGTTGGAGGTGCTGCCTCGCGCCGTCAGGACGATCTCCTCGCCGCCGGCCATTTTCCCCTTTCTCACCGCCGCTGCCATTGTCGCCGCCCTCCATAGCAGTCCAAAAGGGAGAATGAGAGGAGAGTTTGTGTAACACCCCGAAAATTCTATTTACTAGAAAACTATGAATAATTGGATTGTTAAATATAACCACTATCATGAGATGAAATTAACTTAATTTAGGATTTATTTACATTAGTAAATGTTATTACAGTAACGTACTCAGGGGTGCGCACTCCGACAGGGCAACACCGAAATTTTGTAACAAAAATGAAATCCGAGAACACCATAATTCTTAGAAAAATGTTGTGATATCAAATATATAAATATCTGGAATTGTTGATGCACGGATTTTAAGATTAAGCCGACGCAACTATTTTACGGGCAATTTTTCACCCAGTGTAAAATAAATTCTAAAAATTAAACTAAAATCACCATAAATGTAAAACCATCACATTAGATTATGGTTGAAATTTCAACTCAAATGGACATCATTTGGATATGTTTACATAAGGATATTTGGGGCAGCTGAATATGGGTAATTTATGGTAAGGATTTTTCTGGGAACTAAGTTGCTTGCGTGTTGGGTGTGGGGTAAGCCACTTCATGTGGGGAAGAAGCTTACACGTTCATATCATAGGTGAAAGCCTTGGAAGATTTGCATGTAAAACGTGTCTAGGTATGGTTTAAGGGGTTTACACCATGACACGTCCATGGCCGACGTGCCTAGCATGCAAGGGACCTGACAGCTTATATAGCTTCCCACACCCATCGTGCATGCCTTCCCTACCGAGTTGCTGCTGGCTTGCCAATCTCCTTGCAATGGTGTACTACTGCTGAGTCTATAGGAGCTACTTCTACTCTTCTTGCCGTAGCTGCTCCTGCTGTTGTTGTGGGAGCTGCTGGTTATATTGCCCTGCTGTAACTGCTGTTGGGCTGCTACGGTTACAACTTCATCATTTTCTTCCTCCTGCTGGTTGTAGGTTTCTTGTTAAGAGGAAGTGAAGGTTTCATCCTTCAAATCAAGTAGGTTTCTCTCTTCTTTTCTCAGTCCTTATCTCCGACCTTTGCCGAAGAGTTCATGATCATCTATATACTTGCCTTTAAATTTGTTAATCCTCTTTTGAACTGTGTATCCATCCTTTGAAATCGTGTTTCAGTATGTGTGTCAGTAGGATTTTGTCCTCCCTTCATATCTTCATCGTCTACCCCTGCTAGAAAGCTCATAACTACACACATGTAGCCTTTGAACTTGTCAACCTATCTTGGATTAGTGTGTACATCTTATGTATACATGTTTGTACCTTCAAGCATTCATTTGACTCCTTAAATACCTCTAGTATTATGTTACTATCATGTAGGAATCCTCCTTTATAGCTGTTGTTGTAGGAGTTATTCTCCCAGTATTAGGTCATGTTGAGTTCTAGCCAGACATGTGTAGGTTATAGTCTCATGTGTCATCTTGCTCAACCTGTAAATCAGTAGTGAAGGCTAGAAATAGGTCCTACTATTTGACATGATTCATGTATAGGTCCATTGGTTTCACAGATAAGTCCCTTAGAACTGTAGTTACACCATTTCTGGAAGTAGAACTAACAGCTGTCGACAGACAGGAAGTACCTATCGATAGGCCTCAAGTTCACAGAACTCAGAACTTCTGCAAAATCAGTAGTTGTCGACATATGATTCTTGCCTGTCGACAGCCACTATCAGAATCCCAGATACATGGTTCTGGAAACCAGTAGCTGTTGACAGCTACCTTCTAGCTGTTGACAGATGCTGCCCTGTTATGTTTTCAGCACCAATTCTTGTTCTATCTTTTGAAGACTCACTATGCTATTGACCTCACAAGTTGTTTATCTCATTTTCTTGGACTCTAAACTACTTTATGACCAAGATGATTTGATTACTCAAGCATGAAACTATATTTTGGAATTTCTATCTCTATTGTGCTCATGAAATATAACCTATGATCTGAAGACAGTGCTCTCTTCAAAGAGGGTTTAGGATCACTTGTGGTAGCACCAGTCACTTGTGATCAGCTGTGGGCAACAGTTTGTAGGTAAATCCAAGTCAATGGACTGACGATGGTGGGTACTAACCCCGTTCTTGCGCAATGAACAAGATCCAAGGTGCTGGAATCGCCTAAGCACTGAGGATGTATTTACGTCTATATAGTAACCTCTTGAGAGCAGTATGATGCCTGTCGAATTTGTTCTGAAATCAAGTTATGATCTGAATTTTGAAAGACAAATATGACTTTTGTTCTGTGATTCGTTTGAGCCCGTTATGAAACCATTTTGGGCTATATGTTTATGTTAAGTATGAAGTTCATGAGCAAATATGTTTGATTCATATATGCACCTTCTGAATACTCACTTAGTTCTGCAATTGAAATTCCTATCTTTACGCTTACCATCACCTACTGAGTCCCTCCGACTCATGCCTTTGTTTCCTCCACCCCCTTTCAGATTGAAGGAGAGTGGAAACTCAGCTACAGATTATTCACAACTCTACTGGTGATGAAGAAGAAGAAGTAGAAGAGCATAGTTTTAGTGACTCTTTAGAGATTTTGTTGTACTATTAAAAGTCTAGAAGAGAAAGTTTAGCTTTATGTAAATAATGAGTGTTAATACTTAGTTACTTTGTTGAGATACAATACTTCCAAAAATACCTTTGTGGAATAGTTTGCTAGTCTTGGGCACTACACAGATTTGCCAGCCCATAACGAAGTTTGTTAGTGTAACCCCTCTTCCGATCAAGAACTATGTGATATGTATATGTGTGTGTGCGGTCGGAGGAGTGTGTTACAGTTTGAGAGGGAAAGTGAGAGAGTAGGAGAGAGTGCAAGAGAGAGTGAGAGTAGGGAGTCGGAGCAAGGAGGGCCAAGTCGCCTAATCGTCGGAGCAAAAGGGGGTCTATGAGCGCGAAAGTGAAAAAGAGGGGTTTCTGCATTTTTAAACCCTCAGTTCATGTCGCGACGGCCATGGACGTCGCATTAATATCGCGACGGGAGGGTAGGCGTGTTAGGGTTGCGACCATCCATGGCATCGCGACTATGTAGCGACCCCCAGGTGTGTCGCATCTCTGTGGTTTTGTATGTTTTTGTGCCTATACATAGTTTGTCTATAGTATTATTGTGTATATAGTTTGTCTGTAATATTATTGTGTGTGTGTGTGTGTGTGTGGTTTCTATTTTGTGTCAGTTATTGCTTTGTTTATTTATCAAAAAATCACAAAAAAAATCAGAAAACCTAAAAATCACAAAAAAATGATCTTCACAGGTAAGTCAAGTAAGTATTTATATCCTTATTCCTTTGCATTACTATATGATAACCTACTTATTATATTGTTTCAAGGACCGGATGGTTCTCAATGTGCTCTGGGATCTGAGTTCCCCTTCAAGAAAAAAAAAACAGTGATCATCTAGGAGCATGTTGCTAATCGCTGGATAGGCCGTTAAGTTGGGTAAGTTTGGGGATGATGGACTCTGTCTTGCACAGTGGTTGCAGGAAGATTCTCGACCCATTCTTGTCTGTTTTAGCAATATTATCCTTGATATATTTTCTATTTTTCTCTTTCTTTTGCATTTGATTAAATGGTTTCTTTTCTTTAGCCCAACATGCATCATGTAGGATTTTGAGCTATCATGACTCATTCCTGGCTAATGGTGAGCTCTTATTGAGTGCCCAACCATTCTTCATATTCAGAACAAGAATCCTATTCCACTCTTAATCGGAAGGTCTATCTCCAACTGAGTTGTTATTGCCAGTTTGTCAAGAATTTCCCTGTCTGGATTCTCTATAAAATTTTCATCTTACTCCTTTTGATCCATTTTGGTTGCGGACCACTCCCAGGACAGAGTATGTGTTACCTACCTGGCACGCACATGTCCCTCCAAAATGAAACCTGTAGGCCAATCGGCTAGGGTACCTCTCAATCAAGGGGTTGATCGTCCTTTTCTTTCTCCTTCTCGTCCAGACTTGTGTTTCCTTGCATTCTGCTCGAGCAGCTAACTCGAGGCTTTCCAGAAGATTCCAATTGCTTGTTGGTCAGATCGGGTGTCTCTTTACCTTAGCTCCCATCTTTTCAGTCCACTATACGTCGTTTCCACTTCACCGTCACTTCATGACACGTCCGCTACACTTCTGCGACGCTCCCTTCCAAAGTGGAAGCCAAGGAGGGGCAATCTGTAGACACCCAATTCTAGACCATAAGTTGAACCATATTTCTTGTCATCTTAATGAGCCCCAAGTTGGTCACTCACCTTGAGCCCATTCCTTAGCCATGTTGTGAGCCCATTAAAAGCCCAATTTTCACAACATCTCATCCTATTATCTTCTTATGAGTCCTTATTGATTATTCTTCCAAATAATTGATCAATAATTCAAGAATAATCTATTTTCCTTAACGCGACCGGTCATTGCGTCGCGTTATCCTTGTCGTGCCTTTCATGGCCTTCGCGATAGCCCATGCAAATCCATGTACATGCCCTTAGGGTCGCGACCCTACCTGCCATCGTGACTATCGTTGTCGCGACCCTATGACCCGTCGTGACATGATCCGCGTGCGCTGGCCTCCGTAACCACTTCCTATTTATCCTCGCATGGCCTTATCATCATCTCTAAGTAACTCCCACAACCCCCATGCGCAGTTTGAGGGTTCATGGTGTTGCCCAGCTAGCAAGCCCAAAGGGGGGGGGTGAATGGGATTCTTAAAATTTTGATCACTTTAAAACCTGTCCAGAAAAACAATCACACAACACACTTCGATGACTGTTAGTGTTAGTAAAGAGAGGATAGCAAACACAATGCAATCAAACACACGGCACACGAAATTTATCTTGGGTCGGACCACCTTTCCACAGGAGTCCTACATCCAGTCCCTGAGCAACAATTCAGGATTTCACTACCCAAGGGTACAGTCCCCCTCAAGGACACTTACACACCTAGCCACAGCTGGTCTTCTCTTCACAACCCAAAGAGGAATTACAACACCCTAGATCCCACCAGGTCTTCCTTTTACACAAAGGGAAACAAACACCCTAGAACCCACCAGGTCTTCCTTCAACATGAAAGGAAAGAACACAGAAATGTATTCAAGGGATGATACGCCCCTATATCAAGCTTAAAGACCAATGCTCGATCTGAAGCAATGACTGAGAGAGAAAGTTCTACGATGAGGAACACTCTCAGTATACAGAAGCTCTCAAGACTAACACAATGAATGCAGAGAGCTAAGAACTAAGAGCTCAACAAGCAAAGGAGTGAGGCTTCGCTCTTTCAGATGCTCGCAAAAGGCTTGTAAAAGATTGTCGTGAGTGTTGTTTTTATTTCTGGAGCTTCAGTCTTCTATATATGTCTTTCATTTTAAAATTGAACATTGAAGTGTCCATTATCTCTAAGCTTTTGTTTACGTTAGAAAGCATGTCACTGTAGAGCTTCTTGTTCAACAGTCTTTAGCTTTTCATGCACGCAACAAGAAAGAGGATCTTCTTTAATGTATGTTATCTTCCATATTGTCCAACGTTGTATTGAGGTGTGCTGTCAGAAACCTGCACGCATTAAATGCTAAAACAATAGACAGCTAGGCTGTCCCTTGTTGTCAATCAACATTAGAATGATTTTATATCAAAATAGGAAGTTCCATTCTGTTCTTCTAAAAAGATGTTTACAGATAAACATGGAAATAGAAGATATCGTTTGTATGCAGTGCAGTGATATGATCAGTCCTAATAAATGCATGGATGTGAGAGAAACGTGAGGGAAGACTTTGACTTTTAAAATTATCTGAGAATAAGTTTGAATATCAAGTCGTTATACATCATGAAATTGATATGATCATGACTTATGAAATCGTTGTGTTGATGAGTCGTTATTCATGTCAATCGTTATACATTCATAAGCAAATCGATGTACACACAAATCATTATGCATTAATAACCGAATTATTGTAGAGACAAATCGTTATGATACTATCAGCAAATCGTTATGGATGAGTCGTTATAACCAAATCATTGTTTAATGTATCGAATTGTTACGGCGACCAAGTCGTTATGTAACTTAATGAATCGTTACAGTGACTGAGTCGTTGTGTAACTTATTGAATCATTATGAGACTTAACGAGTCGTTGTGAAACAGAAATCGTTGTGAGAGTAAATCATTGTTCTCACTTATCAAATCAATGTGACGACCAAATCGTTATGAACCAAGTCGTGTGAGAGCAAATCGTTGTTCTCACTTATCAAATTGATGCGACGATCAAATCGTTATGAATCAAGTCGTTGTGTGAGCAAATCGTTGTTCTCACTTATCAAATCGATGCGACGATCAAATCATTATGAATCCAGTCGTTGTGAGAGCAAATCATTGTTCTCACTTATCAAATCGATGTGACGATCAAATCGTTATGAATCAAGTCGTTGTGAGAGCAAATCGATGTTCTCACTTATCAAATCGATGCGATGATCAAATCGTTATGAAAGGCAAGTCATTATCACATAGACTTTAATAGAATAGCAATGGCTTATGAAATCGTTATAAATTCACAAAATCGTTACGACTCATAGAAAATCGATGTGTACTTAGATAAATTTTGTGCTTTGAACTTAACGGCTACAGGATGATAAACACTTACTGATTTTGTTTGAACTTCCTTGAATTGTTTCCTATGCTCAAATCTCATAGAGAGAACTTGTAAGATTAATCTATATCTAAGTTTTGTTAATTACCAAAATAGATATGTAATTTATTTAATTACATGGGGATAAACTGATCATCAATCCCCCTTTTTGGTGATGATAAAACATGGCATAAACATAATGAAATAAATCTAAGGAGTTGTCTGAAATTAGAGATGTTTTCATAATGATGTATTCTTCTCCCCCTTTTTGTCATTAAGCAAAAGGAATAAAATGCTAAGACAAAGATGAAGAGAAAAGAGAAGAAAATCAAAGAACTTTGCTATTTATCTGAAGGGGTTACATGGAGGTAGAAAGCAGGAGATAGAAGGGAGGCATGCCGCTGAAGAATGTGCAAAGCCTTGCATTCCTGCTCCTCAAATAGGTTTGAAAAACCCCAAAAGCAATAGAATAAGATGACCCCATGTCAGGAAGCATTCTCTTGATGTGAAGCTGGCGCTGATCTTCTAGAAAATTTGCAATTCATCTTGGCCAAGAGATTCTTTGAAGGACATGAAGGATCCAAAGCTGGCAAACCGAAGAAATTGGTTGATCTTGATAGGGTAGTGGATCTGATGCTGCAGAAGATCTTTCTTCAATGCCATAAAAGACTTGTATCGCTCGACCCACTACAGGTAAGGGTCCTGAACTAAATTGATAGAGTTCATGTCCAAAAAGGCTTCAGCTGTAAGAGTAGGTTTCCCTTCTCTGAACAAGGAGCTATTGATTGATTTCAGTTGAAGGGCAGACTAATTATAGTGTTTTTCCCAGTCAGTGGGAGAAAGCCTTTCACACTCAGAAAGTAGAGGGGCAAGAACTTCAGATGATATATGCCCCTGATAGAATTCTCTATAAAGGAAACGAGGAGAAGGAGGGGAGGCAACCCAGCTGAGCGGAGATTCTTCCCATAACCGAGAAATCTTTCAAAATGATTGGACCAACTGAGGAGTCCATGACCAAAGGTGCAACTTGGGGAAGAAAGACTATTTCTTGTATTTTCAAAGTTGCAAAATCTACCTTGAGGGGGTGATTGACAAGATTCTCAATCTTGACCAAAGAAATGGCTCCTTGAAACTGACCCAACTAAACTTCAGGTAGCTTGCTAAGATATCTATAGTCATTGAAAAGCTGGAAGTATCGAGTGAGTCTTACTTCTGTAAGAATAGTGGGTCCTCAGATGGCTTGATGATGGATCACAAACCATTCAGATAAGGTAAGCGGATGATCCCTGGGTGGAAACTGGTCTGACTTTGCAAGCAAAAATTTTCCGTAGAGCGCCTTGTGCACCTTAGCCCATTGATCTTTAGTCTTGCACTCAGCCGTTTGGAAGATTTTGGACTGATCGTTTTTAGATATATGACAATAGGGAAGAACAACATGAAGATGTTCAGTGAGATTGAGATGAGGAAGTCCAGAAAGGGTGGCAAGAATGCATTTCTGGAGATATTCTTTATAGATTGGTTGCCTCTTATGTTCAACAGTGAGGGAAAACCAAAGAGGAGGAAATTTTGGTTCAAAATGAAAAGCAAGAGAGGTGTAAATTTTTCTATTTTTAGAGACAGGACTGGAAGAATTTGTCCTGTGGACATGATTGGCAAGTGCTAAGATTGAGGTGAGAGTTTTTCGCTCAAGTTCATCCTCAAATTTATTGGAAAATGCACTAGAAAGTTGTGCATTTTCAGGAATAAAAGCATTAAGGAAGGAGGAGGTTGAGGATGAAGAAATGATGAACTATAATGAGTAGGAAGGGGGAATGGTTCAGAAGATGGAGAACCAGATGAAGATGAAGGTCCAGCTGATGATGAGACTGGATGATCTTCAATGATAGGAGGAGGAAAAGAAATGGGAGAGGAGGTGGTAGCTGATGAAATGGATTGAGAGGGAAAGGGAGTCAGAGAAGAGATGGTGCGAGGCATAGGTTGTTTGAAGGTGATGGGTGCTGGAGGTGCTGTGGAGGAAGAAGGTGGTGAAGAAGGGGCTGGTGTTGCAAGATATGAAGACGCAGGGGCTTCTGGAGCTACAATAGGCTCTTCTACTCTTGGATCCACTGGCCCTGTTGGCCCAACCACATTCTCAGATGGCCCTGATGGCCCAGCTTCATTCTCAGATGGCCCTGATGGCCCTGCTAGCTTATCTAGAGGTATCCCTAATGGCCCAGAAGGAGTATGAGGGGCAGAAATTTCAGTCACAAGCTTTTTGATACTGCCAAACTCACTTCTCATTCATCTGAAAACTTGCTTAATTATTCCAAAATCATTTTTCAAAGATTGGATCTCAGAGGTCAAGGCTCCAATCTCCTTGGCTGCTGAACTCTAGCTAGGAAAGATTGACTGGATATCTGATTGCATTGAGCATAGAATTTTGCCTTGCTCATCCAGTCTTTTGATAATAGGCTTCATATTTATCTTCAGCTTCTTCTTCTTCTGATGTGGCCGCCAGATAAGGAGAGGAGTTTCCTGAGCCACTTCTTTTCCCTTGACTTCTCTTGCCCTTGCAACGGGCTCCATGTAGTCATCACTGTCATCTGACGCACTTTCCACTATGCCTACTCTGAACTGATCAACATTGGGAACATTAGCTGTGTGCTCCCCCTGAGAAGCTGCTTGCTCTTCAGCAACTTGCTCTTCTTGAATAGGAGTGGTTACGCCTTGTACATCTTCAATCACAATCCCCTGCTCCCCTTGAATGGAAACATCCTCCATAGGAGAGTCAACTTGAGTTGCTTCTTCCTGCTCCCCCTAGATAGGAGCTTCAACCATCTGGATTGCATTTTGGCCTGATACCACAGCTTCATTTTCTTGATTTTGCTCCCCCTGAGCAGGAGCATCTTCCAGAGTAATACTTTTAATGTGGCCTAGTGCCACACCATCTGTTGCTGGTTCACTGGACCTTTCAGGCTCCTCCTGAGTGCTAGAAATGGATTCCAGCACATCTCTAAGAATGGATGCCACAACAGTGGTGGGGTTGACTGCTTCTGAAGTTCCTTCAGCTGGTACAATATTTTCGAGAGGAATCTCTTCAATTAGGCTTCCAGTGACCACGAATTCTTCTACTCTAGCCTCTGCTACTACTGTTGCTGCTGCTTCCTCCTGAACGGCTGGTGCATGATCCTACTGATCCTGAATGCTTGGCACTGCTGCCTGGCAACTTCTTGTTCAATTGGAGCATCTGGTATAGATACTGCTGGAACTACTGGAATTTCCTCTTCCTGGACTTCTTGGGCTTCGCCAATGATGGCCTCACCCTCAGCCACTAAGGTCTTAGTCTACAATCCTCCACCAATGAGAATCCACTTTTCTTCAAGTTTCTACTACAGATTGCTTGCCCCATCTTTTATGACACTGCTCCAGATAAATTGACTCCAAAATGTTAAAATACTCTGGTTAGCAGGTGGGCATAAGGTAGAGAAACATTCAATTTGCTTTTCTTATCCCAGACCTGAGCATGAGCAAACTTCATTCGCTCCAAGATAGCCTCCACCATGTTTATATCCTGGTTCTGGATAGGCCAGAACATCATATCTGAATCTGCCTTTGTACAAGTTGAGAAAGTAGCACTTCTGGGGACCAGAATCTGACAAACTATAAAGTGCAGAAGGCGGTTGAAGGCGTTCATCTGGTTGATGTCCAACTTCCCATCCTTAGGCTTAAACTTGGGGCCAATAATCCCTAACCCCTTCGCCTGGATATCCACAGTGTGAACCTCACAGTGACCGGTGGTGCAAACTCCAAATAGAGACTCCAAAAGAGCATATGTGATTCTAATCTGGGTTCCTTTGATAGATGATGTCAAGGACCCGTCTTCCTCAGTCTTCAAGCACACATAGAAAGCTTTGACGAGATCTGGGTAACTTACCTCTGATAGAGTTGCTAACTTTGTCCATTTCATCCTTTCCATTGCTGCAATAACACTGCTCATTCCATTCTTCTGCAAGTCTGCGACATCCACTGCCTTGTTTCCACATAGCTTGATCTTCACGGAGGTAAATCTTTCTTGCTGCTCTGCAGTGAGAAACTCAGCTCCGTAGCCCCCGACGCTGCCGGAAACACCAAAAGACGCCATGGAATCGAACGGGGAAAGTTTCTGGATGGTTGGAAGGAGAGGTGAAGTAGAAACCCTCAAGAAATTTCTCACAGGAAAGAGTTGGAAGCTTGAAATCTCAGAGAGTCGATGCCGGAGTCGATAGGGTATCGCCTCAGGCAGACAGAGGGAGATGAAGGCGGTATGTGAATCGTTTCCACACAGATTTCGGGATATAAGAATTTAAGATAAAGTGACTTTTCAAAATCTGAGGCACCATAAAGACAGAAAACGACAAACTGACTAGCTTGAGAGAGATAAAATCTTATAAAATAACGAACTGACAAGGATATTAACAGACAAGCAGTATTTGGAATTTTACTTAAATTCAGGGAGAAAAAGTAATTGATATTCTGAAAATTAATATTTAAGTTTTCATACAGATAAATCTTTCACAATTTAAACATGCCTAATTCCCTTCTAAGAGATGTAAATCTCTCTTCAGGTAAGACCTTTGTGAAGATATCTGCTAACTGATTATTAGTATCAATGAAGGAATATCTATGTTACCATTTGCTACATGATCATGAATGAAATGATATCTAACCTCAATGTGTTTAGTTCTTGAGTGTTGAACTGGATTTTTGGTAGATTTATTGCACTTGTGTTATCGCACAATAGTGGAATTGTCTTGATCTGGAGTCCATAATCCTCAAGTTGTTGCTTAATCCACAGAAGTTGTGTACAACAACTTTCAGCAGCCACGTACTCAGCTTCAGCTGTAGACAGTGGCACTAAATTTATTCTTTGAAGACCACGAGATCAAAATCCTGCAAGAAATTGACAACATCTACTGGTGCTTTTCCTATCTACCTTGCATCCAGTGTAGTCAGCATCAGAATAACCTACTAAGTTGATTTCACATGACTTTGGATACCATAAACTAAATCATGAGTTTTTGCTAAATATCTAAAAATTCTTTTGACACTAATTAAATGGGATTCTTTAGGGTCTGCCTGATACCTAGCACATATGCAAACACTGAATAATATATCAGGTCTACTGCTGTTAAATAAAGCAAAGAACCTATCATACCTCTATAAAGCTTCTGATCTACTTTCTTACGATCTTTATCACTGTCTAATCTTGTTGATGTACTCATTGGCGTTGACAGTGGCTTGGCATTTTTAAAACCGAATTTCTTCAGCAGCTCTTTTGTGTACATGGCTTGACAGATGCGGGTGCCTTCCTTTCTTTGCTTGATTTGCAATCCAAGGAAGTAGTTAAGCTCCCCCATCATGCTCATCTCGAAGTCTCCCTGCATTAGCTTTTCAAAATACTTGCAAAGAGATTCATCAGTAGAACCAAATATTATATCATCCACATATACTTGAACAAGTAACACATTTTTTAGTTTAGACTTAATGAATAGTGTGCTATCTACTTTTCCTCTAATAAAATCATGGTTTAATAGAAATGCGCTCAGACGATCATACCATGCTCTTGGTGCTTGTTTCAAACCATATAATGCTTTGTGTAATTTAAATACATGATTGGGAAATCAATGTCATCAAAACCTGGAGGTTGTTCTACATAAACTTCCTCCTTTATATAACCATTTAGAAAAGTTGATTTAACATCCATTTGAAACAATTTTAAATCTAATGCGGATGCATATGCAAGTAAGATTCTAATAGCCTCAAGTCTAGCTACAGGTGCATAGGTTTGAATGCCACAGGAAGCATCCTCCCGTCAAGAACGCCTCTGGCCCTGAGAAAGATGAAGGTCATGATAAAGGGACATGGCAGCATCCCACTAAGATAGGTAATAAGAAACAGTGGCAACGGAAAGATGATGGTCTCTTAAATGATACAAATCGGTTCCAGTCCATTAATGAAGTTGAGGATGATCATGTCGATCAGGCGACTCAGGCTGATACCCACTTGGTGGAAGACCACCATATTGATGACGAGCCTTTATTGGAAGGCCTTCCCCCCTCAAGGTGAACATGCAGTCGGTGCAGGTGGAGCCTTTGGCGATTCCCAACGTTCCAATAAATTCTGCTAACACCTACGTGCATGGGAAGGAGGACGACGTCCCTGTCTTGGGACGTGGGACTGCCGTGTTGGAGGAAGAGGAGTGCATGGTAGGGTCGAATGCAGCCCTCGAAGTATTCCTGGAAGTATTATTATCTCTAAGCCTCGCTCCAATGAAAGGATGATTCCCAGCGTTTGAGTTCTCATGACCCTATTGAGATTTTGGCTATGCATGAAAACATTCTCATGCTAGACAGGTGTTAAACAAGGCTGATCCGGGGAATGTTGGTCTGGGTATGAGGACGAGGGCAAAGGCGAAAGCTGCTGGTGCTGGTCAGGGGTACAGTTCCTCATGAATTACAACACTCTCATCTGGAATATAGGGGGGTGGCTAATGCTGCCTCTAAGAAGAGTCTCAAAATATTGTCATGAAGAATAAAACTCAGATCGTTGGTATTTCTGAACCTAAAACTCCTCTGAGCAATGCGCTTGGTCTGTGCCAAGGCCTCCATATGGACAGCTATGCTGGCAACATGGGTGAAGACTCGAAGATCTGGGTCCTTTGGAAACCGCAAGATCTTGTCCAAGTGTTTGCTTCCATGTCTCAGTTCATATCTCTCCTATGCAATGTCGGTACCTCTACTATGTACTACCTTACCATTGTGTATGCTGACTGCAACCCGGTTATTCGCAGAGATTTGTTTACGGACCTCCTACTTTTTGCTCATTCTGTTGGTAATGCTCCTTGGATGATTACGGGAGATTTCACTGCATTTCTCAATCTTCTGAAAAGTCTGGTGGTAATCCCTCTAATTTCACTGCTATGTCTGATTTTAACGACTTCATTATGACGGCTGGTTTGTTTGATGCTGGTTATATTGGATTACCTTTTACTTGGTCTAATAAAAGGACTGGTAGCGCTTCCGTGAAAGCCCGCCTGGACAGGGCTATGTTCAATACTTCCTGGCAGGATTTGTTTCCTCAAAAACTACTGTCCGCCACCTCCCTCAAGGCGTCTCTGACCACTCACCTCTACTGATAGCCCAGCAACCTGTTGTGAAGCTGCCTAGTCGCTTTGTTTTCTTAGATATTTGGGCCTCCCATGACACGTTCATGCAGGTGGTTTCCACTGCTTGGAATGGGGCTGAAAAGAAATTTTATTCTTTGACACCTTGATTGCTCGGTTGAAAGCTGTCAAACAGGCGCTTAGGATTTGGAATAAAGAAGTCTTTGGCAATGTGCACGATGCCATTAGTGAGGCTGAGGCAAGGGTTTGTCTAGCTGAACAGGAATTCGACTCCAATCCTTCTGAGGCTAACAGAATTGATATGTCGGCGGCTCATGCTCTGCTCCGCCGCGCTCTGCTCAATGAGGAGAAAATGTGGTGCCAAAAATCCAGGATCGAATGGGTGCAAAATGGTGATAGGAATACTGCTTTCTATCAAGCAGTTGTGAAAAACAACAAGAGGAGGAATTATATTCACAGACTCAAGATCCACAGATCTGATATTTGGTGTGAGGACCAGGACATTCTTAAAGGGGCTGCCTCTTCCTACTTTGAAGATTTACTTACCTCTGAACATCCTATGGAAAATGCTGAGCTTTTGCAGGTGATTCCCTCTCTGATTAATGACGAACAGAATTCTTCTCTTTGCTCCATTCCTGACAGGGCCGAAGTCTATGATGCGGTTAAAGCTATGAACGAGAAGGGGGCCCCTGGACCGGACGGTTTCCCGGGTTCTTTTTACGTCACCTGCTGGGATATTATAGGGGAAGACGTCGTCACTGCTGTTCAGGATTTTTTCAAGGGCTACCCTCTTCCTCGTGGTGCCACTTCTTCGCTTATTGCCTTGATTCCTAAGAAGAAGGATCCTCAAACTTTTGGTGATTTCAGGCCTATTAGTCTGTGTAATTTCTGTTACAAAATTATATCCTGTATCCTTACTGGTCGTTTAATTGACATTCTGCCTCGTATAATCTCTGAGGAGCAAGGGGCTTTGTGAGAGGTCGATCATTATTGAGAATGTGTCCATTTCAAGGCATATGATGAAGGATATTAACCGCAAGGTTCATGGCAGTAACATTATTTTCAAACTGGACATGATGAAGGCTTATGACAGGGTGGAGTGGAAACTTCTTTTTGCGGTTTCCTTAAGTTTGGTTTCTCCTCCCGTTTTATCTCCTATGTGGGGATGCTTATTAGTAATTGCTGGTTTTCTACCCTGTTCAATGGTCAGCAGGTTGGTTTCTTCAAGTCCACTAGAGGTCTCCGTCAGGATGATCCCCTTGCTCCTGCTCTTTTTATCATTATGGAGGAGGTCCTTAGTAGAGGCTTAAAAAGGTTGTTTTCCTCTGGAAGTACCACTTATTTCAGGGGCCCTCAAGGGTGTACTCCTATTTCTCATCTCCTATATGCTGATGACACCCGTATATTTCTCAATGGTCATGATAATAATGTTGCAAAGCTTCTGGATTTCTTGAGGGATTATGAGGCTAATCCGGGCAAAAGGTCAACGATTCCAAGAGTTCTTTGTTACTTCCCGCAAGGCGCCTGCCGATCTCATTCCTCGTATCAAGGCTCAGACTGGGTATAAAAATCAAGAGGGTGCTCTTTATATCTTGGTATCCCCATCACCCCGGGGCGTACTTTTTTCTCACTACAAGCATATTATTGACAGAATCACTGGTAGTCTGGCCGCCTAAAATCCAAGCTGCTCTCTCAAGCAGGGCGCATTGTGCTTATTAATTCGGTGCTTTGCTCCATCCCAATCTATACTGCTTCTGCTTCGTGCTTACCTAAATCGGTCATACACATTATTGAGAGGCATGTGTGTCCTTCTTCTTGAATGGGGCGGATGGCCCCCGCCGTAGACAATGGGTTTCGTAGGACAATATTATGAGGCCGAAACAGGAAGGCGGTCTGGGAGTTAGGAGTTTGTGCCACGTCCAGGTTTCTCTTATGGCTAAACTCATATGGAATGCCATGACTGGGACCTCGTTATGGTCCAAGTATGCTAGAAGCGGATTCCACATCACCACCTTATCTGATGATACTAAAGCCTTCCCCACTGGCATCTCTAAAGTCGTTTTTAGCGCAGTTAAAACCCTTCTAATGCAGAACACTAGATGGATTCTTGGGGACGGGAAGGATATCGACTTCTTCATCACAGGTGGGCTGGCAGCTCCCCCATGATTACTACTCTCCCTCATCTTTCACAACAGCCGTTATACTCAGTTTCAGATGTGGTCTCTGATGGCAACCATCCCCTTAGATGCACTGATTCTATCTGCCAAATCCTTGATAAGGTTAAGCTATCAAATTATCCTGACAGGTGCGTTTGGACTGCTAGTGCTGACGGCTCATTCTCTACCAGATCTGCCTTCCAAACTATCAGACCGAGGGGCGTCCCTCGTCCTCCTCTCCTTAATATTTGGCACAGCGCCTATAATCCCAGGGCGGCGTTGTTTGGCTGGCGCGTGCTCCACCGTGCTATCCCTATGGATGACCGTGTCTCTGCCTGCGGTATCCACATTGTGTCCAAGTGCTCCTGCTGTATCACTCCTCGATTGAGGACATGGACCACCTTTTTCTCTCTGGGGAGATCGCTTTTCGCTGTGGCGGTGGGCTAGGCCTCTCATTCGGAACTCCGCTGTTGGCTCCCGTATTTCAATCACTTTATGGAATGTTTTATCTGGATCTAACCGTCAGTTGCTTTTGATTTCATTTCTGTTTATGCATTCTTTTAGTACTGGGGAGATATGGAAATATAGGTGTGCCAAACGTCATGACTCCAAGGCCAATCTCTGAATGGCATTCTTTCTGATATCAAGTTCGCCATCAACACCGCAGTCCAGGGCATCAATTTCAAAAGGAGCTGTTCCCGGATACAACTCAGAACCCTTCTGCATTACGGCTTAACTAAAACTGTCAAGATGAAGAAGCTAAAGTTGGTTAGATGGACTCCTCCCCAGACGGCCTCTATCTCAACGTGGACGGTGCTAGTAAAGGTAACCCCGGCTTCTCCGGCGGTGGTGGGTGTATACGAGATTCCAAGGGCTGCATCCGCCTGGGATTTGCCTTCTTCTATGGTCAAGGCGATAGTCTCACAGCTGAGACCCGCGCTCTCTATGATGGTACGCTTGGCTGATCATCATGGATTTCACATCTCTAATGTCTTTCTGATTCTTTGTGCTGGTTCAGTCTTTCAAAACAAATCGCTGTACTTCTTGAAGTGTACCTGGTGGTGGCGCGAAGCAAGCTCCCTCCTAAGAGAGTTCTTGTTCAGCTGCATCACGTATATAGGGAGACTAATAGGGTGGCAGCAGATCCTGGCTGTCTATGCTTGTAATATACACGGGTCTTCTATTTTCCACAGTCTATCCTCCCTCCCATCGTGTGTAATAGTCCGGCTGCACTTGATAAAGCCGGCTCCATCTGTTAGACTACTCTAGTCCCCGTGTTTTCGGGGGTATGCCCCGTTGCTACATGATTGTTCTCTATTGATATTATAAAAATCTAGGTACGGGACACAACTAGGGGAGTGAGAACATTATCCTCTGCTGGGGGATAGTGCACTTAGCTAGATGTGTTCCTTGTACCCCTTTACCAAAAAAAAAAAAAAACAAAATAGGTGCATAGGTTTCATCGAAATCTTTGCCTTCCTCTTGGGAATAGCCTTGAGCTACCAGTCTAGCCTTGTTTCTTATGATCACACCAGCTTCATCCAATTTGTTCCTAAACACCCATTTGGTGCCAATCATGGATGATCTGATGGTCTAGGAACAAGTGACCATACATGATTTCTCTTGAACTAATTCAGTTCATCTTACATGGCTAAATCCAAGATCATCAGTGAGAGCTTCATTGACTGTCTAGGCTCTATTTGCGACACAAAAGCTAAATAATCACATGGAATTACATTACCTCTTGTTCTTACCCCAACAGATGAATCACCAATAATGTTTTCTAGTGGGTGATCTTTCTTATGTCTCCATTCTTTTGGAAGATTATCGTGAGTTTTATCCTTTTGTTGCAGGTCTTCCAAAGGTGGATCTTCCTTGTCCTCGATAGACGTATTCTTTAATTTCTTGGACAAATCATCTATATCATCAATGTCACTATCGACTTCCTTTCTCAAGGAAGGGTTAGTTTCATCAAAAATAATATGTACTGATTGCTCAATTAATAAGGTTCGTTTATTAAAAACTCTATAACCTTCAGATTTAGAGGAATACCCCATGATTATACCTTCATCTGATTTTGAGTCTAGCTTACCAATATCTATTTTGTCGTCGTTGTGGATGAAGCATGGACATCCAAATGTTCTGAAGTGATTGATCCTTGGCTTCTTTTGCTTGTATAATTCATATGAAGTCTTCTTCAAAATTAACCTGATCATCACCCGGTTGATTATATAACATGTTGTGTTAACTGCTTCGGCCCAAAAATACCTTGGTAAATCATATTCAGATAGCATTGTCCTTGCCATATCCAATAGAGTTCTGTTCTTTCTCTCAAGAACTCCATTTTGCTGAGGCATCCTAGGTGCTGAGAAATTGTGCTCTATGCCTTGATCATCATAAAAGTTAGCAAATCTCTCATTCTGGAATTCTACACCATGATCCGATCGAATGTAGATAATGCTATACTTCTTATCTTTCTGAACCTTTTTACTGAAGCTTACAAAACTTTCAAATGTATCATCTTTGTGCTCCAAGAAGGATACCCATATGAATCTGGAGTAATCATCTACTATAACAAATCCAAAATTCTTTCCTCCAGACTGGTGGTCCTCATTGGCCCAAATAAATCTATATGAAGAGGTTCTAAAGGTTTAGAGGTTGTTACCACAGTCTTTGACTTGAAGGATGACTTGGTGTGCTTTCCTTTTTTACAAGGCCCTCAAACATTATCCACTCTTGTTCTGATTTTAGGTAGACCTTCTACCAAGTTTCTCTTGATCAGCTTTCTCATGCCAACCATACTGTAGTGGCCCAATCTTGTGTGCCATAGATCAGTTGACTGCTCTTTGCTTGTGGCCAGACAGATATCCTGATCTTTTAGTTCTTCTAGGTAGAACACATATAGGTTCTTTTCTCTGTTGGCTTCAAAGATGACTGCTCCATCCTTTATAATGCTGCACTTTGACTCCTGGAATCTGATTTGATGTCCTTTATCGCACAGCTGGTTGATACTGATGAGGTTGTGGTTCAATCCCTTGACGCATAGTACTTCTTCAATAACTGTTTTGCCTTTGCTGCCTACTGATCCACTGCCAATTACAGTTCCTTTTCCATTGTCTCCATAGGTGACTGTACCTTCTTCAGCTTCTAAATAGGAAAATAGCTTCCTGTTCCCTGACATGTGCCTTGAGCAACCGCTGTCTAATTACCATTTGGATGCTCGAAGGTTTCCCTGCATTAAAAACATTAAGCTTTAGGTACCCAAGTTCTTTTGAGTCCTGGTTGGTTAGTGTCATCAATTTTTCTTTTAATTATCCATATTTTATGTTTAGTTGGACATTATACTTTAATATGTCCTAACTTGTTGCAATGACTACAACAGGATATCTTAGTTGCCTTTTTAGTCGGAATGTATTTGAAGTTTACCTTGTATGTTGTGTCTTGTTCAGGTACAAATTTAGGTGTAGGATATATTTTAGGATAAACTTTAGTTTTTTCATTATCGAGGGGAGTATAACCTAATCCATGTTTCTTTTTACCTGACCGTCTAGCACCTTTCAATATTAATATTGTTTTGCCATTAGTAAATTTTTCTAGTGTGCTTGATAATTTTTCATTTTCTGTGGTTAACTTGTTGACTTCTTGTTTTAAATAATTTACAGTTTCTTGATTTTCCAAATTTCCTAATTGTTCATTTTTATTTTTCAAGTCGTCACACAGTAATTCATTTCTCCTTTTTAGTTCATTAATTTGTTTTTCCATTTGCTCATTTTTAGATTTTAATCTGAATTAGTATTTCCTAGGCATGCGAGATTTTTCTTACTCGCTCTTAGTGATTTACATACTTCTTTATATTTATTGTACAATTCATTAAAAGCTTCTTCCAAATTATCGGAATCTGATTCATTACAAGAAGAAAAAGATGAGTCTGATGTTACCTTGTCTTCGACGTTGGCCATGAATGCCAGGTTGGCTTCTTCTTCTTCTTCACTTGAGCTCGACTCACTATCAGAGTCACTGCTGTTATCCCATGCTACTGACATGGCTTTCTTTTTGTATCTTCTAGGTTTTCTTGAACTGTCCTTTTTTCTGAACTCAGATTTCTTGAGCATCGGACACTCTGCCTTGATGTGTCTAGGCTTCTTGCATTCATAACAAATTGGCTCATTTTTCTTTGTATCTTTGACTTCAGACCTTTTGAAGTCTTTCCCTTTCTTGAAGTATCTTCTTCCGGACTGATACTTCTTTTTCTTGGCTCATATTCGTTGTAGTCTTCTGGACAGCATTGCTGCTTCATCTTCGCTGTTGTTCATGCTTTCTTGGCTGTATGAGCCTTCTTCTGATTTGTCTTCTTCTGCTTTGAGTGCGTTGGAATGCTTCTTTCTACCAGAAGATTCTCCTATCGTTTCCATGTTAATCTCATGGGCCATAAGGGACCCAATGAGTTTTTTCTAAAGACATCCTTTTCAAATCATTTACTTCCTCTATTGCTGTCACTTTAGAGTACAAGAGGATGGTAGGGATCTAAGGATTTTCCTTACCATGTCTCCCATCTCATAGCTTTTCTTAATCCAGCTAACCCATTGGTGATGTCTGTAAATCTGCTGAACATCTGTGTAATGGTTTCTCCTGACTACATCTGGAACCTCTCGTACTGTGTCACCAGAATATCTATTTGGTTTCCTTTACTTTGCCAGTACCTTCGTATGTGATTCTTAGCTTCTCCCACATCTCCATCGCTGATTTGCAGGCTGAAACTCTATTAAATTCTTTCTTGCTAAGTGCACAGCATAATATGCTCTTAGTTTTGCAGTTGAGAGAAATCTTCTTTCTATCATCTTCTGTCCAGTTGTCTCTATTGTTTAGAACGACTAGATCACCTTCTTCTACTATGGACCATATTTGAAAATTGAATCCTTGTAGTAAGTACTCCATCCTTGTTTTCCAGTATGTATAATCTTCACCATCGAACAGCGGTGGCCTGTTTACTGACTGACCTTCGAAGTGACCTTCAGCTGCCATTTGATCTTTTCTCTTCAGATCGTTGGATCTTCTTCTTTGTCGAAGAGACTAGCTCTGATACCACTTGTTGCCCAGCTAGCAAGCCCAGAGGGGGGGTGAATGGGATTCTTAAAATTTTCATCACTTTAAAACCTATCCAGAAAAGCAATCACACAACACACTTCGATGACTATTAGTGTTAGTAAAGAGAGGATAGCAAACACAAGGCAATCAAACACACGGCACACGGAATTTATCCTGGTTCGGACCACCTTTCCACAGGAGTCCTACGTCCAGTCCCTGAGCAACAACTCAGGATTTCACTACCCAAGGGTACAATCCCCCTCAAGGACACTTACACACCCAACCGCAGCTGGTCTTCTCTTCACAACCCAAAGAGGAATTACAACGCCCTGGATCCCACCAGGTCTTCCTTCTACACGAAGGGAAACAAATACCCTGGAACCCACCAGGTCTTCCTTCAACACGAAGGGAAAGAACACATAAATGTATTCAAGGGATGATATGCCCCTAGATCAAGCTTAAAGACCAACACTCGATCTGAAGCAACGACTGAGAGAGAAAGTTCTACGATGAGGAACACTCTCAGTATACAGAAGCTCACAAGACTAACACAATGAATGCAGAGAGCTAAGAACTAAGAGCTCGACAAGCAAAGGAGTGAGGCTTCGCTCTTTCAGATGCTCACAGAAGGCTTGTAAAAGATTGTCGTGAGTGTTGTTTTTGTTTCTGGAGCTTCAGTCTTCTATATATGTCTTTCATTTTAAAATTGAACGTTGAAGTGTCCGTTATCTCTAAGCTTTTGTTTACGTTAGACTACATGTCACTGTAGAGCTTCTTGTTCAACAGTCTTTAGCTTTTCATGCACGCAACAAGAGAGAGGATCTTCTTTGATGTCCATTATCTTTCATATTGTCCAACGTTGTATTGAGGTGCATTGTTAGAAACATGCACGCATTAAATGCTAAAACAATAGACAGCTAGGTTGTCCCTTGTTGTCAGTCAACGTTAGAATGACTTTATATCAAAATAGAAGTTCCATTCTGTTCTTCTAAAAAGATGTTTACAGATAAGCATGGAAATAGAAGATATCATTTGTATGCAGTGCAGTGATATGATCAGTCATAATAAATGCATGGATTTGAGAGAAACGCGAGGGAAGACTTTGACTTTTCAAATTATCTGAGAATAAGTTTGAATATCAAGTCGTTATACATCATGAAATCGATATGATCATGACTTATGAAATCGTTGTGTTGATGAGTCGTTATTCATGTGAATCGTTATACATTCATAAGCAAATCGATGTACACACAAATCGTTATGCATTAATAACCGAATCGTTGTAGAGACAAATTGTTATGATAGTATCAGCAAATCGTTATGGACGAGTCGTTATAACCAAATCGTTATTTAATGTATCGAATCGTTATGGCGACCAAGTCGTTATGTAACTTAATGAATCGTTACAGTGACTGAGTCGTTGTGTAATTTATCGAAACGTTATGAGACTTAACGAGTCGTTGTGAAACAGAAATCATTGTGAGAGCAAATCGTTGTTTTCACTTATCAAATCGATGCGACGACCAAATCGTTATGAACCAAGTCATTGTGAGAGAAATTGTTCTCACTTATCAAATCGATGAGACGATCAAATCGTTATGAATCAAGTCGTTGTGAGAGCAAATCGTGTTCTCACTTATCAAATTGATGCGACGATCAAATCATTATGAAAGGCAAGTCGTTATCACATAGACTTTAATAGAATAGCAAAGGCTTATGAAATCGTTATGAATTCACAAAATCGTTACAGCTCATAGAAAATCGATGTGTACTTAGATAAATTTTGTGTTTTGAACTTAACGACTACAGGATGATAAACACTTATTGATTTTGCTTGAACTTCCTTTAATTGTTTCCTGTGCTCAAATCTCATAGAGAAACTTGTAAGATTAATCTATATCTATGTTTTGTTAATCACCAAAATAGATATGTAATTTATTTAAATTACATGGGGATAAACTGATCATCACATGGGACCTTGGGCCTTCCTATGACTCTTCCCCATGATTTTACAAGGATTTATCTCAATATTTTGGATGATTATCACTTGAGGATAGGATTATTCTCACTCCTCACTATATCTAGGGATGCTTCTTCTTCAGAGGGAGGGGAGCCCCGTTTTTGTCACGAAGTGCTGCCAAAATTCCACCAGCCTTCACACTTAGCTCGTGGCTCACCCATTCCACCACATTTCCTCCTATTCTCTTCACCAAGCCATGGCCCATTCTTCATCCATGGAGCTTGGTGGCTAAGGAGGCGACGTCCAATGCTTCTCCAACACTCAAGGACATCTGAATCGCCCCCATTGGGGATCCTTCTTCCCTTCTTCCTCTCATTTCTCTTTTCATGCATGCTATTTATCTTCTTAGATAGGAACGCATTTCACTTCTCTTCCCACATTTTTACACTACCCAAGGGGTTTAAAAACCACCCTCAAGTTCGTTCCCTCCATGCTCTCCCTTTTTGTTTCATTTTTGGATAGATGCTACACATAAATATGATCTAACAAGGTTTATTTTGTGTTTTCTTCATTTTGGCAGGCATCCAAAGCAAAGTTCGACGAGGGGCTCTTGTCCTCTGGTCGGCCGGAGGGCAGGAAGAAGGTCCATACCAACATTCTCCTGCACTGCAGAGAATGCGGCAGGCATGAGTGTCGCGACAATAAGGACGCGCCATATCCGGGCGTCGCAACATCAACTTCATCACGACGGGGAGACCCGTCGCGACCTTAGTAAGTGCCATGTTCTCACCCCCTTTCCTAGCAACGTTAGCCTAGTTTAATGCTTATTCATGGCAACTTGTTAGGTAGCGATTACACATCCTATTTCCATACTATTTAATTTATTTTTAAAACATGATTGTGTGTCTCGAGGGGTGTGCAACCTCGTGATTATTTCTCTATGTTCATTTGTGTGATTGTTTGTTTAAATTACTTCTGCACTACTACTCTATCTACTGCATACAACTACATTCACTAACCAATGTTTTCAAGTGGTGATTTTCATTTGTATTTTCAGATAACCTATACACCCCCCCCCCCCTTCTAGGTTTATCCTAGCTGCCATTCGTGGGCCAACATTGAGCATGTAAACCTACTCCCATATGTGATTCGACGATAAGATTCTAAACTTTGAGATCAAGTTGGATGTTTCATTTTCTTGGGTTTTAAAGTGACTATACCAACTTGATACTCGAATACCATCGTTACTACAATTGTTTTTAGCTTCTATATAACTATTCCGAGCCAACTTTATCCAGTATGACCTGAATTAAGTCTAGCAAGCTTAGGCACAATCCCATGGTTAATTTGATATATAAAAACTCTATTTAATTTCTATATTGTAACTAAACAATCTAGAGTACTTTTAGATTCTAATTTTCTGCCGGATACACTGGTTTTAGCTGGCAGTTCCGATATTTCAATTTGAATACCGGCTTCCAGCATAACTTCTCATCTTGCATAACACTGTTACCACTTGAAACTCCAATCATTTCCAACTCTTTTGTGATCCTTATGATACATAATCTGGTACATGTGCTTTATCCTTGAAACTCTAAAGTGCTGCATAATTGTCCGGAACATAACAATAATGAATATTTACTTACTGTTCGGGGCTTCGGACTCTACTAAATCAAGATGCCAATGCAAATAAGGGCGGGTCCAGTCCCTAGAAGGAGCACCTGAATTCATTTACTGACCGTACAGAATGATATAGGACTACTGCTTGAGTATCTTGGCATCGGACAGTACTAATTGCTTGATTGATGGATATTCAATTATATGTTATTATTTCCCATCAACATGACTCAACTGATTTGCACTTACCGCCAGTACATGTTCAATGGACTACTCGATAGTGATTACACATTTGATAATGACAGATTGTCATTATATGCATGACACTCATTATTTCGATTCAATTCATTAATGTATCGGTTTAATGTTACATGGTTCAATATTGGACATCTTAATTTGCATTATTCTTCCCTTTCTCGAACACTGTTATTTGTTATCCTCGTGTGCAGCAAATTTTTCTTGATTACAATATCTATTTCCTTGTTATTAGAGGATAAACCCTAGTAGGCAAGACTACTCATACCTACTTTTTTTCCAGGTATTCATCAGTTCTAGAAGGTGGGGCATCAGGAATTGTGTGCTAAGAGATCAACACTTGTCATGTTTGACCTTTGAAATATAGTTAGGGAATCATGTAATTACCTCCACTTTGAGGAACAACTGTTAATTTATATTTTTATTTTAGGTCATGATCTCGGGCAATTCTTGCTCGAAAAAATTTAAACTTGTTCTCAATTTTCTGTTCGGTCGCATCTCGACATTTATGGAAATATTAAATGACGGGATGTGACACAGCCGTTGATTCTGACCCTATTATTGAACAGTGGTTCTGAGGTCATTTTGTTGGGATACCAAACATAGGTTAGAAAGTGTATTCATATCTTTTTCAGACAAATAAACTTAAGGTTTTATTTACTTTGATATCCACATAGTTTGTTGAACTAGCAAATAGTCCTGAAGTGAATTTTCATGAGATGGTACAGTACAATGTACTATACCATATCAATCCACTTCGACTGAAGGCACCCTTTTCATTTAGAAAAAATACATACATATCCTTATAATACATCATACTCGTATGTATATCCGTAGATTTGCAATATTGTATTTTATATCTCTAAAATCGAAAAAAATCATAAGTTATATTTCAATAGTTAATTGGCCATCAAAATATGAGGAATTTTCTATTGTCAACTAATAAAACTATTAGAACAGAGGTAATGTTTCTAAAATAACCCCATTAAAATACATCCCCCCTCTCTCTCTACTGGAGGATGGGGATGGGTAAGAGAGAGATCCTTCTGGTTTTTTAGAACAAAGATGACTATCTTCAGGTTTTGCTCAGGGAATCCTTGTACATCCAGGGAAGACCCTTCTAGTTTTTCAAATGGACCATCAACTTCTCTCCTCATGAAGATAGTCCAATCGTTCCTGTGTGGATTGAGCTTCCGGGCCTCCCAGCAAACTTCTACAATGTTGTTATGTTATGTATGCTCGCTGGGAGCGTCGACCATGTGCTCAAGGTGGACAGAAACACCCTCTGTATGGCATGCACACACGCTACTCGTATAAATGTCCAGCTGGATACTTCGAAGAATCTTCCTCAACGTATTTGGGTAGGCCTGGGTGTGGATGGCTACTAGCAATTGATAGCCTATCCAACCCATGCCAATTTTGTACCATGTGTAAGCAGCTTGGTAATGGGGCAGCCAAGTGCAAGAAGGCCACTGTTAACTCTGGTGGAGCTGATGATCATCCTGATGGCAATCAAAAACCCATGTCTAGTGGTTCTTCTCCTCGTCAAATTGATGGTAAACAAGCATGGTGTCCGGTTAATATTGTTGACAATGTTTCCCTTGCTGTGATTGCACATGTTGGCAGTGGTATGGCTGATGGCCATGCCATATCTGATCAGTCGATGCCTTGTGATCAGATTCTAGAACACTCAACTTCTATTACTGCTGCTTGTTGTGTTCCACTCTGTGATGGTACGGAAGCTCCTGATCTTTCTGTGAGCTCTGATGATCAGAGTGTTCATTCATCATCTGTTGGTGCTGCAGCGATCACTACGTCATATGATGCTCTCCAACTACTCGATGGTATTCCACAACAACCTTTGGCACATGTAGTCATGCCCATCACCTTGAGTTCGCTTAAACTTGATGCGCCTGTGGGTGTCCTCCATGCTTCCGCTCCTGAGGGTGCTCCAGACATTACTGCTGCTCCTAGTATTGGCCCCAATCATGCTGCTACTCCTACCGTGGCAGATCTACCTCAGAAGCACCCTCGTCTGCCCTCGTCTCTTACTGCATTTGTCATGACTGCACACTCAAAAATGTCTCAACCTGTCTCCACCTTTGAATGTTGCAGCCCCTGCCTGGTTTCCTACTAGTGTTACCTATGTACCATAGGTTGCCCCTGAGGTTGTTGCTGCCGCTCTCCTCACTAATGTCACATCTGCGCCTATTGCTTCTGATCTGCGTGTGCCTACCCCCGCTATGCATAATGCTGACATTGTTGCTCTCGAGGCTGCTTCAAGTGCCGCCACTACTTCAAGTGCTCCATCACTGCCTGGCTCTCCATCAGGGGTGGAAGCTTCACCCTCTTCTGCAAAGGCCCCTCATCGGTCCCTCGTATGTCTTTCGTCGATGCTCTGCACAAGAAGACCAGAAGACCAGACATTTGCATGATAGAAACTAGTCCTCAGAAGGGTCCGCCCCCTCATCAACCTCATGCTGTGCACAGTGTTGTGCTTGCTCAGCCTTACCAAGAGGCAATTTTAGATGGTACTGTTATTTGCCTTCCTATCCAGTACAAGATCAGAAGTCTTTTGGATGGTGGCAAGGGTTGGCCCTTTGTCTTCTGAAGATCTGTGTTGACTTCATAGCAGTTGGGTAGCTCCGTATGTCCCTCCAGATCTGCCACCGCGCCAACCTCGACTCAAGACTCACAAGCTCACTTTGACGAGTAAATTTAGCTGATGAGTTAGAGGACTGATCCTATTTCTTTTCTTTCATTTTCTTGGGCCGGTATTATGCTCAAATCTGCCCCTCTGCGTAGGGTGCTTTTGGCTTGTGCTCGGGTTCTCTTGTAATCCTTTCTTTTATGTTTCTCATATATATAAAATCGCCTAGTTATTCACGATATCAGAGCCATGACCCCTATATCGTTTCTTGCTAGCTAGCCTACTTAAAAGAGAGAGAGAGAGAGAGAGAGAGAGAGAGAGAGAGAGAGGTGGAGAGAGAGAGTGCAAGTGGGGGGCACCAATCGAGGGATGCAGGAATCGGAGAGAGTCCCCCCTATATTTCCAATGGGTGGGTGAGAGAGAGAGAGTAGGGGAAGAGAAAGTGCGTATGTGGGAAAGGGGGGAGCCACTGGGTGAGAGGTGGGGGTAGGGTACGGCAAGGGATGACTATGGAAGTCGAAGGGGGTCTCCCCTTTGGATCCGATGAGAAGTGTGTGTGTGTGTGTGTGTGTGTGTGTTGTGTGTGGTGTGTGTGTGTGTTGTGTGTGTGTGTGTGTGTGTGTGTGTGTGTGTGTGTGTGTTGGTTGTGTGTGTTGTGTTGTGTGTGTGTGTGTGTGTGTGTGTGTGTGTGTGTGGGCATCGATAGGGGGAGCAACGAGGGCTACAAGCATCACTAGGAGGTGTAGCAGGGGCTAGGGAAGCCAAAGGGGGTCTCCCCCTTCGTTATGGTGGGTGGGGGTGTGTGGGTGTGTGAGATAGAGAAGAGAGAGTAGGTGGGAGCTGATTGGGGGCCGGGGGAACTGGCAAGGGGTGTGGGGGGGGCGGGGGAGAGACTGCTGGCAAGGGGTTTGGCAGAATTTGGGGTTTCCGGAGGTGTCTCTGCCACCAATTTTATAGTAGAGGTTGAGAATTAATTAGGCAAGAGTGTAAAAGCTCTTCAGACATATCGAGCACGCAAATATCTTTAGATCAGTTCTAATCCCTATATGAGGGGAAGAGATAATCAAACAACTACTATTCCATATTCGCCACAACAGGATGGTATTTCTAAGAGAATGAATAGAATGTTGTTAGATATGGCTAGGTTAATGATGGCTCATTCTAACTTCCCAATATCCTTTTAAGGGAATGCTCTGCAACCTACTTCCTTAACCATGTACCTTCAAAGTCAATTCCTTTCACCCCTTATGTGTTATGGGGTGATTTTCAATGACCTTCAATGATTTTCGGCCAGTGAGTCTTTGCAATTTTTGTTACAAAATTGTTTCCAGAGTAATATGTGACAGGTTGGTCACAATCCTTCCCAGTATTATCTTTGAGGAACAAGGAGCTTTTGTTAAAGGGAAGTTCATCATCGATAATGTATCTCTGTCCAGACAATTAGTTCGTGATATTGGTCGGAAGGTTAGAGGGGGTAACACTATTTTAAGTTTGACATTAGGAAAGCTTATGATAGTGTTGAATGGGACTCTCTTTGTTGTCCTCAAGAGGTTCAGTTTCTCTTCCAGGTTCATATCCTACATTAGTATGATGCTATCTAATTGCTGGTTTTCGGTGTTGGTTAATGGTTCTTCAGATGGTTACTTTAAATCTACACGAGGTTTACATCAAGGTGACCCTATTGCTCCTGGTCTTTTCATTATTATGGAAGAAGCTCTTAGTAGAGGTCTGAAGCATATGGTTTCTACTGGCTACCTCATCCCATTCTCTGGTCCAAGAGGGTGTCCGCCTCCCTCCCATCTCCTTTATGCGGATGACTCTTTGGTTTTTCTTAATGGCAGCATACAGAATGTTAAGCGGCTAGTGCACTTTCTTTGTCAATATGCTCATTCCTCTGGCCAAACTATTAACTCAAACAAAAGTTCATTTATGGTTTCTGGGAAAGCTTCTCCTTCTTCTGTTCAAAGGATTAAGGATGCTACGGTTACATGAGGTAGGTCGGTCCACTATTTTATCTTGGAGTACCGCTCAGACCTGGAGGGTTTGGTTGCTGATTACAAGAGCCTGATCGATAAAGTGAATTCCAAGCTGGGAGTTTGGAAGTCTAATTTTATCTCTCAAGCAGGGAGGGTAACGTTGATTAACTCTATTATATCTTCTATTCCTGTATGTCTTGCTGCCTCTTCTAGTATTCCAAAATCAGTTATTTCTTACATTGAGAAGTCGGCTGCTTCTTTCTTCTGGAATGGGTCGGATGGTTCACGTCCCAGGCATTGGGTTGCATGGCATTGCATCCAATGCCCCAAACATGAAGGTGGCCTTGGTGTCCGTAATATACACCATGTCCAAATGGCTCTTACTGTGAAGCAATTATGGCATATTATTCATGGCAGCTCGCTCTGGTCTATGTATGCTAGATGGTGGTTCCATTCCAACAATTATGATCGCATACCTGGGATGCATATGCATATTTGCAAGGCTGCTATTTCTATTATCCATAGGAATACTAGATGGATTCATGGTAAGGGAGATAGAATTGATATCTTGAGGGATACTTGGATTGGCGATCATCCCTTGTCTGAGGTGCTTCAAGGCGCCTTTGTGGGTGAAAAATTCTCTTTGCAGGAGGCAGTTGGTGATGGCTCTCACCCCATGAGGGCGGTTCTTCCAGGTGCTATCCTTCATGATGTTCTCTTGAATTCTGAGGAGGACAGGTGCTTTTGTGCTGCCAACCCCAGTGGTGTTTTCTCTACAAGTTCCGCTTACAACCTTGTCAGGGAGTTCGGAGTCTGCCGCCCAGCTTTTCAGAAGATTTGGCACTGTTCTTTTAGTCCAAGAGCCTCCCTGTTCTGTTGGAAGATTCTTAACAGAGTTGTTCCTGTTGACAGAAGAATTATGGACTGTGGTATTCCTGTGGTTTCCCATTGTTACTGCTGCGCTTCTCCTCAGGTTGAGGACCTCAACCATGTTTTCATTCAAAGTGTATCTGCTGAGAAGCTTTGACGCTAGTTTATGCCTCTTATCAGTAATAAAATCCACCTTCATCCTCACATCACTGCTAGAGTCTGGGAATTTATCCTCCATTGCAACATCCGCTCCTCTACTGGTTTCATTTCCCTTTACTACCTGATGTTGATGTTGTGCGAGCTTTGGAAGAGCAGATGTGTTGCTAGGTTCGATGGCAAGGTTGTTTGGGTTAATGATATTATCAGAAGCATTAAACTCAACATTTTCTTTGCTCTTACCAGAATATCCTTCAAAGTTGATCCATCGCCTATTGAGCTACAGATTCTTCTAGATTTTGGTTTTGTTCCACAACTGCTATCCAAACAGCTGAAGTTTATTCGTTGGATCCCTCCTATTGTTCATTATTGTCTTAGTGTTGATGGGGCGTCCAAAGGAAATCTTGGGATCTGTGGTGGAGGTGGTTGTATTCGGGACAGTAAGGGAGTTCCTCTTGTGGCATTCGCTCATTTCTATGGGGAAGGTAATAGTCTTATAGCTGAAACCTGGGCTCTTTGTGATGGCCTTCGTCTGGCTACTCATTTAGGTGTTCGCCTTGCTGCTATCAACTCAGATTCCCTTATTCTTGTTAATTCTTTGAGGCAAAATAGCTGCACTTCTTGGCTTACATACAGATGGTGGGGGATGATTAGGGACTTGCTTCATGACAATGTTAATCTCATATCGCATGTCTACAGGGAGGCTAATCAGGTGGCTGACCGGCTGGCTAACCACGCAGTGGTTTCTATGCGTAGTGATGTCTTCTGGGGGGTTGATAGCCTTCCTATCTCTTGTAAAGGGCCGGTGGTCTTGGACAAGTCAGGTCTCATGAATGTTAGGATGGTTTGACGGTAGTATGCCCCTTAGCAGTTGTACTTCCTTCATTATATATATCTTTGGCCCATGCGTTTTGCTGGTGAAGTGGTTCTCTCCTATTGGGGAGGATGCACTCTCCTAGTTTGACATGCTGAGGACCTTTTTACAAAAAAAAAAGCGTTATGGTGTGGTGAAAAACCTAACTTAGATATCTTCGCCCTTAGGGTTCGACTGGGATGTCCATGATGCATCACATAAGGTTTGGAAACTTGACCTCAAAGCTAGAAAGTTTATCTTTATAAGGTATCCCGAAAGCTCTAAAAGGTTATATGATGTATGGGCAACACCCTAATGGAGGAATGATAGAAAAAGAAGTCTGAGATGTCGTTTTCATAGAAAAGGAATATCCTATATTGGCAAAATTAGAAAGAGTCTTGACCTTCAATAAGTTGGATGAACCAAGTGATATTTTACCATCTTCTGGTGAAGGGATGAAATTTGTTCTTGGTTATGAGACCTCCGGAGATAGTATAGATTATTCCAAAAGTAGTGGGAGTTGTGTGCCTAGCGGGAACACACCACTAGATGCACAAGACACCCAGATATGTCATAGTAAGTGTGGGCACATTCTTCGTCCTCCATTTACGATTGAAGAGGAGGTTATTTTATGTCAACCTGTTGACTATAGTGAGCCTAATTCTGTTAGGGAGGCATTAACATCATCCACTAGGAAACAGTGGGAGATTGTCATGCAAGATGAAATGGACTCTATGTCAAAGAACAAGGTTTGAGAGTTAGTCGATCTTCCTCTAAGGCATATGGCTATTGGAAACAAATGGATAATCAAAATTAAACGCCAAGCTGATGGATTGATCGACAAATATAAAGTACGACTGGTGGGAAATGTTATACTCAGAAAGATGGTATAGACTTTGATGAGACATTCTCCCCTGTGGTGAGATTCACATCAGTTCGCCTTATCTTAGTCATGTGGTAAACTTAGATTTGGAACTTTTCTAGATGGACATTAAGACTATATTTCTCAAAGGAGAAGTAGACAAGAAAATCTACATGATTCAATCTAAAGGATTTGAGGTAGCAGGACGATAGTGCAAAGTTTGTCATCTTAAACGTTCCATTTATGGCCTCAAACAACCGTCTAGATAGTGGCATTTTTTGATTCCATAAGAAAGTAATCTCATTTGGTTTTGAGATGATTGAAGAAGTTCAATGCGTGAAAATAATCTCATTTGGTTTTGAGAAGATTGAAGAAGATCAATGTGTGTATGTTAAATGTATGGCAAACAAGATCCTTATATTGTCATTGTACATGTAACATCTCGGGTTCTAGTTGCCTTGGTGTTGTCATTGGGGTCACGACGGGTCGAGACTTCATGTTCTTGAATGCGACGTGGCCTGCATTGCCTTCTGGTTTATGAAGGCGATGGCCTCTGTGTTGCGACCTTCTTTTCTGTGGCTGGTGTGCCACATGTCCGCACGCATGTGTGTGAAGGCGACATGCTAGGTGTCGTATTCACCTGAGGCACATGCAGGCGTGACAAGTGGTCTAGAGGCTGCCTGCCTATCAAAAGATCTGTCAGAACCTTTGAGAAGGCAACTCTCTTCTTGTCGCGACCTTAGTTTAAGGCCTTAAGACTTGCATGCACCCCTTTCTCCTTCTTTCTCCTTTTCTCTCCTCCTCTCTACAGTGGAGGAGCTCCCTCCCTCCTTCTCAGGCACTTTGGATGTGGTGGAGGTACCGGCGTGCTCGTGACGGAGCATTAGAGAGGCATGGAGCTAGGAGGAGACGACCATTCTGATGTGAAGGGCCCCAACGGGTCTGGCTCTTCAATTTCAAGTAGGGATCTCTTGCTCTGCTTCTATCTTAAGGAGATGGAACTTTGTTTCGAGCAATCCTTCCTGTGCTCATGGGTTTTATGGTGGGTTTGAACAGGTGGATGCTTACCGGTGGTGCTCCCTCTTGTGTAGCTTAGTTTCCTTATGGGTTGTGGGCGAGGAGAGTGCTATTTAGTGCCCTTCGAGCATTTTTCCATTGTGCATGGTGTTGCTCTCCTTTCTTCCCTCTTTTGTGGTCATTTTGTACCTTGGGAACCCGTGGGATGGTCCCCATCTTGGGTTTAGGATTCTATCTGATGTCGCGATATCAGAAAATGGTGAAGCATTCTGGTGGTGACAGGTTGGCTGTCACGTTCCCTTTTACTCCTATGTTTCCCCATTTTCGGGTTTGGTAGGAGTGGCCCGTGCCCAAGTTGGTTAGAGGGGTCTCCCCAACTTGGCACGGGGCTAGACTTTCAATCAGTGGTTGGTTTCCGTGGATCCTTGGGGTGTGGACCTTGCGGTGGTTCTTCCCAAGGAATCTATCTTCAGATGAAGAACATGACAGGTCGATACGTCACGTTCATCATCTGAAGGCGACACCCTGGGTGTCACCTTCCTAGTCTCGACTGACTCTGTGTCGCGTTCTGCTTCAGGTTGCGATGGTGTTTGTGTCACCTTTTGGCTCTAGTTGTGTCTAGCTATTGGTCTACCTGGGGTTCGGCCTTCTAATGCTGAACGCAACGGGTTGACACATCACATTATCATCAGAAGGCGACACCTATGTGGTCGCGACCTAGTTGCGGCAGGTTCGTTGTCGCCTTCTTCTGAAGGCAACGCTCCTTCAGTCGCGTTCTTTTTGCCGAGTTCCTGGCTAAGGTGTGTGGTCCTGTGTTGGACATCTATCCTCCTGGAGTTTTGGGGGGCATGTTGTGCGTGCTCTGTGCCTGCTAGGCTTGTCTTGGTTATACGCCAGCCGTGCCGCTTGTTTGTTGTTGGTTGCCCCACCTGTTCTCTGTTGCCTAGTGCTTGGCACTTGAGGGCTTGTCTCATTCAGAGTTATTACCGTTACCTGGGACCCCCCATCCCCGCGCGCCGGTTGAGGGAGTTCTCCAGGCGGCGGGGCGTACTCGAGTGTCAGACTCTGGTAGCTGAGGGGAAAAAGTTGGGGACAGATACGTAGAGTCGTTTGCAGAGCTCTCTTATCTAGGACGGGACGCCGAGGTGGTTTTGGGTTGTTCTTCCAGCGCGGTCCAGTCAGTCCAATTCCTTACTGCCTCGCTCTGCATTGGTTCCAAAGTTAGGCGTAGGGCCATAACTCGGCTGGGCTTGCGGTTGTTCTTGTGTGGTTCTGTGCTCTTGTTGTGGCTCATTGGCCTCAATCATCTGGGAAGGTTGTAGGCAGAAGCTGGCTAGCGAGTGGTTAGCTGCCTATAGGTGCTCTCAATTGTCAGAGGCGGTGGTGTGCTTGTCGTTGTTGTGTCGACGTTTCCTTACGGTGTTCTTCGTCCGTGGGTCTGTTTCCTTGGCAATACACGATGGTTGTAGACGAGTCATGTCTTGCCCCGTTGGCGCTGTTGGTTTACTGCTAGGGCGTGGTGAGGACGTGGTTCCTTAGGTTATCGTAGTGTTGCATTGAGTGGGCCCCCAACCTGGTCGGGGTTTCCATGGGCTAGAGTGTGTGTGCTCCCATCCCTAGTCATTGTACCAAGGGTTGGTGTGGAGTGTTCCCTGACGCAGGTACACTTCGGTGGTTTCTATCTTGGTGTTCTCTCGGTGTGTCTTGTGGAGGCCCCGACTTTGATTTTGTAACTTGTACTTTGTGTCGTTCATGATGGCACCTGTCTGCATGACTTCCTGACCTAGTGGAGGTCTAGATTGACTGTGCTTGTGTGGTGAGATTCTATTCTCATGTGGTTGCTTCAATGCTCTGTGAGCTCTTTGTCTCGGCATGTGTGTACTGATGGTTGGTTCCGTATTGTGTCCGACTCTGCTAGTTGTGTGGGAGTCATGAGTGGCTCGACCATGGTGCAGGTCGTAGCGTTACTCTATTCCTGCTGTTTGTAGTAGCTACCTTAGTTGTTTCCTTAGTTACTTCTTATAATGTAGTTGCTTCCACTTTCTTTGGAGTTCTTGTTGCTCTAGCTAGTAAAGAACTGGTTATCCCTACTGGGTCGTGTTCGCGAGGCTCACCCCCCTACTTTCTTCAGGTAGGGGCTTGTTGTCACAAGAGTTCGGAGGCGGACGGTTGAGGTGGCAGTTTGTTACGTCGTGCGTTGCCAGCAGTGTAGGCGTGTGAACGTGAGAGCTCTTGTACCGGTGTGAGTTGAGAGTTACCTTTTTGCAAGTCCTTGGGGTATGCCCCTTAAGGACTGCACTGTTCTTTCTGTACCTGTACTTTTATTTGGAATATGTTGTACATAATATTCTTATTTAACATATGAACTTCTTGTTATAGTTATTTGAATTCATTGCTTATCTCACTGGAATAAATTCTAACCCTTTCAGATCTTCAGACCTGTGGGTGGCGGTCTGAGGTTCGGGCACTTGGAGGGCTTTCCGGGTGTCGAATCCTCGACGGGCCGTTATAGCTAGTACATTGATCACATATTATTGGCTGGGAATGACTTGGGCACTTAGCAGTGGTTATCTTTTATCATTGAGGTAAAATACATGGGTGAGGAAAATTACATGTTGAGAGTAAAAATAACAAGAGATCGCTCGAAAAGACTTCTATATTGGTACAAGAGAACTTACATAAATAAGATTCTTAGTGACTTTGAATGCATTACTCCTCTTGATACTCCAATTGATAAGAGTCGTGTTTTAAGTGCAAGTCAATGTCCATAGATTGATAAGGAAAAGAATGAGGGGTCTAGAGTACCATACAACTGCAATAGGGAGTCACATATACGCTATGTTGTGTACTCGACCCGACATTTGTTATACAATGGGTCTAGTTAGTCGCTATCAAAGTAACCCCTAGTCCTGCTCGTTGTAAGATAGTAATGAGGATTTTCTAGTATTTGCAAGGAACGTTAAACCTTAATTTATGTTACAATGGAGGTGACTTAAGGTGGAGAGGTTAGCGATGTAGATTGGGCCAATGACAAAGATAAGCAAAAGTCCACCTCAAGCTATGTGTTGATGCTGAAGTGGTGGGGCCATAGAAACAAACTTGCATCACTTTATCGATAATAGAGTCACAATATGTGGTTTGTTTGACAACATGTCAAGAGATGATTTGGTTGTAAAGCATCTTACATAGATTGACCATGACACACTAACCAGAGGAGGCAATGTTGTTGTATGTTGGTAGCACACCAACCTTGGCATATGCTAAGGACTCAAAAATACCATGGGAAAACCTAATATATTGACATCCACTATCACTACATTTAGGATTTTCTTGTGTAGGGGCTATTAGTTCTCTAAAAATATGTACAGGTCATATGATAGTAGATCTACTAACCAAAGGGAGGCCTTCTTACCAAATATCAGAAGTATGGTTATGTTAATTGCAATGAGAACAATTTTCGTTGTTGACATGAATGAGCTATAAGTTGCTTCCTTATGTGTGTTTTTTGATGAAAATATTGCATGTTTCCACATCACTTGGAGAAAGGTTTCAAGAGGGTTTGAACTAACCCTTTCATATAAATATTTCACCTTGGAGTTGAGAAAGCTAGTATATATGGTACTTTTAAAAGTGAACAAAATATTATTAGAAATTATCTATTTTGTTGACTTAATTAGGTTGAGCTAAATTGAGATCCACTTGGATCAATCTCCAAACATGAGAGTCTAATCTTGTGGAAGCCTAATCAAGTTGGATGTGAGTCTTGTGACAAGATGCCAAATAGGAGCTACTCTATCACGAGACTCAGGTTAGCCATAGTGGGAGTGGCTAGACTAAGATCCATATGGTGTTTAGTTTTTCTCTCGTGAATGACATGTCCTTGTTTCTGGAAGAGCACCATAGTATGTGTTTCATACCGCATGTGCTTCAGACTGCCGGTAGTAAGAATGATGACTTGAGGTTCTAGGTCATATTATATTGATTCAGTACTTGTACCATTATGACTTGAGATCTTTGCCATGAAAAGAAGTTTGGTGTCGCTACTTTAGTATGCTCCTTAGAACTGTCGTTGATATAATCAAACATGACATGTCAACGAAAGCAGTTAGTCAAATTGGATTGACATATGAACTCAGGGAAGATTTCTACATATCACACCTTGTTTTGCGGCTCATATCTCTAGGAACTCAATTAACTTAGTAGTGGTAAATTTATGAGTACATAACATTTGAATCTTAACATTGCTTATTGGAGAGATCTAAATTGTTAAGTCAGGTGGATATTGAGATTGTCTAAGATACTGGAAGATATTGAAATTGATATGTTCTATTAGTTTTAAGTGATAACTTAACAGTTTACTACTCTTATAAACGACAATACTTTTCACAAGATCACGCGCTATATTTTTTATATGACTAAGAAGAGTAAGAGTAGATAGAGATCATTTGAAGCTTCCCATCATAGGTAAGTGGGAGACGTTAACCATGCGGTACAACCGTTGGTGGGTGCCCACGAGGGTTGGCCCTAACTGAGGCCACCTGTGGCACTTGGCTGCCGATTGGGAGGCTTAAACACCCCCTGACGCTGATCTCTCACATCAGCCACAACTGCATGGGATGAAGGGAGGCATGGAGGGTGGGTGCCATGCACCTTCGATAAATACCCATAGAAACATCCAATGCATATGATATCTTGGGCTGCTTCGCACTTGTGTGAGTAGGGTCCCCTTTTTGGCTTCTTCTTGAAAGGCGCATCCCCGACAATACCAAGGACTTACTGTGGGCATATTCTTCCATTTGCGGGTTATACTTCTGCGGCGCCCACTAGATGTTTGACAAAATGTCTATTGGGAAAACGAGATCCCGGTGGCAGGGTCCTTCGATCCCGCGGTACCCTTACTCTTGACGACGAGGAAACCACCGAAGAAGGATTCAGGCTTTGGACACTTGTTTCTTCGGTCCTCGGCAATTTTCCACCGTATTCTTGAGATGGGTCTTTCTTTAAATGCTCTCTTGCAATGTTCTACGCCTGCCAGTTGTTCCCATTGTTGATGCCAGGAAGACGGCCGGAAGCAATCGTCACAGAGAAGGAAAAGGAACGATACGCCAAAGAAGGCCCCCACCACGGCGGCCATTCCGTGTATGAGGGACCCCCCTCTTCCCAGAATAAGCGCTAGTGAAAAATAACCTTATCTTTGTCCAAAGATTGTTCTTGTCACCTTGTTTCTTTCCATTTGTTTCAAGTTCTGTTTCTTAATCGGGAATCAGGAAAATATTGCATATTTGCCTGGATATCTGCTTTGAGCCCAGAGTGATCACTCCTTGTGGGGTAGAGGTTGATTCGAAACTCCACATGGAGATCTGATCATGATCATGGGTTGGCGTCGTTTTACGTTGGGTTTAGTGGTGGATTGTAATGGACCACATGAATGAGTCTTTATGGCCTTAGCATATTTTTTATTGTTATAATTAAGACAGTGTTTAATTTGTTTAATTGCTTCCATGAGTTTTAAGGGACAAATTAATACCATCCAGTGTACTCGTCAGTTAATTTGTGAGGGGTTTGAATTTCCTGAAATTTAGACCTGTCAGTGATACATATTTAGATGGTCGCTAATGGTTAGAGATAGTAAGTAAAATAATGTTATGCTCTCAATTAATCGAGAGCATAGAATGATGTGGAGAGACCGTGTGAAGGGACGCGGCTCTAGGACATTTAATATACTTTATTTTTTTTAGCCCACAAAATATACATAAAAATAAATTTATATAGTGTACACAAATATTCATATTAGTACAATTAATAATACAATAATATATACAAATAGTATAAGAATACACACAATAAAATAGCCAGGAGATAATATTCTTCTAGTACGTATGAGGACCTCGTCATGAGAATGTGTCTAATCAGAGGAGAAGTTCTAAACTTTTTATATTATTAAATCGCTTAGTAGTAGAGACTATTGCACACATGATTATAGTGCACCAAATTAAACGTTTAATCATGATTTGTTATGCTATAACCTTTATGGCCAAGGCCAACATTGGGAATGATATCAACACTGCTACAAAATGGGCTAAACTCGACGCATGCGTTGCCAACCGTCGGCGGTGAAGTCATATGACTGGCGGTTTGACCGTCGATATTTTAGGTTCAAGAAATATTAAAAAAATACGTCGGTTCCCAACTCCAAAGCCGCCGGCCAAAATATCACCCAAAAAAACCCGGGAAATAATTAGGTACGCGCCGAACTTTGCCCCCAATTTCTCTCTTTCCAAAACTTTCTCCACGGCGTACGCAAGAGGCCATCCCTCTCCACCTCTTCGTCTGGGTAGGGCAGCATCGCACCGCATCGCGCTTCGTTTGTCCTGCCGCATCGCGCTTCGTCCTGCCGCCCCCTTCCACTTCTTCGTCTGGCCGGGCAGGGCAGCATCGATCGCGTGAAGGAGGAACTGCGGTGGGCGGGAGAGTCCGTCCCAAGGCTGTAGGTCTTCATCGTGGTGGGAGATCATCTGCTGCGGTGGGTTGGGGTTGGGCGAATGGGTTATCACGGCAGAAAGGAGAAAGTCCTTCGCTCCAACGAGGTTTGTAACTTTGTCTATTTCTTTGTTCTTTCAAGTCCGGTCCACTGTTGGCCTTCTTCCCCTGCTCGTTGTGGTCATCCCTCTTCCACTTCTTTATCTGAGCAGCATCACATGGACAACTGCGGTGGGTTGGGGTTTGGCGACTGGCTTATCACTGCAGAAAGGAGCAAGTTTCGATTGACCTCCTTTGCTCCAACCAGGTTTGTAACTTTGCCTCTTTCTTTGTTCTTTCAATTCGGTCCACTGTTAGTCTTCTTCCCCTGCTCGTTGTGGTCTAAATGCTCTTCTATGTGTGATCAACCACCAGGATAACTATTTTTATTCGCTGGTGTCAACCTCCTCGACTCTGTTCGTGACTGTTGTGGAGTAGACAGTAGCGTGTGTATTAGGATCCAAGGTGACATCCTTTAGAAGGTTCCATCTATCCTCAACCATCCTATATATATTTCATAACTTTGTTAGTTTATAAAAGCATCCAGGGCCAGCAGTCCCCTTTCTGGCGTTTCCCTATAAAGATGTGAAATGTCCAGCATGTATATACAATTAATTGAGGTTGGTTGGGTTGGAAAAGTATTGCCCTATTTCTCTGAACTTTACTACTTTATTTATGAACTTAGTTTCTCAATATTGCCGTAGATCAAAGCTCTCTCCCTTTCTATTCAACGTTGTTTACTTTGTTACTGTGAGGAGAAACTATTCTTTGAGAATTAAGTATGATTTCTTAATGAAAAGTCTTTTGACAGTGCAGTACTTGAATGTGATGTGACTTAAGTGGGGTAGTTGGAATGGAAGACAAGAATTAGGAGGAGCTAGCCATAGGGATGTGATAAAAATCAATGCATATCATATTAAACTATCGAATAAGTTATGCAATCTGCAATCCAATCACCATTGTAATGAGATATATAGCTCTTTTTCAAACAATGTGCAAGAAATAAAATGAGGTTAGGCAACTATTTTGGCATATTATACACAAGCAAACATATATACATTTCTGCATGGGCCAACATACATACCAGTCAGTGAGCGGCCATTTATGCGGGCAGTATATATATTTATGCGGGCAGTATCTATGCGGGGAGTATATATTAGCTCTTTTGCAAACAATGTGCAAGAAATGAAATGAGGTTAGGCCTCTATTTTGGCATATTATACACAAGCACTTGTTTAATTACCAATTTAGACACAAGCATCTGATCATTTTCCCTCCCATAGCCCATTTCCATGACATCTCAATAGGGACCTAGTCTGTATTTAAGATGATTTCCTATAAGGATAATGAGTCTACATCTCAGTTTACATCTGTGTCTTTTTTAAGTGTATGTGTTAGCTTTGATTGTAAAGGATTTGTTTTGAAATGGAAAGTTTTTCTTGTTTTTGCTTAGTTCCTTTGCCAAAGTGGAAGTTCACTAGAAAATTGAAGTGTACTGTGATGAAGAAGACTCATCATTTATCATTTTAATTTGATTAGATATAGTTAGAATCAGAAATTTTGGCTTAACTGTTATCTCATTTTAATTTAGTCTACATTTTTGACATAATTAATTCATCCTAATTAGCTCAAATGTGATCTATCTTGACTCAGATGAGATATATATCAGTTGATCTAATACTATATTGGAGTAAATTTGTGTCATATGATATTCGTAAAATTATGCTTATGACCCCCATTATCTCTTGTGAGAATTAAAAATATTTTGTGTAGGTAAGTTTGCTATATGGGGATTCCAATGTAGCTGTTAAGATGCTCACTAGAGGGCCTTAAGTATTGAGTCTAAAGGTCTACTGTTTTATAAGGTAGAAATTTTATGGTAGAAAGACAAAGCATTAAAAGGTAGAAATGATAATTATAGAGAGAAATTCATTTTTGTCATATAAACTCATGATATAAGACATTTATAGTGCCTAGTAGCTAACAGTTTGTATGTGTAGATGATTACATGTCACAGAACAATGTTCATGCCAAAATTCATAAGACACTACACTATAGCATTAGCTGTATATTGATTATGATAGATGAATTCAAAGCTTCGATGTAAGTCTATCCTTTCCAGACATGCTATTTCCATATGCTGATATGCATTTTGGACTTTCTATGACATTTTGGAACTAATGAATTCCTTTTCTAAAAAAGATACTTTCTCAACACCCTTTCACTTCTTATTCAAAGATAATTAAGGATATGCCCTAAAGTTCTATGTTTCATTAATGCTCTCCTAATTTCTCTTTCCTTTTTTATATTTATTTAGTTTTGTTTTTATTTTGCACGACTTTCTTGATTTTTAAATATTTTAAATCATCTGCTTTACACTACATTAAATTCTTCCCTTTTTTATTTTGAAGGATGGAGGTAAACTACATAGCTGATAGGAGCTGGATGTACTTGTATCAAACCAAGCATGAGCGAGTCAACTCTAATTTTTTAACTGGAGTCCAATACTTTATGGAGTTTGCAAAAAAAAGTATTAACAATGAAGGGACTATGAAATGCCCATGTGCAAAGTGTGGAAATAAATTTAATGAAGAGGAGGACACTGTTCACTTTCATATTGTTAGAGAAGGATTTACTCCAAGATACACTACATGGCATTTTCATGGAGAACCTCGTAGGAGGTATGCAGAGGAAACCAATGTAACTATTGATTCAGGAGAAAACATGACAGAAATGTTGAATGATGCCTTTATGTGGCAGCCTATCGGTGATGATGTGCAAGGGGGTGAACAAAATAAGAGGGTTGAAAAGTTTGAAGAACTTTTGAAGGAAGCTAAGAAGCCACTTTATACAGGTTGTAAGTACTCGAGGCTATCCTTCATAGTGCATTTGTTCCAGATTAAATGTTTACATAAATGGAGCAACAAATCATTTTCAGCTGTACTTGCACTTTTTAAGGATGCATTACCTGATGAGAATACCCTTCCAAGTAATTGGTATCAATGTAGGCGGATGATGTCTGAATTAGGGTTAGACTGTAAGAAGATTCATGCATGTCAAAATGATTGTGTGTTATTTCGGAATGAATTTGAGAATCTAAATAAATGTCCGAAGTGTAATGCTTCAAGATGGAAACAAAAAGGAGGTATTGATGAAGGAAAAAGGAATGTACCTATAAAAGTTCTTCGTCATTTTCCTTTAATACCAAGGCTTCAAAGATTGTTTATGTCAAGTAAAACAGCAAGTCTTATGAAATGGCATCACAATGCTCCAAGAGATGAAAATGGAAGATTGTCTCACCCTAGAGATTCTGCAGCTTGGAAGGATTTTGATAATAGGCATTTGTCATTTAGTGAAGAGCTTCGTAATGTTAGGCTTGGACTTGCATCTGATGGTTTCAGTCCATTTAAAATACTATCAGGAAGCAGCCGAAGTACATGGCCGGTTATCATAGTTGTTTATAATCTACCACCCTGGTTGGCAATGAAACAATCATTTTTTATGATGTCTCTTCTCATTGATGGGTCTAAATCTCCTGGTAATGATATAGATGTCTATCTACAGCCGTTAATTGATGAGTTAAAGATCTTGTGGGAACATGGTGTTGAGACATATGATGTTGATAGTAATGAAACTTTTCAAATGCGTGCTGCAATTTTGTGGACAATAAATGACTTTCCTGCATATGGTATGCTATCAGGTTGGAGTACAAAAGGGTACAAGGCATGCCCTACATGTCATATTCATCATGGTTCTATTTATCTCCCTTTTAGTCGTAAATGTGTTTATATGAGGCACCGTCGTTTTTTGCCACTTAATCATCCATGGAGAAATGATGAGAAAGCCTTCAATGGAAAAACTGAGAATGAGGAAGCACCTATTCCACTATCTGGTGATGATATTTTGAAGTTATGGGAAGGTTACAATAATATCATTTTTGGTAAGCCTTTTGAAAATGTCACTCAAGCTGTAAAAAAACAAGTGCAGAAGCTACCAGAAGGTTGGAAGAAAAAGAGCATATTTTTTGAATTACCATATTGGAAGACATTATTGGTGCGTCACAATCTTGATGTCATGTATGTCGAGAAGAATGTATGTGACAATATCTTGAATACCCTTTTACAGAAAGATGGAAAAAGCAAATAACATCAAAGCACGTCTTGACTTGAAGAAATTGGAAATAAGGAAACCTTTGCATCCAAGACCTTCAAAGAATGCAAGGAAATTTATTTTACCTCATGCATCTTATATATGAGTAATGATGAAAAGGAAAGATTCCTTAAAGTGTTGAAGGAATTGAAATTACCAGATGGCTTTTCTTCAAATATCTCGCAACGGGTTCAAGTTCAAGAGCGAAAAATGGTAGGAATGAAGAGTCATGATTGTCACATTTTAATGCAACAACTTTTACCTTTGGCAATGAGAACTACACTTCCGAAGTTTGTTGGCCTTGTCTTGAATGATTATTGCACTTTCTTTAGAGAATTGTGTGGAAAAGTGATTGACGTTCAAAAAATAGAGAAGCTTGAGCAATCAATTCCTATAATTCTATGCCAATTGGAGAGGATCTTACCCCCTGCATTTTTTGACGTTATGATTCATTTGACTATCCATCTTGCAACAGAAGCTAAACTTGCTGGACCTGTACAATATCGATGGATGTATCCAATTGAGAGATATCTATTAACACTTAAGAATTACATACGGAATAGAAGTAAACCAGAGGGTTCTATTGCTGAAGGGTATCTTATGGAAGAAGTAACAACTTTTTGTGCCCGTTATTTGGATGATGTGGAGACTAAGTTGAACAGACCAGTACGATATGAAGAAGGCCCAATTGGAGCAGGGTCTGCAAGTTCAATCGCTGCTGAGGATGCTTATCAAGCACATCGATTTATCTTGTTTAATACACCATCAATTGAACCTTATCTAGTGTAAGTTCATTTTTATATTTCCTTTACATTGTTATCTTTTGTATTTTCTTATAATTTGATGAATAATCACTAATTTGTTTGTAGGATGCATAAAAATTGGGTAAAATGCCAACATCCTAATTGGGATGATGATCAGGTCCAACTAGAACAACATAACAAATTCGTTGGATGGTTTAGGGATTATGTAAGTCCTTTATTATTATTTATTGTTTAGCTAATCATATCAAAATGAAGTTAATTTTATTTTTTATTTGTCAATTCTTCTTATAGATTGACCACTTACGGGTGCAAATGGATGTGCCTGAGGAAATTATGTGTCTTGCTCGAGGTCCAAAGTACGACATCATATCATATCAAGGGTTTTTCATCAACGGATACAAATTTGAAACTCATTCTACAGATAGATCACGTGTTACTCAAAACAGTGGCATTGCAACTATTAGTGATCACGATAATATTTTTTATGGTGTTTTGGAAAATGTTATAGAAGTCCACTTTGGGAATTTACACCCTATACATATTTTCAGATGTATTTGGTATGACATGAAGGAGCGATCTGGAATTATGGTTGATGAGTATAAGTTTACTTCCATAAATACCATGCGGACAAGTTTTCAGGATGAGCCTTTTATTTTTCCATCACAAGCACAACAAGTCTTTTACTCAAAAGATCCTCTAAAATGGGTTGGAGTGTTGTTTGTCGATGGAAGCCAAGAGATACTTATGAGGTGCCAATTGGTGAGATTAGTGAAATTGATGATGAGGTGATAATAAGAAACATAGAACCAACAATTTCGATTGAAGCCTTATTAAATAGTGATAGTAATGTTTCTTGGGTGAGGAGAGAACTTGGACCAGGCACTCCAATAAACAAGAAAGAAATGCATGAGGCACGTAGAAAAGAAAAACAAAAGTCCCTATAGGTATCTTTTGTGATTCAATTTTTAGTATGCTCTCCTTAAATATGCTGTGATTATATAAGTTTTAATGTTCACATTTTTTTGCAGTAAGATGCCTCCAAAAAGGAAGATGAGAATAGTGTCCGCTGTAATGCAGGTTGAACCTCCTAGAAATCCAACAGAAGCAGAAGAAATTATCTTGAAAAGTCAAAAGACTAACACTTCAGGTATATTTTTTGTGTTTATAAATTGAGATTGAAATGGATCAACAAATTGCTGATTTTTTTTATTTGAGATGATAAAAACTATCCCAAAGCAGATGGGTTGGCAATTGCTCAACTTAAACTTAATCTTTCAATATTTTGTGAGTATAGGTGGCCAGGTAATCTCTTGAAAAGTCAGAACACAAAGTCCTCAATTCTCACTACATCTACCATTCACAACCAGCTTCCATTGAATGCCCCGTCAGGTATATGTTTTTATGTGTTTATAAATTTAGATTTGAAGTGGATCAACAGTTGCTGTTTTTTTTTTTTTAAATCATAAAAAAATCTCAAATCAAATGGGTTGTGAATATAGGTGGTCAAGGTAATCTTTTGAAAGGTCAAAACATGAAGTCCTCAATTCTTACTAGATCTACCTTTCACAATCGGCTTCCATTGAATACCCCTTCAGGTATATGCTTTTATATATGTCTATAAATTTAGATTTGAAGTGGATCAATAGTTTGGTGATTTTTTTTTTTGAAATGATAAAAACATCCCAAATCAACAAAGTCCTCAATTCTCACTACATCTACCCTTCACAACCAGATTCCATTGAATGCCCCTTCAGGTATATGTTTTTATGTGTTTTTAAATTTAGATTTGAAGTGGATCAACTGTTAGCTGATTTTTTTTTTTTTTAAATGATAAGAACATCTCAAATCAGCTTATACTTAATCTTTTGATATTTTGTGAATATAGGTGGTCAGGTAATCCTTTGAAAAGTCAGAACACAAAGTCCTCAATTTCACTACATCTACCATTCATAACCAGCTTCCATTGAATGTCCCCTCAGGTATATGTTTTTATGCGTTAATAAATTTAGATTTGAAGTGGATCAATAGTTTGCTGATTTTTTTTTTTTTTTGTGAAATGATAAAAATATCCCAAATCAGCAAAGTCCTCAATTCTCACTACATCTACCCTTCACAACCAGATTCCATTGAATGCCCCTTCAGGTATATGTTTTTATGTGGTTTTAAATTTAGATTTGAAGTGGATCAATAGTTTGCTTTTTTTTTTTTTTGAAATGATAAAAACATCCAAATCAGCAAAGTCCTCAATTCTCACTACATCTACCCTTCACAACCAGATTCCATTGAATGCCCCTTCAGGTATATGTTTTTATGTGTTTTTAAATTTAGATTTGAAGTGGATCGACTGTTTGCTGATTTTTTTTTTGAAATGATAAAAACATCTCAAATCAGCTTATACGAATCTTTTGATATTTTGTGAATATAGGTGGTCAAGATATTCCTTGAAAAGTCAGAACACAAAGTCCTCAATTATCACTACATCTACCATTCATAACCAACTTCCATTGAATGTCCCCTCAGGTATTGTTTTTATGCGTTAATAAAATTAGATTTGATGTGGATCAATAGTTTGCTGATTTTTTTTTTTTTTTGAAATGATAAAAACATCCCAAATCAGCAAAGTCCTCAATTCTCACTACATCTACCCTTCACAACCAGATTCCATTGAATGCCCCTTCAGGTATATGTTTTTATGTGTTTTAAATTTAGATTTGAAGTGGATCAACTGTTTGCTGATTTTTTTTTTGAAATGATAAAAACATCTCAAATCAGCTTATACTTAATCTTTTGATATTTTGTGAATATAGGTAGTCAAGGTAATCCTTGAAAAGTCAGAACACAAAGTCCTCAATTCACTACATCTACCATTCATAACCAGCTTCCATTGAATGTCCCCTCAGGTATATGTTTTTATGCATTAATAAATTTAGATTTGAAGTGGATCAATAGTTTGCTGTTTTTTTTTTTTTTGAAATGATAAAAACATCCCAAATCAGCAAAGTCCTCAATTCTCACTACATCTACCCTTCACAACCAGATTCTTGAATGCCCCTTCAGGTATATGTTTTTATGGTTTTTAAATTTAGATTTGAAGTGGATCGACTGTTTGCTAATTTTTTTTTTTTGAAATGATAAAAACATCTCAAATCAGCTTATACTTAATCTTTTGATATTTTGTGAATATAGGTGGTCAAGGTAATTCCTTGAAAAGTCAGAACACAAAGTCCTCAATTCTCACTACATCTACCATTCATAACCAGCTTCCATTGAATGTCCCATCAGGTATATGTTTTTATGCGTTAATAAATTTAGATTTGATGTGGATCAATAGTTTGCTGATTTTTTTTTTTGAAATGATAAAAACATCCCAAATCAGCAAAGTCCTCAATTCTCACTACATCTACCCTTCACAACCAGATTCCATTGAATGCCCCTTCAGGTATATGTTTTTATGTGTTTTTAAATTTAGATTTGAAGTGGATCAACTGTTTGCTGATTTTTTTTTTGAAATGATAAAAACATCTCAAATCAGCTTATACTTAATCTTTTGATATTTTGTGAATATAGGTGGTCAAGGTAATCCCTTGAAAAGTCAGAACACAAAGTCCTCAATTCTCACTACATCTACCATTCATAACCAGCTTCCATTGAATGTCCCCTCAGGTATATGTTTTTATGGTTAATAAATTTAGATTTGAAGTGGATCAATAGTTTGCTGATTTTTTTTTTTTTTGAAATGATAAAAAACATCACAAATCAGCAAAGTCCTCAATTCTCACTACATCTACCCTTCACAACCAGATTCCATGAATGCCCCTTAGGTATATGTTTTTGTATGTTTAAATTTAGATTTGAAGTGGATCAACGCTTCAGGTATATGCTTTTATATATGCCTATAAATTAAGATTTGAAATGCACCCAATTGTAAGTACATGTGCAATTTTTTTTCCTAGGTGCTCGACACAGTGGAGTCCAGATGGATTATCGTGGGAATAGAGAAAAAAATTTATCTATCCAATTTGATGGACAACAAATACATGTAGAGGAGAGGAGACCTAGTAGTCTTACCTCTCAAGAAAGTAAGTTATGATATAGACACATCTTTGCTGAATTATTCCTTAAATGTCTTTTGTATTTAACAATGGGAAAAAAATACATTGGTTAACAGCACCCCCTGAAAATGGAAAAAAATACATTGGTTAACACTTTTTCCATCCTTTTTCCAAAGACCTATAATAAGGCATAATAGTACTTTGGTATTGCTCCCTAGTAATGGCCAGCATGAAATGGAGGTAAATCATGTTGCTTGGAGTAGAATATTCATTATCTCTAATAGCTCCCCAGAAAATCAATCCTTTCTTTGTTTTATTTACCATATGTGTGAGTTTCTTTCTTTTTAGATGCTCAAGATCATATGTCAGATGAGGCATTAGAAGCTATTAATAGAGCTGAGGCAGTATTGGAATTCACTCCAACACCTTCTAGTAGAGAAGCTGATTGTGAAGTTCATTTATCTCGTGAAGTATTAGAGGCACATTATGAAGAGATCAATGAGAATGACTTTAACACTTCAGAAACAACATTTCCTTCTAATACTATGAGGAAGACTAGAGGCCCAACCCAAGAGACAGCAGTTACTCCTCCCAAAGGGAAGAAGTGGAAGTGTTTAATCATTGATGGGCAACCAGTTGGACAGGCTACCTCCAAACTTGCAATAGTTCTTGGACTCTATGCACGAATGGAGGGATACTTCCCTCCTCATAAGTAATGGAAGGATCAATCTTTGAAAGCTTTACTGATGTTATGAAAGACATAATGGTAACATTTTTTTTAATTTGTAGAATCATAATATTTTTTTTATACAAATAACAATGTCTTATTTTTTCAGCGAGATTATGACTTGTTGATCTTGAGGGGATGCAAGCAAATATGATAATTGTCACTCGCTTCTGCAATGAATCATTGAAAAAAAAATTAAGAGATTGGCGTTTTTGGTTAAAGACTCACTACTACATTGAAGGGGTTTCTGATGAAGTGCTCATGAAAGCTCCAGATAAAAGAATAACTCAAGCAAATGGGAGTTACTTTTGAAGTATTGGATAGGGAAGACAAAGTTTTAGAGGCAAAAAGAAACAAGAGGAATCGTGGGGAAGATCAGCCAACAATACTCTTGGAGCAAAGTCCATAGCTCGTCATAATCATGATGAGGTAAGTCATAATGATATCTTTAAGCAAAATGCATACATACTTCAGAATTCTTTTGTTTATGTTTTATTTCAGCGTGAAAACTTGGGAGATGATTATACAACACTCGGGGCATATCTCAAGGCCACCAAACAAAAAATGGAGAGTATCCAGATGAATACATCATGATATGTGTGTAAGTATATTATTAATTCATATACGACCGCCTTCATATCATTTTTGCCAACTCATTTTTTTATATCTAGGAGAAAGTTATAGCGACATGTGCTGAAAGAGACATCACAAATAGTTCAGATCCATGTATATTATCTCCTATCTTAGATGCAGTCTACAAGGGGCATCATGGGGGATATGAGAGAGGCCGTGGTTTGGGGTGGTCTAGAGCTATGCCTTGGAGTAAATTGGAGGTTGTTGCTTCAAATGAAAGTCTCCAACATGTTCAACTTGAACTTCAAAATGCAAGGGTAGAGATAGAAGCCATGCATATGCGAGAGAAAGAAATGGAAGCACGACAAATGGAAGAACTAGAGGCTATGAAAGGAAGAGAGAGAGAGATGCAAGAAAGCAACAAAGAGATGAAAGCACTGAAGGGTTATGCGGAAATACACCATACAGTAATCTAGAAGGGGGGGGGTTGAATAGATTACGGCAATTTAGAACTATTGATGGCTTCTTTTCGATGCTATCCGATCTAAAGAAATTTGTGGAATTCGATTAAGTATGAGACCCTTGATTGATCTAAATGAGAACAAGGAATCAAACGTGGTATGAACACCGTGCCTACCAATCATCTATCGCAAAACGCAAAACAACACAGAACACGATGATTTAAGGTGGTTCGGAGTACACAAATCGTATATCCTACATCCACCGTCCACACACACACGCAGACACGACTGCTTATGAGCGAGGTTACACACATTCAACCACACACACGTTGTCTAATGAAGCACGATCAGAACCAACCACAAATACGTGAATCAAGCACAAGGGATGCTCGAAACACAACCACACACACAACATGATGGAATGGAAATTATGAAATGGAGAAGAATTGGGAATTAGGGAACAAATCCGGTTGGAATTTTCTCGTGGATCGTCCAAACGCTCTTCAAACTTCGATTGGATGTAGATTGATCGATGTAGAAGGTTGAATTGATGACGATCCGGCTTCAGCTCCGCATAGATGGTGATTCCACGACGATCTGGGCGGAAAGTTGAAGCAGGAGCAGCAATTTGGGGCTTTTCCTCTTGGTCCCTTGGAGGCTCTTGGATGGGAGGCTGCTCTCTGCGAATTTGGCTCCAAAAGGATGCTTAGATAGTGTTAGGTAAGGTGGGGGTCGTGGAGGAAGGAAACACCCAAGTGGGGCCGGATTTGGAAACACAAAATCTCATGTTTCCGTAGTCTGTCGACAGGTGCACTTGCATCTGTCGACAGGCGCACTCAGGCTGAGAACTGGGTTTCAGGAAATTGAGTTTTTGAGTGTATCTGTCGACAGGAAGTTTGCATCTGTCGACAGATGCACTCAGGAATAGAAAACCTGAGCTCTGTCCTGGGTTGACTGTGTGTATCTGTCGACAGGTACATTTCATCTGTCGACAGATGCACTCAGAGATGCAAACCTGAGCTCTGTCTTGGAATGACTGTGTGAATCTGTCGACAGGTACATTGCATCTGTCGACAGATACACCTCTTTGACAGATATTTGTGTTTTTGCTCATTTCTTCAATGCCTCTTCAATGCTCCATGTTTCATGCTTGTGCACCTACATGCAAATACATTGTTAGTGATATACATTGTATGATTTAGCAATGTTTAACTCAATCACTTTCATGGTATTTTCATGTTAGTTAGCACATCAATTTTGCATTAAATCATGTTCAAGGATGTTAATGTGATCATCAAAAACATGATATATGAAAAACCCAACAATCTCCCCCTTTTTGATGATGACAAAAACATTCAATTGATGCATATATTGATGTTCTCCCCTTTTTGACAACATGCAAAAGGTCAAGTCATGCTCATTTAGAGACAAATAAACATGAACTGAGTTTTCATTGATTGATCATTGAAATTTCACAGTACATTTGATAATCATTACATGACTCAATAAAAAGAAAGGAAATAACATGATAAGCAAAAGATGACAAGACAAGTGAGACTAATTCCCATCTAAGACTCTTAGTGACCTCTAATGACCCTGAGACCCTCTATTCATCGTCACGTCCAGCAGGAGGAGGGTGACGGGATCCATCTCTATCGGAGTAGAGGAGGTCAAGACGGTCATCTAAAGTGTTGAGGCGAGCGTCCACTTGATCAAATCTTGACGTCATGTGAGCAAATCCTGAGATCATTCTTGATGGATTTGTGCCAAGTAATCACGAATGGATTGTTGTGGAGGCACAGGTACATCATCAAACTCTTGAGCTTGGTCAGGCATTTGCTCATCCTGAGGGTCTTCATCACTGCCTTCATTTGCTTCATCATCTTCATTGTCTTCTTCACCAGTTGACACTTCAGCTCCTTGTGGTTCCTTTCCTTGAGAGTCCTTGTGACGACACCGTCTACAATCTTGTAGCCCATGCGGTTGGCGGCAGTGAGGTCAAAGGCACTTCGAGATTTTAGTGAGATGAGCTCACTTGGAGGGATAGGAATGCCAAGGAAAATAAGAAGAGAAGTGATGGGGCAAGCATATGGCATTGATCTTTTGGTGTTAGAGAAACACGACGGATGAGGCTTATCATGAGTTCAGGAAGATTGATTTCTTGACACTTGAGGAAAAATATGAATAGGGATTTATGGACCTCGGTGACTAACTCTCGACTTCCATCCTTCGGGACGATCAAGGTAGTGAAGATGTGATGGATCATCCGGATCAAGGGAGGAAAGGAGTTGGCGTTGAGACGAGCAATCTCCTTGGTAGTGTCATAGGGTTCCAACGTCAGAAGCTCATAGTACTCAGAAGCAGAGGGAGTGTAGTTGAAGAGTTCGACTCCTGAGTTTGGAATTCGAGGGCTGTGGAGAGAAGATTGGCGGTGAGGCGAAAACGAGTGCCTTTCACCGAAGAGTAGAGATCTCCCTGATCGGAAAGCCCTAGGTTGTTGTAGAACTCGGAGACGGCAGTTGGAGAGTACTGCAAGTGGGAGTACAAGAAGGATGTCCACCCTTGTGTGTCAAAATAGGGTAGGAGTGAGGGGAACATCGGTGCTAAGGATTCGAAATCCACATACCGGGATTGGACAATCTTTGAAGGTGCCGATGGGTCGGATTAGATGGAGACCTTGAGGAACGATGAGTTCCGGCAACGATCCTCACGATGCTTACTGCGGCGTTCGTAAGGAGCCCTGGAGTTTTCTCCGGCGTCCGTCGGAGCGCGACGACGGCGAGCGAGAAGCTTCGATTTGGGTGCCATCGCAGGAAGAAGGATGAGAATGGTGTGAAGGGAGAGTGGAGGGATCCAGACGAGGAGCAGGATCGTCGGAGACGGAGCCCTGAAGGGGGAAAGATAGGGGGTTTGGAGAGGAGGAGAGAGGGAACAAGAGAGGAGGGGTGAGAAAGGGTCGTGGGCGGCCTTAGAATGGATTTGGAAGGTTTTAAAAGGAAGGCCCCACAAAAAGGAGGTGAACGCGTGCGGGTTTTCTGAAAAAATGGATCTGGGCCGTCGTCTGTCGACATATGCCAGTCTATCTGTCGACAGATAGCTCCTTTTGGTGAAAACTTGATTTTTGTCAAAATTTTTCAAAGGGACAAGTGTTCATTGTGTGTTTAAGGCAAAATGGGTGTATGTGCAAGAAAAAATTCATATCCATTAAGATGAAGACATGACACAAATCTAAAATGATTTTGAATTAAAAACGATAAGTTCTTTAATTAGATCATGAGGAACACATTTCACAAAAGCCAGTGAAAATAAATAACTCTTTTGATTAAGGCCGTTGAAGAAAAACATGCATTTAAATAGAGATGATAGTCAGATGACAATTGAATTAAATGGCCACAAGAACGTCTTACCGAAGAAACACATTGGACTGACATAAAAATTTTCGGAGGCTTCACTCTATTTCTGGTATGATTTTAGAATCTTTAAACAACGAAGATGGAAAAGAGTGGCAATGAGGAGCACTTTCACTTTTTCATGTGAAGGTAGACATTTGTGATGCCAATACCCCCAGTTACTCAATGTGAGTGTCCGTCAAGCCATTGTATAGAGATAATGAAACAACTTTTGACGCGAAGACCGACATTGGTGATGCCCATGTCCCGGTTACTTAGTGATTTTCATCATTGCTCTACCTCCATCCCACAAATGAAAACAAAGTTGTTGATTGAACCGAATAAATAGGTAGCTTTTCTCCCTTTTTTTATTATTATTTTTGCTTTTTGTCAAGTACATGAGATTTCTTTAGGCAAGTTGTAATGTAGAACATTAAATTCAAGAGCTTTCTGATTTTTCAAATCATTTTGGATTCATGTTTAACGACAAGGGAGTTATTCAACAGAGATGTTTAAAAATCATTTGGTTTGCTCATTGTGTTCAAAATGATCTAAAAAGACCTCGATCAAGTATTGCATCAAAGAACATTTAGACTTGGTTCACGACTTTGACATGAAGTGGATATGAAAAGGTTATATTGCACACAACCAAACCAATGGTTTACCTTTAAATCAAGTAAGGAACACTTTTCTTGAAAAGTATGAAGAAGGAATTGAAAAATAAGGAAGAATGTGTGTATCTGTAGACAGAAGGAATCTGTCTGTCGACAGATTCACACAGACTGAAGAATTGAAGTTTCTTCTAGAACAAGACTGAGTGTATCTGTCGACAGATGGAATGTGTCTGTCGACAGATATGAACAGAGTGGATTTTTCTGGTTTCAGATTGATTGCTCATTGAGTTCAAGGAAGTGAGAATTTAACAAGTAGATGTTGGAAGAGTTTCCTCAAGAAAAAAAACTCAACAATCCTTAACTTACTCCCCCATAGTGTGTGCACGTGTTGACACAACATTTAAGCAAGGATTCACACAAGCACTTGATACAAGACAAACATGTTCATGAAAGGAAGGTCATACACAAGCACATGGTCATAGAAAAAAACATTGTTTCATGGAGTTAACATGATAAAATGTAAGGAAACTAAAAATCCTATGTGAAGTACATGGCCTTTATATGAAATGGGACTATTGATACTTGGCGGAGAATATTTCTCACGCATGATGATAGTTTCCAAACAAGCCGAACTTGTTCTTCCACAGTTCACCATTTGATATACCACATAGTCATTCACACATAAAGAGCATGTACTCCAATATGGATAGTTAGTTTCATTACATTTTACACAAACCCAATTCTCTTCTTAAGGATGTGAATTCACTCTATTTTCAGAAAATTTACACTTCCTGTTTCCTTATCAACAATTTGACATGAATTCGATTCAAAAATGACGTTGTGACCTCTATCACATAATTGACTTATACTAAGCAAGTGTGATTAAGGCCATCAACCAACAGTACATTTTCAATTGAATTGGAGGGACACTTACCAGCATTACCTATGCCAATGATTTGGCCTTTGTTGTTACCTCCAAAAATGACTTGTCCTCCGTCTTTCTCCACTAGGAAACAGAATTTACCTTTGTCGCCCGTCATGTGCCTCGAACAGCCGCTATCCAAGTACCATTTGTTTTGATGTTGGCTGCTAGGCATTCCTGCAAATGTGGATCAGACAAGAGGTTTTGGTACCCAAATTACTTTGGGTCCCAAAATTTCATTCATGCAACAAAGTAGATGTTTAGGAATCCAAACTTGTTTGAATTTTGTTTCTTTGGATTATTCCAGCATTGTTTTTCATCATGACCAATCTTTTTGCATACATTGCATGAAGGAATTTTCTTTTCAATTTTTTGTTGCTTGTTAGACTGCTTATTAGTTGAAACTGTTCTTGTCTGTCGACAGGCACCATTGCATCTGTCGACAGGTGGCTTTTTCTTTTGTTTGTTGGGAACATTTTGTTTAAGTTGCATTGCCTTGGTCTGAGACTGTCTTGAGTTATGCTTTGCGGGAACATGCTTGGTTGTGCTTGGGCTAGGATCAACAAATGAAGTTATCAATGACTCTCCTATTTTCTTTTGTTTGACAGGTTGATATCCTAATCCATGCTTGGTTACATGTATTTTGGCGCCAAAACCGCATCTAGATTTTGCTTCCCTTTTACAAATTTCATTAAGTCCTCAGATTTTTCTTTCAATTCCTTTTCAGTTTGTTCCAACTTTTTCTTGGTTTCCAATTGTTCTTCTTGAAGGAATTCAATGGAATGGCTTAAACAGTCTTTTTCTTTTTGTATTTCTTGCAATTTCATTTTCAAGCAATCCATTTCTTCATTATGAGTCGTTTCATCAACTTTCATCATTTCTAATTCTTTTGTCAGGAATGCAATTCGTTCATCATTGTTCTTATCATGCACAAGGGAGTTGCATTTCTTTTTTAATGCTCTATTCTCAGATCTATATTCACGAAAATTTTCAAATAAAGTAGTGTATGCTTCCTCCCATTCACTTGCAGTGAAATCATCAAATGAGAAATTTACCTCGCTGGAGTCATCACTCCTGGCCATCAAGCATTTCACTTCTTCATCATCGGATGTTTCTTGTGCATCTTCATCTTCATCACTCCAGGTGGCCAACATTGCTTTGGCCTTTTTGGAGGTGAATTTTTCTTTCTTCAGCTTCTTCTTGAGTTCCGGGCATTCTCCTCTCATATGCCCCTGTTTCTTGCATTCATAACAAACAATGTCAGATTTTTTGTTGGACTCATATTTCTGTGAAAAATTTTTCTTAGGAAAGGGTTTGGAGTTACCTGTGTCTCTCCTCTTGAACTTGAGAAATTTCTTGAATTGTCTAGTGAGCATTGCCATTTCACCATCATCACTCTCACTAGAGGTTTCTTGCTCATCACTATCTTGTTGAATGGATTTCTTGGAACTTGTTGATGTTTTATTGGATGCTTTTAGAGCAATTGACTTCCTAGGATTTTCTTCTAATTCTTTTCTCTTGATGTTGATTTCATATGTCATTAGAGAGCCAATTAGTTCATCCAATTTCATTTTGGAAAGGTCTTTGGAATCCTCAATGACAGTGGCCTTAGTATTCCAAGATGAAGTAAGAGATCGAAGGATCTTTCTTACTAAGTCACTTTCAGAGTATTCCTTCTTAAGACCTTTAAGCCCGTTAACTATTATCATGAATCTTGCAAACATGTCTGATATGGTTTCATCAGTTTTCATCTTGAACATTTCATATTCAGACACTAACATGCTAACTTTAATTTCCCTTACCTCGGACGTACCTTCGTAAATGAGTTCAAGTTTGTCCCACATCTCCTTTGCTGTTGAGCATGTGGAGACTCTTGAAAATTCCTTTGGATGCACTGCACATTGCATCATGTTTAGTGCGCTCCAGTTGAGAGTTCCTTTGGCTATTTGGTCTTTCGTCCAGGTGTCTTCGTCCTCGGGCAACACATATGGTCCCTTGCTGACTATCTTCCACAGCTCGTAATTTTGAGCTCTCAAAAATACCTGCATACGGTTTTTCCAATAAGGATAGTCAGTGCCATCAAAATAAGGTGGCCTGGTTACTGAATGTCCCTCGGCCATATACCCTTTGCTAGAATCCATAAGATCGAAAATCTCCTGATCGTAGATCAAATGACGAACAACAGTAAATCGGAGAAACCCGCTCTGATACCAATTGAAGGGTTATGCGGAAATACACAATACGGTAATCTAGAAGGGGGGGGGGGGGTTGAATAGATTACGGCAATTTAGAACTATTGATGGCTTCTTTTCGATGCTATCGCGATCTTAAAGAAATTTGATTGGAATTCGATTAAGTATGAGACCGCTTGAGTTGATCTAAATGAGAACAGGGAATCAAACGTGCGTATGAACACCGTGCCTACCAATCATCTATCGCAAAACGCAAACAAACCACAGAACACGATGATTTAAGGTGGTTCGGAGTACACAACTCGTGTATCCTACATCCACCGTCCACACACACACGCAGAAACGACTGCTTATGAGCGAGTTTAACACTACAACTCACCACACACACGTTGTCTGATGAAGCACGATCAGAACAACCACAAATACGTGAATCAAGCACAAGGGATGCTCGAAACACAACCGCACACACACATGATGGAATGGAAATTATGAAATGGAGAAGAATTGGAATTAGGGAACAAATCCGGTTGGAATTCTTCTCGTGGATCGTCCAAACGCTCTTCAAACTTCGATTGGATGTAGATTGATCGATGTAGAAGGTTGAATTGATGACGATCCTGCTTCAGCTCCGCATAGATGGTGATTCCACGACGATCTGGGCGGAAAGTTGAAGCAGAGCAGCAATTTGGGGCTTTTCCTCTTGGTCCCTTGGAGGCTCTTGGATGGGAGGCTGCTCTCTGCGAATTTGGCTCCAAAAGGATGCTTATATAGTGTTAGGTAAAGGTGGGGGTCGTGGAGGAAGGAAACACCCAAGTGGGGCCGGATTTGGAAACACAAAATCTCATGTTTCCGTCGTCTGTCGACAGGTGCACTTGCATCTGTCGACAGGCGCACTCAGGCTGAGAACTGGGTTTCAGGAAATTGAGTTTCTGAGTGTATCTGTCGACAGGCAGTTTGCATCTGTCGACAGATGCACTCAGGAATAGAAAACCTGAGCTCTGTCCTGGGTTGACTGTGTGTATCTGTCGACAGGTACATTTCATCTGTCGACAGATGCACTCAGAGATGCAAACCTGAGCTCTGTCTTGGAATGACTGTGTGAATCTGTCGACAGGTACATTGCATCTGTCGACAGATACACCTCTTTGACAGATATTTGTGCTTTTTGCTCATTTCTTCAATGCCTCTTCAATGCTCCATGTTTCATGCTTGTGCACCTACATGCAAATACATTGTTAGTGATATACATTGTATGATTTAGCAATGTTTAACTCAATCACTTTCATGGTGTTTTTCATGTTAGTTAGCACATCAATTTTGCATTAAATCAATGTTCAAGGATGTTAATGTGATCATCAAAAATATGATATATGAAAAACCCAACAAGCACGTTTGGAGAGGATGGAAGCACTATTATCCATGCACTTTTCTAATGGCTCGGTAAACTTTTATTTATGTACATTGCTCTTCATATATTTTTTCATAAATCTGAAAATTCTCTATGTATTCATTTGTTTCTTAATTCATACACAGTGTTTGACTTCCATGCTACATATATAAAAATGATTGAAGGAGTCAATAGGTTTAAGATAACTGGAGAAAGTTATTGTAATAAAGAACTTATTTCAATATTATGTGGTAAACATCACATAATATTACTCTATTCATACATAGTGAGGCTGCCAGATAATATTATGTTGTCATATGTGTTCGGGCGAGTTACATGTTGTATTGATAATGATCTGTTCATTCTTTTCCTCCTGTTCTATGGTAGGATGTTGGAACTAACTGCGTAGATAATATAATTAAGGAGGAGATAAACAAGGTAGATGACTTGATTTGATCAATAGGTTTGATGGGTTGCTGTGTCTCCAACCAGTCTCCTGTGGCATGTGTCTTTGACATATGTCAACACCAGGGAAAATGCATGATTAGCATTATTGTGGACCCTGCTTAATTAAATAAACAGAGTGGCTCTCACTGGTTCTCAAAGTTAATTTGACTTACTTGATGATTGTTTTGCTCCTTTGTATGGTGGGATCCATTTTCATCTTCCTTTTCTTTAAACAAGGCTTCCCCATCATAAAAAGCCCACTACTAATCTGCAGTACCCAGCTTGTAGTGCTTTTTCTTCTTTGATCTAGTTTTCATATTTGGCCTTTGTTTTTTTGCTTGAGTAAGAGCTTGGTGCAACGGTGCCTTTCATGTTCCTTGTTGCATATTTCTAAGAGATATTTTGTCCTCTATTTGACCTTTATTTTTTTGTGTTATGTACATTTTTTAATACTCTTCTTTGTACTTGATGTTCTTGTAGGTTGGAGGCAGCACATCACATGGGGAAACGTCTCCTTCTCAGCTCTCATGTTGATCGGAAATGCAATTTTAAGTCCAAATTATAATGTACATGTTCATTTTATTTTTGGAGATGTTGAATGCTTTGTAACTATGTAGACTTGATTACGATAAAAAATTGTATGTATTAAGTTGAAGTTTACCTTGATTAGTTTTGATTAAATTTCCTATACATCGACTTGATTAATGCAATATATCTCTGCTATTGAAACCAAGTATTCTTGGAGTATAAAATTAATGTGATGTCATGAAAATTTAATTCTTTGTATTTGTGGAATATATATGTTGAAAGAAATGGAAAAGATGCTGGGCAGGTTATTTCAAGTTACTTTTTTGCATGTTAATGCAAGTGTCATTGCAGGTTTAGAAGTTGGCACATTATTGAGTATTTTTTTGCATGTTAATGTAAGTGCCATTGCTGCAAGTTTAGAAGCTGGCACGTTATTGAGTATTTTTTTGCATGTTAATGTAAGTCCCATTGCTGCAGGTTTAGAAGCTGGCACGTTAAGTATTTTTTTGCATGTTAATTAATGCAAGTGCCATTGCAGGTTTAGAATAATTTCTGGGCACGCTATTGACTAATGCATCCAGTTTTAAGAAATTAATGTTATTGTGGAATTTGTAATGATGGTCAGGTTTAAAAATTATTGCACCGACCAAAAAATGGTTTAAAAATTAGTGTGTGTAATCGATCAGCCAGGTTTAAATTTTATGTTTAGTGCGCATGATGTATACACATGATGGCCACCTATAAAACTTTTGAAATTTTGGTCAGAAAGCCGGCGGTCGGAGTTGTCGGCGCTAATGGGTTTAAACAAAAATTAAAAGCAGAAGATGGCCGGCGGTTTGCTATAAAACGATGGTTATTAATTGTCGGCACTTTCATGGGCGACGGAAGAATGGTCTACGCACAGGAGATGGCGGTTCCACCGTCGCGGAGATGAGCGTCGACGGTGGAACCGCCAGCGCAAATGTAACCGCCGACCAGGGAAACTGTCGACCATGCTCTGTTTTGTAGCGGTGTTGCAAGGTGCGTAGCAGCCAAGAGGCATGTGTAACAAATCTGTCTGCAAGAGTAGGATTCTTGATCATAGCTTTTGCAACCTAGAAACAGAATCTAAACTTGTCAGGCAAACCATCCTCTCAAGTGTTTGAAATGTGCAGCAGCGGAGCGTTGCCCAAAATGCCGGCAGGAACTGACAGGATGAAGGGTTTAAGACCCAAGTTCCCGAAGTTAACACAGTTCATGGGGTTCTTTGATACTGACATCATCAATGACACATGTAGTTCTTGGAACACAATACAGCTCCTCTTCAATGAGGAGATAGAGGCAAGGAAGCTAGGAGTCACCGGCGAGCAACCCACGCTGTCAAGAGCCCATGATCGGCAGTCACGGTGGAGGCGGCGGTAGCAGCAACGGCAGCCAGGCCGCCAGTAGGAGCACGGCCCGTAAGTGTAATTGTAAACACACCATCAGAATTAGTGGCATAAGAAGTTCGTCTCGAGCTGCGAGACCGAGGGAGAGAGACGAAGGCGTAAGAAGAGCAGCAACAACGCCGGTCCAGTCAGGCGATGCAGCATTAGCGCTGAGGCTGCAGAGTGAGGCCGGAGTTGATGGAGGCCTTCAGGGAGACCCAACAGCCACACAGGAGTACTTCTTACTCGGCCAGGGCTAACCTCAGGGCCATGGCCTCTAAGAACCATCCAGATGCGCATCAGGCGGAGAGCAGCATATATGGTAAGAAGAACACCTATTATTGTGTTCCCAGGAAGACCTTTGTCATGGAGATTGCTGAGCGACGCGTCCGATCGAGTAGTATGGGACAGCCAACTTGATGGAGCCAAATTTGACTGTTATCCACGTAGGAAGGAGTAGACTACGTACTCTGATTAGGCATTGCTCAAGAGGTCCTAATTAAAAGGAGACTTCAGGACCTCCAAATTGGTTTTTGGTGGTAGTATGACCATTCTGGAGAGCTCACGTTCTCAGCATATTGATCGGGAAGTCCCAAGGATTGCAAATATCCAGACATGTTCTCTTCTTTGAAAGTTGAGAAATATTGAAGGGTTTAGCAAACTTTAAAACTGAAATATCAATGCATAAAAGAAACTGTCTCAAATCTTAAACATTTGTAGCGAAGCAATCCAAACCATGTAACTTAGAACAACTTTTGGTACTTGTAAACTCATTCCTTAAATGAAATCGTCTTCTTCACAAAAAAAAAACAAACAAACAAACAAAACAAAACCAGACCACAAATAAACACCCCGCTTGGACGATGAGTCAAACCATTTTTCTAATGAATATGGATAGAGACGCCCTCTAGGTCAAGCTATGGCGAACAAACATATATGGTTGGTTCAGTTTAGGGTCATTTTCAACCCGAACCGAACCAAACTAATTTAAGTGGAATCAAATCGAATTGAACCCGAGCTCATATAAATTGATCCAATTCGAACTAATTTGATTTCGATTATTTTGGACTTCTTTAGGACTATTGGTTCTTCTTTAGACTTTTGACAATTTCTCATATCACAACATCTAAATTCATTTTTTAAGAAGTTGACCTCATGGTAAAACAATTAGAGTTAACTTTTCACATCCATATTCAAATATTATATTATAAAATTACCGAGAAATGGTAAAAAAAAATAACAGAGAGAAAAATAGTGAAATTAAGAAAAAAATCAATGAGGAAAACAGTGAAAAACAATCAGTGAGACAAATAGTGAAAATAAAAATCAGAGAGTAAAATAGTGAAAATAAAAATCAGTGAGAATAGAAGTTAGTGAGAAAATAGTGAAAATAAAAAATAAGCGAGAGTAAAAATTAGTGAGAAAATCTGTGAAAATAGGAAACAGTTGAGAAAAAATAGTGAAAATAAAAATCAATAAAATTAGTGAAAGTAAAAGTCAATGAGAAAAATAGGGAAAAAAACTTAGTGAGAAAAACAGTGAAAATAAAAATCTGTGAGAAAAATAGTCAAAGTAAAAAACAGTGAAAATAAAAATCAATGGGAAAATAATGAAAATAAAAAACAGTGAGAAAATTAGTGAAAGATTGTTAAACTGCTTATGCATTAGCAGAAAATAAGTACAAAATCAGCTAAAAATTTTCTGCAAAAATCAGTGCAAATAAAAACCAGAAAAAACAGTAAGAAAAAATCCACTAAAAAGTGATTCGGTCAATTTGGTTCACATGACTGGGTTTGATTTTTAAATCAATCAGAATCATTTAAAGTTAATCCGGTTTGATTTGGGTCATTGACCTAAATTTTAGCATTTTGAATTGAAGAGAACTGAAATTTTCAGTTTCACTTTTAGGTTCAAACAGAGAAATGAATACTTCTACAAACCATGCACAAGGTGGACTTTCTAGAACAGGGCT